>JAPVLO010000876.1:0-320779 GCA_027257055.1 Cephalopachus bancanus
TGCAAACTGCCCTAACTCTCACTGAGAAATAGACAATTCAGCTGGAACCTAGGTGTACAACAGGGGAAGTCCATGAATAAACCCACCTTGCTTGACCCAGTTGTCAGTAATGTAGTGGATACGACTGCAAGCTTTGGAACTAGCTCATCTGAATTTGTAGCCTTGCTCCACCAGTTACTAGCTATGTGATCTTAGGCAAATGACTTAACTTCTCTGGGCCTCAATGTCCTTATCAGTAAAATGGGGATAATCATCTAACTACCTCACAGAGTTGTCTTAAGAATTAAATGTTCAATATATGTTACGCGCTTACCAGTTCCTAGCACATAACCCTTAATACATGTTAGGTTCAACTGCTGCTACTGTGGCCATTTAAATTATCATAAGCTCATAAGTCTCATTATTCTACTTCATATCTTTTCCCTTGTCCTCCAGGAAACATCTGGAAGAAATAGGACTGAATCTTAAAGGAACTTGGTTATTAAACAGCAAGAGGTTTTTGTTGTTGTTGTTGTATGTATAATAGATATAAAACCTCCTCTGGTTAACTCCCCTTAAGAAATATGCCTCTCCTCCTTCTTTCTTTCATTGCTCCAACTCAGTGAAAGCCTTCCCAAACGAGACATATTTATTCTGGTCATAGACCTCATGTCAGTGGTTATGTGAGGACCATAAGACACAGCAAATATGGAGGAAAACTTTGAATTCATCCTAGATCCACCAAATACGTGTTGTGTTGGTTTAAAATGGGTTTATAATTCTAAACCATTTTATAACATTCTACCTCTTATAGCAGTCTTCTCATTGGAGGTTAATAAGAGTAATGTTTTTAAGAGGAGTTCTCATCACCCAATAAGTCTATGAAATACCTCTTAAAACTAGGTTAGACAAGCTGACTTGTATTAACGTGAATTATGGGTCTTCATGGGTGAGAAGTCATGTGCAGGGTGCCCAGTGTTTTGACTCTGCCTTCTGCATTGAAAAGAATATCTCATAGCATTAGTGTTTCACAGAGAACACTTTGGGAAATGTGTTATAGGGAAGAGGAAAGAGTTTTCAGGATATGAAAGAGTGGCTGGTGAACAAATGAAAGGAAAGTCAAATATTGTATAAAATGCTCTGTATAGGAAAGAAAAAACATGCTTTTCTCTTTAAAGAAATAGCAGGTGGGAGATGCTTTCTGTATCTCCAAAGAAAAATGGTGAATTAAAAATACTTTAGGAAAAAGAACTGAGTGCCCTTCTGCCTCACTCCACCCTACAAAAAACACCTATGAGATATCTATTTAGTGTTTTCCCAAAGGAAAGTCTTCCCAAGGTTGTCCAAGACTTGGCGATTACTGGAGAATAAGGAAGTGGTTATCCCTTAATACTCTTCTCCTCCCCATGAATATTTCCAGATATTGACTTTTGGTACTAATCTGCTCTTACCTGGATCTTCTGCTTTTTCCTACTCAAGAAAATTGAAAATATAATAATTCTAACTTCTCTCTCTCTCTTTCTCTCTCCACTTCCCTTTCCTTCTCCATTACCCTTTCCCATATTTTCACCTTGCCCTCCAGGAACCTTCTGCATCATCTCACTGTGCACCTGTGTGGCCGGGATCAACTTTGAGCTGTCACGCTACCCACGCTACCTGTATGGACTCCCTGATGACATCAGCCACGGCTACGGATGGTCCATGTTCTGTGCGTGGGGGGGCCTGGGCCTCACACTAATCTCGGGATTCTTCTGTACCTTGGCCCCCTCTGTACAACCTGTCCCGAGGACCAACTGCCCTAAATCCAGACCCGAGAATGGGACAGTGTGCTAAAAAACAAACCCATACACACACACACATATATATATATAAATATATATATAATATACATATATAAAACAAAACTCAATCAAGATGATGCCAGTGCCAAGGTAGAGTTGAGTTGTCTCAGGCACCTGCATCTCGCCGGACTTTGTGTTGCCTCATCTCCAAGATGGGGGACGTGTTCCCATCCTGTGGCTCTTCCATCACTTCTTGACTTTTGACTTCATGGTCTCTTGGAGACAGAGTGAACATCACCACTTGCGATAGCGTCTTGATTCCCATCACTCGTGAGGACAGGGTGGTGAAGGGACAGTGGCAGTGGCCTGAGGCAGCAAGATGTAGAGGAGGAAGTGCCACCCACTGGGCCAGCAGGAGAGGACGTCACCCCCCCACCAGTCATATCACAAGGAAACAAAACCCTTAGTTCATAGAATGTAACCAAATCGTTGAGGCCATTTTTCAGAATCATTTCTTCTCCTGCTCTTCCTGTTCTGACTTTCTTCCTGGCCCACCAGCAACACACAAGGAGTGGAAGAGAAAACAAACTGAGAAGGAAGTTTTCTCTTTGCTGCCAAATTTTTGGACAAAGTTTCAGAGGTGGGAAGGGGAGAGAACACGCTGAGAGGCAAGATCCGCATCAATGAAAGGACACTTCAGTGGATGCTCAGAAAACCCAGTTTTACCTTCCAGCTGCCTTACACCCAGTGAAACAAGAGGCCGCCCTGTCCCTAGCCGCACCTGCACTCCCTGGGCAGACTGGAGCCTTGGAGTAATGCTGTGATGTGTGTTTGTGTTTGTGTGTGTGTGTGTGTGTGTGTGTGTGTGTGTGTGTGTGTGTGTGTACTTTGAGTGGTTTCTTTTTTTTATTTTCCAACTTTTAAATGAAAATATTGCATTATGACTGTTGTCTCTCTATCACTGTAGTGATTTCATGGTCCCAGATGAAGCCCAGAGACCTGAAAAGAGTCATGAGGGGCAGGCCTATGTGGGTGCCAATTCTGCAGCTAGAGATCCCTGGAGTGTGTGTGAGTGTGTTTGTGTGCACGTGCGCATGTGGTGTATGTTTTCTGAGTGTGGGGTTTTATTGTTTGTGTTGTATTTTTTTATTATTATTTTTGGTACAGCTGAAATTCCCAGAGGGCAGAACCAAGAACAAAGCTACTGGGCCAGAGGACCCTGTGGTTCTTCACATTGCAGTTCTGGGACACTGCAGGATTTAGTCCTCTAATTTTGGAAGTTCAAAACACAACTGGGCACAGAAGCCATGAGGAAGAGGGAGAACACATGGTTCAGGAGGGAGAAGGAATGTTGCCTCTGGTCGCTATTGTACAAGTGCACATACCAAACAAGACCTTCACTCCCCATCTTGGAAACTGTCCTTTGTCACTGGACATCTGCCCTTTTCCTGGGGGGAACCTCTGTACAAATGAAAGGAAATGGGTTACATGCAGAGAAAGTACCTCCATTTCCCATGGGCTCAAGTTTGTATGATATTGTGTAAACTTATGGAGAACTCCTGACGCTTTCCAACCTCTTCCTTTTCCACTTGATATTCAAGGCCATGAATCCCAAAATAGTTGTCTCAGTGGCTAGCACCCAAGAAGAGGTGGAATAAATCCACCCCAGTGTCTTGGGCTCATTTGAGCAAATTGGCACTGCCGGTGTCAGAGAGTGAACTCAGCCAGAGTTGTAAACTCTGTTGGGGAGGGAGTGCGCCAGAGTGGACAGGAGTGGCTCACGGTCACTGCAGTGACCCAGCCGGTGCTGAGCCACCCTGGGGAGGCAAGGTGAGAATCCCTGAGCCAGTGTAGCCATGGTCAGCCACGTAGCAGAGAATGCTGTTATTTCCTAAACAAATATGCTATGGGAGTGTTGCCAACTACTTAGCAACCTTTCTTCCACTGTCGTGTGCCGTTTCATCCACCTGTCTTCCAACCTGTCCTCCTAGCAATCTCTGCCTTTTCTTGCTTGGTAACCACTCATCTTCTATCTGTCACCCTCATCTGCTCTTTTGACCGTGTGTGCAGTTCTTATCTGGATATGCTGTGACATCTGATGTGACATCTGATGTGCACGAGTGGGCGTGAATGTGGGTCTCTGTATGTGTGTATCTCTCTGGTGCATTTTGTGTATGTTTGTGTCAATACGTACCTGCACACAGGTATGAAGCACTACTCAAGATTTCCTTGCCAGGGACACTGGTCAGCTTCTGCATAAGATCTTTTGTGTGAGCATCAGGCATACAGGTGTGCTGGGAGATGGGGTAAGGTAGACAATAGGAAATGCTGTAAGCTTACAATTGAGGTTCTAAGGGTTATTTTTAAAACACAAGATTTATTCTATGAGAAGGAAAATACTTTTCAGGAAAAACCCAGTTTTTCAATTGGGAGTTTTATTTTTAATTTTTGAAACGTTAGATTTTTCCCTTAAGGGGAAGGGCATACTTGGGCTTAAGGAAAAGTGAAAAAAAAGTATCTCAGATTGAGAGGCCTTGTGTCTTCCTTCCAAGTGTCTTGAATGGGCTCTGTCAAGACAGGGACAGGCAGGTGTCCACAAGCATCCATTTGAAGCAGAGGCCTTGTCTATGACCAGACCTAAATTTCAGCATTTTCAAGTTGCAGGAAAGTGGGGGAGGGATTCTAAATTGGTCAGTTTGCTATCAACCATTTAAACTTTTCATAAGTAACCATGTTCGAGGATACTGGCTCAAAGACCTATCATTATTAACTGCTTTAAAAATATCCCATACTTTCCATAAATAGATAATCTGCGCTATCCATTTACTTATCTTTGTGACAGAACTTAAAGCTTACTGCATCCCTTTGAAAACTCGAGCATCCCTGAAATGTTAGGAAGACTCCCAGGAAAGATGTAAGCCACTGTGGTTCAACTCACCATCGGCTCGGCAGGAGCTTAAGAGTGGCTTTCTTGGTAGTGGGGCCAGATAGGTACAGATACACACACTCTGAGGTCTAATCCTGCTTGAGAGCAAAAACATACTCAGCCTTATCCTGCACGGATGACAAGTCCTGGCCAATGGGTGGGAGATCTTCCCAGGTGACCTCGATTCCTCCAGCATAAGGGCTTAAACATAGATTAAAACGTGTGATTATGTACTTACTGAAGGTTTCTGGCTGCAGGGTGACTGAGGAAGATAAGAAGGAGAAGGAACAGGGGAACCTCAACTTGCGAGCATCTGTAAAGTCAGACTCTTCTGACTCCAAATCAAAGTAGAGACCAGTCTTTTTGAAAGGATTTAGAGTCAGTGGCCTCACTAAAGACCCCAGTCCTAACCCGGGTCAAGTTCAAATTCTTTATAGATATATGAACATATATGTGCCTTGAGCTTCATGAGAGTCAGTGTCAAGCATGGTCCCCATTTCAACTTTCATTTCCTTCCCTACCCTACTAGACTGGGGATTCAGGAAAGTGGGATGTCTGCCTGGAAAGGGGTCTGTGTCTTTCTTTTCTGATTTGGGGAGTTCTGTTCTTTTTCCTCTCTCTCCACTCACTCCTACTTTCCTACTACATCATTTGGTCACTTAAAATAGTTCAATTTCTCTCTACAAAAGCTTGTCAACTCCAAGCAGCTCTGTTCCTTATTTGCTTTGGCTGTAGGTTTCATAAGGAGGTCTGTAGCTCCCTGGCATGAAAATATGAAAAATAAACATCTGTGCCTGTTCCAGCTTCAACCCTCCTACCAGCCATAACCTTTCAACAGTGCTACACTTTTAACTTCAGGGACCATGGAATCACAAAGACTGGACAACTCCTCCAAATCAAGACAAAACCTTCCTTGATCACCCTGGGCGCAGGTGCCCTTTGGCATATTGTGCCATGGTGGGTTAGTGGTTCCACCTAGCAATGCTTGCCCTTCCTGTGATAAGAGGAGAGGCTATCCTGAGACTCTGAGACTGGGCCATATATCTCAATATTCACCCACACTCATGATTTAAGAGGCCTGGAACAAAAACACCATGGGTAGCTGTCCTGATTTAGTGGGAGGATGTGCTGCTTAGGTTGCCAAAGCTGCCCACCTGAGTCAAATTCAGAAAAATGAACCCAAGTACATCACCCAGAGGCATTTAGAATGGACTCCATCTTCACCTGGCTTATGCTGAGAGTCTTAATTAACTGATTTTCAAGTATCTGGGGAGAAGAGTGGGAAGAAATATACTCTGGTCATCCTTTGATGTGGTTTGTGTGGGATACTTGGTTCATTCTTTCAGTTAGAATGAAGCTGTATTTCTGAAAATGTTCCCTCTGCCCCAGGAACTGACCATCCCTCAATTTCTGGGGCTTTGCCATCTTTCTATTGATGCTGCCATGGTGCAAAATGTTTCTTAAACATTATTTCTAGTTCTCAGAATATGTTATTATTAGCTATTGGGTTTTTCCCCCTGAATAATACTTGCTCATTGTATAAAATTGGAAAAATAAAATACAAAAAAGACTAAAAGATTGCTCATAATTCTATCACTCTGAGGCCTCTACAGTGTGCCCAATTTTAATGGCCATAACCCCAAAACTTGCCCAGTGAGTGGTTGTCTCCGGGTTGGCAGCAGGGGCCAGATGGGCAGTGCATGGCCACAGGATCAGTGTGGTCTGCATTGAATTGATAGTTCCTGGCAGCAGGAGCTCTGAGCCCCCAAAGCCAGCAAAGAGGCCTAAAATCTCAGTGCCAGAGCTTCGGGGCATGTGGAACAGGGCAAGATTCCTATTTGGGGCTGTTTGGTTCTTGGTTCATGTTCTCTCTCTGTGTGTCTTTCTTTCTTGCTCTCGCTCTCCCCCTCTCCTTTTCTCCTTTCTTCCTCCTCCATTCCATGTTTATAGGCACCTTCAATTCAAACTTTCCTCTCTTCTGATAGTCCACAATGATAATTCATGGGACCAGTTTCAGGAAGGTAATTTAGACCAGCACCATCCAGTGGAAATATGATGCAAGCCACATATGCAATTTTAAATATCCTAGTTGCCTTCCTTCTTTTCTTAATTTAGTTACTTCTTTCTTTCTCTGTTCTGTTTCTTCTTTTTTTAGGTGCCATCTCAATCTATTCATAGGTGTAAGAGCACTGACGCCAGAGTAACTCACTCATTAAGCTATACTTGTACAATGCAGTTACTGTAAATTTTATTTCAGCTCTGCTCTAAGATGATTTGTAACTCTGGGCACTGTGTCTTCTCCATACTTGAACTTCCTCATCTACAAAATGAGGATAGTGATAATACTTACCTCATGGTATATTAAGAGTGACAAACAAATTGCAAAGTGATTTGCAAATGCAAAGTGTCATGTGAATTATGCACTATTCAAATGATCCTGCAGCAGCAGAGCCCCTGCTGGAATGGAATCCTCCCATCGAGTTTCTGTGCCTCACTGCTAAAAGGATAATCTAAAGGGAGAGGTCATTTTGGTTGCTGAGCAGGACCACACCTATCCAACTTAAGCACACTTAAGGGATTCTATTCTTCATGCAGGTCTGCCAGAGAAACTGGCTCCTTAACTTACTTAACCCGCTTCCAGACTTCCTTCTTTTTGTCCAAAGCCAATTTTGCAAATGTGCTTGTATCCATCTTGATTATTCCTAGAAGTGATAAAATGGGTAAACCACATGGGGGCAAATAGCATATATGAGCTAAAACTATTAACTATTAACCAAGGCACATGGTTAATGCCCTTCCGCTTCCTTTTTTTTTTTTAATAATTCTTCTCTTAATTTTAGCTGTACATTCCCAAGTGGGAACAAATTACGTTCTGAAAGGTGTTAATGATTTTTCAAGTTAAAGATAAGAACAGCTTTCAAGGGGCTAGGATCTTTCTTTTGTCAATGAATGGCTTCACCAAAAGCTTATGGGTTGTTACAGCAAGTTTTTTGTGTGGTATATTCACTAAGACATGTTCTGGGTGTGACCCTGCTTGGGAAAAACAGAATCATAGATTCTAAACAAGAAAGTAATATATTCCCAAAGGGTCTCTACACTTTCTGCTCTGCAGTGGGTCAAGTTTCAATATTAGGGTGAGACTTTCTCCAAGGGAAGTCCAAGTCATTAGAGCCCAGCCAGTAATGGAGAACCACTCAACTGTAGGTGGGTGGCATTTGTTCAGTTGTGAGAAACAGAAAACTGTTTCTAAGCATGGGAGTTGCACAGCAGTAGTTCAAAGCTGGCATCCCATTGACAAAAACCAACCTCAGCAACTGCAACTCCTACTCTTCATTCTCAAGGACTGGGCATTGCTCCTTGAGGAACCCCGTGTCCCTCTCTCCTCTCCTGAGCCCCATTTCTCTCATTAGCTAAGCTTTTCCTTTTCTTTCTGGGTCGTCCATAGACACTTCCCAGTCTGTATGCTCCAGTGTGTCTGTGTTGTGAGCGTGATAATGCCTTTCATATAAAGAGCTTTCATGGCTTCATTCTCATACTCCTTCCCCATTTCTGCCCATGGTGTGACTGTTTTGCTATTCAAGACTATCTGTAAAAATGTATAAATAAAAGTGGAAGCCGAACATAAAGGGGAAGGATATTGAGACTAAACAAATGTAATGATGTAGCCCTCAGTTTTCTGAGGATTTATGTGGACTGCCCTAAAATCCTAACTCTAGGTGGGATTTGAAGGGAAGGAAACCATTGGCACAGGAGTTTTTTTCTGGTTGTTTCTCTCACAGTCACTCGTGTCTGCTTAGAACTCTGTTTTTAAAGATTTTTGCCTTTAAAGTAAAATATATTTCCCAAAAATCAAATCATCAAAGTCTAGAGGGTAAAGATCATGGCAAAGGTCAGCACAAACACTGACTCTAGCGGGGCATGAGTAGCTATGTCATTGGCTCACTCGGGGCCTCGGGTGAGTCTTGTTACCTCACCACGTCTACACATCCTCTCCGCCCAATGAGGAGCAGGGGGTTTTCCAGAGCTCCTGGGGTGCCAAGTCTCCTTGGCTATTCTGCTGCTATTTTTAGAGAGACTTTGAGCCCATGCTTTTATTTGTTTACTGCATGGAGATAATTAAGAGAGTTTTTCTCCCTGCTACTCCTGGCCCAACTTTCAGTCCTCAGCAGGTAACCTCAAGCTTACAGCCAGTTTGAGCTCAAAATCCAGAGCCTTCTATCTACCTTTTCATTCTCAGATGCCTTTTCCCACCCACTTTGATGATGTCATTTTACTATCTCTATATTGACAGAGCTTTGCTGCACTGGACTGGGGTAGAGAAAGAACTTCGAAGGAGATGGTGCATGTGAATTGTTTTGTAATCTATTACTCACCATACAAATGTGGCTTAGAGTGTCAGAAGCAGGGAGTCTGGCCAAGAGATACTACCAAATTAGAAAGAAGACAGCAGTGGTGTTGGAGGGGTGAAGGTAGTGGGCAGATGTGGCTGGGAGTGGAGATAGGGATAAGGGAGCTCTTGGAAGGAGAAATGGCAGAATCACCAGAGAATCTTCAGCGTGGAAGCAGAGAAGGATTCCTAAAGCAGTCATTCTGAAGTGAAAAGAAGTGAGAAGGAGGAACGGAGAATGGGGAGTCCTACAGCACAAAGAGCTGTCTCTCTCCAGGATGGACAAGACTGGCTACCCCAGAAAGAGGAGGCACACCAAGCTTAGCCAGTGATTCAATCCCCTCCTCCACTCTGTGGCTATAGGCACCTTCAGTCCAAACTTTCCTCTCCTCTAATGGTCCACAGTGATAATCTGCAGGACCAACTTCGGGAAGGTAATTTAGACCAGCACCATCCAGTGGAAACATGATGCAAGCCACATATGCAATTTTAAATACCCTAGTAGCCACATTTTTAAAAGTCCAAAGAAACAGATGAGATTAATTTTCATACTACATTTTGACTCAACATATCAAAAATATTATCACCTCAACATAGAATTAATATAAACAATCACCGAGATATTTTATGTTCTTTATTTTTTTCAAATGAAGTCTTTGCAATTCAGTGTGAATTTTGCTCTTAGTAAAACATCTCAATTTGGACCAGCCACATTTCCAGTGACAACTGGCTGCCCTTTAGCACAGCACAGAGGTAGGCTCTTCATTAGGAGACTGATGGGATGCCGCTCCCGATGGTTCTCTCAGTGTGATAGACCTCATCATAGCTCTCGTCAAAACTGACAGAGGCAGGAGGCTGTGTTGGCCTAGAAAGCACAGAGCTATGTCCAACCTGCTCTCTCAGCCTCTGGAAGTTCTGCTTCACTTGCTTAGTAAGAGGAGATGACCACTCCTGTGTATATGTCCCATCTGCCCTGAAGGGTGTCAGTTCTGCCCCTGGGCATGGCCCTAATGAACTGTCCTGGTCCTAGAGGTCAAAACAGGTCACATTCTTTGGCTGCAGGAGTATTAGCCACCACTCCTCTCAGTATCCAGAGACCCTTTTTCTTATACTGGGGAGGAGGCAGGCAGTCCTTCTCTTTGTTGAGAGTGAGATCTCTATAACATTTGTCATTTGGTCCAGTCACCTGCTAAAATCTTCTCACTAATATTTGGGGCTTTCTTCTCAATCACTTAATTTCCCTTAATTTTTGTCTTAAAGTCAAACGCTAAAGAGGAGATACCCTGGGAAGAACAGTGGCCATAGGCAGACTGGGTCTACTAGGAGGTGGCAGTGATGATGACAAGTTCTAACCTTGTTCTGGGACTTGGCCCACCAATGTCTACTTCTCCTTCCTGCTTGGAGATTGAAGAAACCTCTTTTGTTTGGGATAAAGACAAGTATCAAAATCTTAGTGTAGAGAGCAGAATAAAATGAAACAACCAATCCCTGGTCATTCTGAAATCTCAAAGAACCAGTTTGACAAGCTTAAATATAACATTCTGGGCACTATGTTACTGAGCAAAGGAAAATGAGCTTATTTGGTGAGTATGTTTTATATGTGGTCATTAGACAAGGACCATCACCGGCAAAACTCTGAAACACCTGGAGTGTTTATGGCCCACTCGATTATTGCTCAGTCAATATAAATTTATGTACCTTTAATTTGCATAGGGCTTTCTGATTGGTTAGACAAGAAGTGGTGTGTACTGCGGGATTCTAACAACGCCTCTACCCCTAGAGGTAGCAATTCCTGTGGTTATTGGTGCTAAAATAAGACTCAATATTATGTTAATTTGTTCTGATACGATGTGAATAACTGTGTTGTTTAATCTTAACAAGAATGCTACATCTTATCAGATCTATTGTACTGTCTGTTCCTTCTCATAATTAATTAATTACAGGAAAGGTGATTCAAAGCAGATCTTGAAACCTTTGTGATATTCTGAGAGGTGAATTTAACAGAAGTGGGAGGGGGGAACGAAAAGGGAAATTGCCAGGTTCCTGTGACTTTGGAAAGGACTGAGAAAGCAGAGAGCATTTGGGGACTTCACTGAAACTGACTGCATCTTGCAATTTTCTTTTTTGAATTGGCAGAAATATTGTATTTCCATCGATTGAAGAAAAACAAAGTGTCTGGTAATTAATTAAATGACTTGTTCATGGAAAAAATAAATAATCTGTCAGTTGTGGAATGTAAACTGATTAAACAATTAAATAAAGAAGATCATGTTGTGTGTTTTAAACAATTGTGTCTGCTTGGGGGTGTGGAGGGGTAAGGGTGGAAGCTGCAGTGTTTGATGGAAACAATATTTTATCCTCTGACTTTGTATGGGAAAAAGAGTACAATTCTTACATAGATAGCCAACTGAAAATGCAATCCCAGAAGAAAACAGATAGCAAACATTTCAATCATATGCAGGCCAAAGGTACATGCTTTGAGAGCTGGGTAGAGAAGAAAAAAGAAGAGAACTCAGAAGAGAAAAAGAGGGAAACTATTATTCTTCTCCTATTACTGACATTAATAACTTTTTTTAAAGAGACTTTATGAGATGCTGGAATTACTAGTAACATTTGAAGCCCTCAGCCTATCTCCTAGTTCTCAGTGAAGAGAGAAATTTTTCCCACATTTCATCAACTTTGCCTCTAAACTTGGAATTACATTTTCTTTCCACCCATCTACCTCTTGAAAGTTTCTGGCTCACCGCCCCTGCCCCCCACCCCGGAGTAGGGGAGAGAGGAAAGAAGGGAAGTTGACTGGAGCTAAGTGGTTTTTAAAGGATAGTGCATCTCAACCAGCATCTATAGTTTTCAGCAAAAGAAACTGGTTCTGTCTGATGTAAGTAGGAAAGTAATTTACTGATGAGACATGGGTAGCTGGAAGCTGTAAGGCAGGCAGGAAGACAAGATCAGTCGAGCAGCCAGAATCACATCCCAGTCCAGCCTGGACTTTGCAGATGCCACAGCTGGACTCTGGACACTGGTCTGCCTGTTTGCTGCCTCTTCCACCACCTACACCAGAATGAATCCTCTGGTCCCTTCTTTTAGGCATCCGAACCCCAGGTGGGTAAACCATCGAAGGAGGCTGGAGCCTTTCAATCTTCTCCACCAAGATGCACAGAGTAAACAATTTCCCAAATCTAGATGCTGGGTAGCCAAAAAGGGGAAATGTCTGAGGCAGAGACAGGATTCCTGAATGAGAAGTCTATTGCTGCAGGGACCTAGGGATTCATTCTGTGTAATAGGTCTGAAGTGTGGTCAATTCTGTGTGACATAAATCATGAGCGTGATTAGTGCCATGGCTAGCAGCCATCTGTGAAAAAGACATGTACAGTGCTGGGCATTCTATAAGAAGACCAGCATGAATTTAGTTTCTTCTTTAAATGTATTGGGGATCCCCAAGACCATGCTCAGATTCAATGATTTGCTTGAAGGACTGATAGAACTCAGAAGAGCTGCTATACTCAGGATTATGGTTTATAACACTGAAAGGATATAGATTAAAACTAGCAAAGGTAAAAGGTACATGGGGCAGAGTTCAGGAGAGACCAGACACAAGCGTCCAGTTGTACCCTCCAGTGGATTTGTATAGGCAGCACTTAATTCTTCCAGCAATGCTGTGTGACAATACATAAGAAACTCACCTAGCTTTGGTGTCCAGGCATTTTTGGGGGAGGGGGTCAGTCAGGCAGGCACAGAATGTCCATGAGGTTAAGCTTAGTTACTCAGTCTCCAGCCCTGCTGGAGGTCAAAATGATACCCCATGGCAAAAGTCTCCACCATAAATCACAGTTAGCATGAACCATCTAGCACAACCCAAGGTAAGCCAGGTAAATGATTGCATTCTTATAGGACAGGGTATTCCAAGAGTTTAGAGATTATCTCCCTGAAGCCAAAGACCAGGTCTTGGCCTGGAATGTGCAGAATTGGGACAACCCAAGCCTGCTAAGTTAACCCTCTCTAGCACACTGGGCTATGTGATGAGTCAGAGCAAACAAAACATACTTTTTAAAGCTCCTCCCAGGTATTCTAGATTCCTCTTCTTTCCTCTTGACCATATAGAGACAAGCCTGGCATGGCCTTCTCCCCAGGCCATTTACTTGAAGTTCTTTGTCCAGTGTTCTCCTTTCTGTCTGCTTCTCAGTAGCTCCTTGTGCCCTTCAAAGCACCTGGGGGTAGGGGGAGTGAGGGTGGAAAGAGATTGGGTGCTTGAGTCTTTAAGCAGATCTAGATCTGAATCCTTCACACGGACTGTGTCGCATGGACTCCTCAACCTGTGCCTCTGTAAAATGGATATTCTAACACCTACCTCCCAGACTACTTTAGAAAGTGGAATAGTTGACAAATGAGACAGTGCCTAATCATCAACAACTCAAAAAACAACAGATGCTAGAGAGAATGCAGGGAAAAGAGAGCACTTCTGCACTGTTAGTGGGAGTGTAAACTAGTACATGCCCTATGGAAAACAGTTTGGCAATTTTTAAGAGATCTAAAAATCGACCTTCCATACATCCCTGTAATTCCCCTACTGGGAATATACCCAGAGGAACTCAAATCATTCTATGAAAAAGATACCTGCACAACACATGTGTATTGCAGCATTATTCACATAGCAAAAACATGGAACCAACTGTGCCACCCTCAAAAGAGGACTGGATTAAAAAGATGTGGTATGTATACGCAATGAAATATTACACAGTCATAAATAAGGACAAGATTATGAACTTCACAGCAACTTGAATGAACTTAGAGTCTATGATACTGAGTAATCAATTGTAGAAACAAAGAATTGAGTATCACATAGTCTCACTCATAAGTGGACATTTAACAGTTATTGTAATACTATAATAAAGGGATTGGCAGTAGTGGGAAACTGCCAGGGGAGGGGCACAACTCATCAACAAGGGTACCTGCATAATGAACTTTTGTATACCTAACCCTGAATTGTACCCCACATCTTTAAAATAAAAAATTTTAAAAAGAGAGAGTGCCTGGCCCAGAATCATTACTCGGTGCCTGTCAGTTTCCCTTCACTTCCACTGCAGTTTTCCTTTTTCTTTGTTAAGCAGGTTTTAGATTTTACCCCTCCTCTAAGAAGTGTTTCTGAACTGAAACCTGCCCAGTGTTCACCATCCCACAGGTACCCCACTTACTCATCACACCCAAAGTTGATTTACAGTGTTTACATTGAAAATTTAAATGCATACACACTCATTGAATTCCACCAGTTTGGTCATTGCAACTACCTATGTAGGCATATAGCTATGTGTAATAAAATCCTGCTTTGAAATAGTTTTAATTCAGAAGGAATCTGGGTTTAAAAAACTCTTTCCCTTGGCAGAGCTCCTTTTCTAGGAGTGAGAAAAACATTTTGGAACCTTGCTACTCCACGGATGGTTCTTGGACTAACAGCATCAGCATCACCTGTGATCTCTCTAAAAATGCAAACTCTTAGGCCCAATCTATCCACTGAAACAGAATCTGCGTTTTAACAGGATCCCGGGTGATTTGTGTACACGGGTCTGGAACATTCATTTACTTAGATATGCGGTTTGAAAGTTTGTTTCAACACTTCTGCTAATATCTTTTATTTAGAATGAAGAGCACAGTAGGATTTCAAAGGACAACAGAAAAAATTAGTCACAGTTTGATTTCAAAGCCACCTCAGAATGGGTATCATTTTAAACTAATGTCCCTGGAAAGATCTTTTCTGCTGGGCCTAACCCTGGTTTTTAGGTTAAGCATCAGGGGAACAAAGTCAAGTAATTGGATCTGGTGTCTCCCAGCAAGCAGGTGTCAGGGAAGCATTAACTCTGCAGCAGCTGCCTCTGGTCAGGTGTGGGTAAGACCACAGGGTTTTCAATTACCACATGAGCAGGCTTGGGATACTCCTGGTTTCCAAAGAAGTTGGCTGTTGCCTCTTCCTAAGAGAGCCTCCTAGACTGTGAGACCAAGCAGAGCTAATGGGGGCAGGGACTGGAAACCCATCCCCCTATCACTTCTTTTGTGTGCTTTGTGAACTATATTTCAAAGATTTCATTCATGACAGTATAACTTACGGTTACAAGTAAGGTTACAAGTAAGGCGATGCTGTTGCTGCTGGAGTCCGACTGCTTGAGCTCAAATTGGGCACCACCTACTGGCGGTATAACTTTGGGCAAGATATTTAGACTGGGCCTTGCTTTTCTCCTCAGTAAGTGGGTATGATGACAATGACACTTACCTTGTAGAGTTGTTGTGAGGGTGCAATGAAGTAATATTTGCCCCATGCTTAAAACAGTGCTGGTCATATGGTAGGTGCTGTGTAAGTTTTTATTATTAAATAATTAAAATTGCAAGTGGCCTGTGCAGAGTTCCCCTGGCTGATGACACCTAATCAGATGGTGTGACTCTGTGGCTGCATCTGAGCGCAGAGCCTTTGTCACCGAGAGTGGTAAGAAAGGACTTTCTGCAGAACCTCGCCATGAAGCTGAGAGTGGCTTCAGTCTTCCAGGGTTGGTAGGTAGGTTGACTCTGTGTTCACTAGCACCTCTGGCTGGAACCTGGTACTTCACATGTCAGGGCATGACACCACTGATAATGTCACAGTTATGCCTACTCCAATGACTGGGACTGCAATTGGACTCCCTCTATATTTTCTTTGTGCTTCAGTGTCTCTGTTTTTTTTTTAATCAATATTTTTATTATGATATTGTGGGGTACAGTTTATTATGATATTGTGGGGTACAGTTAAGGGTTAGGTATACAAATATGCTTTGTTCAGGCACCCTTGTTGATAAGAGGTGTCTCCCCGTTTCCAGACAGATATTTACTACTGTTAATCCCATCTCCCTTCCCCTCCCCCCCCCATAGTTTCCCACCACTGTCAGTCATTTTCTTACTGGACAAAACCCGAAACCCACAGACCATAAGAGATAAGATAGACAAGTGGGACCTCATTAAACTGACAAGCTTCTGCAAAGCCAAAGAAACCATCAAGAGAGCAGGGAGAAGCCTACAGACTGGGAAAAAGTATTTGCCAACTCCAGATCTGATAAAGTCTTAACAACTTGGATCTACAAGGAACTCAAACATGCTGAAAAGAAAAAAAACAAACAACCCCATTATAACATGGGCAAAAGATATGAACAGACACTCCTCAAAGGAAGACATCCGAGAAGCCAACAGACACATGAAGAAACGTTCAACCTCACTAATCATCAGGGAGATGCAAATCAAAACCACACTGAGATACCACCTAACTCCAGTCAGAATGGCAATTTTCAATAACTCAAAAAATAACAGTTACTGGAGAGGGTGTGGTGAAAAGGAAACACTTCTACACTGTTGGTGGGAGTGCAAACTAGCGCAACCTCTGTGGAAAACAGTATGGTGATTCCTAAACGCTAAATATTGACCTTCCATATGAATGTCTCTGTTTTGAGCAGTGATAAAGATCCCTGTTTCGGAGCCCCACCAGTCCCCAGTGAGGTAGCCACGACTATGAAGAGAGTTTTCCACATACCTTCAGAGCCCTTCTTGTGTTGTCATTGAGGTTTGGAACAAGGGAGATTTATCTGGAGGGTGGGGTCTCTCTTTAGCTTTCCTCCCTTGTTTTCCTACAATTTGGCAATGTGCCATACCAGTCAGACTGAATAAGTGATTTTTTTTCCCTCCCTGGCCTCTGATCTACAGGATAAAGCAAGTAAGCAAAAAAACAAAAAGAACCTGTAAAACTGAAATGAAGTAAAATAGGTAAAATTATTTTTGAGCACATCATTTGTGTCAGGCACAGTCCTGGGTCATAAGGATTGAGCCATGAACAAAACAGACAGAAATCTTTGCACTCAAGGAGCTCAAGATGTAGTGTGGGGTGGAGGGAGACAGACAATGAAATAAGTAAGTAGTAGTCAATATGGTGATAAGTGATTTGGAGAAAAATAGCTCAGGGAAGGGGAAGGTACTAGAGGGTGTGGTATTAAATAGGGTAAAAAAGTGACATCCCCTGTGATAAGCTGGAAGAGGTGAGAATGTGGAAACAATCTGCATTCCAGGGACACAGATGCATGACCACTGGGTCAGCCTTTAGGAACACTGGGTGGACAGAGAAAGAATGGGGAAGGGAGTGACAGAGCCCATTCTGCCATGCTGTTTGCACTACCTGTGGGATTCAAAGGGAGGTTTTTACCATGCTGTGAAATTGATGAGCCATTATTTACTCTTCTTCACAGCTTAGCTTCTTGGAAAGGGTTGCACGTGCCAAGTGAAATGGTGGTTCCTTTGGCTTCTTTCAGCCCTGAAAATAAACCACCAATATTGGTAATATCTGTTATATATATATTAGAGGCAGATCTGGTTCTGTTGTCCAGGTTGGAGTGCAGTGTTGCCGTCATAGCTAACTGCAGCCTCCAACTCCTGGACTCAAGCAAACCTCTCACTTCAGGCTTCTGACTAGCTGGGACTATAGGCACATGTGACCATGCCCGGCTATTTTTGAAGTTTTGTGTTAGAGAAAGGGACTCACTATGTTGCCCAGGCTGGTTTCAACTTCTGGCCTCAAGTGATCCTCCCACCTTGGACTCCCAAAGTTCTGGGATTACAGGTATGAGTCACCATGCCTGGCCTCAAACACACACACACACACACACACACACACACACACACACACACACAACACACACACACTTACACATGATATTTTACCTTTCTGTGCCTTGCTTTCTTCCTCAATAAGTAGGAATAATGACAATAATACTTACCTTGCTAGGGTTGTTATAAGGATAAAATGAGCTAATACATGCCCCATGCTTAAAACAGTGCTGGGTGATATATTTATATATTGGAGCAGGCATAATTTTTATATATATATATATAAATTATGCCTGCTCCAATATATCCAGATATCTATCTATCTATCTATCTATCTATCTATCTATCTGAGTGTCAGGGTCTTACTCTGTGGCCCAGATTGGAGTGCAGTGGCACAATCATGGCTCACTGCAACCTTGATCTCCTGGGCTCAGGTGATCTTTCCACTTCAGCCTCCCAAGTAGCTGGGACTACAGGTATGGCTAATTTAAAAATTTTTTTTAGAGATCAAGTCTCACTATGTTGCCTAGCTAGGCTGGTCTTGAACTCCTGGACTCAAGCAATTCTACCACCTCAGCCTCCCAAAGTGCTGGGATTACAGGCGTGAGCCCATCATGCCTGGCCCTCAAATATATTTTGGAATGGAATTAACATAACTGGCACAGGATACCACAGGCCAACAAAGGTTTTCTGCCATCTGTGTTAACACACGGATCTCCACCCACAACTGTGTAATTCCATTGTTGTGTGCTTTGGGGTCACAAATCATTTTAGTGACTTAAAAGACTTTGAGGCCATCAGTACCTCTCTTGCTCACAAGGATTATCTCTGCCTGAGAAAAAAAGAAAACAGTTCAACAAATGTAAAAATACAGGCATTCAATTAAGGCAACTTTTCTTGTTGTATGTGCTCCTTTCCTCAAATGGCATCTTTGAAGTTGGTTTTCTTAATCTTTTCTATAGTCTCCAATTTCCTTGGGTGTTTACCACCATAATTGGTAGTTTTAATAACCTAATAAATGCTCTAAAAGTATGAGCCTTATAGGATACTTTTCTCCGAGGTTCATAGGCTAGAACAGTAAAGGGTTGGGTACAAAAAAAATCAACTTTGATAATCTGTATCTATAAGGTGAGTGGGAAGAATCCCCCAAAGTTACAACTTTAGATTATAAAATGATGTCTATGCAAAGTAATTCTCATTAGTTCTGAACTAAATGGTCATAAAACCAAATGGCCTTCAGAAGTACTCTGGCTATCCAAGCTTGAGAATCTGGTTTCTACCCCTAGAGGTCTGCCTTTTAATATAACTTTCAAATGCTGAAGGATTGAGCTTCATCTACGCTAAAATTAGGACTAAGCAAAAATAAACTCTATCCTTAGCTCTTTTGAAGGCCAAGTGTGAATTCATCTTATTGAATATTGCATGTCCTGGAATGTGCATTTTCTTCTAGAATAACCCAGTTCCTCTGATACGGAAGACTTTTCTGAAACTAAAATACACAATGGTTTTTAAGCCATTTTAGAGGGAAAAATTTGATATGTCATTTTATTTACACTAAGAACTGCAATTTAAAAAACCCAAAGGCCTCTGACCTTGAAAATCTTTTTTCATTGCATAAAATAAGGAAAATACAAAAAGAAAAGGGGGAGAGGGTGGGGAAAGGAAAGAGGGAGGAGGCAGAGATGCCATTGCATTCTACCACCTAGAGATAACTACTGTTGCCGTTTGACATTGTTTTTTCTGGCTGTTGTTTGTTAAAATAGCTGTAATCATGTTGGATATACAGCAAAAGTGTTTTTGCATGCATCTTATGCATATCATGAGCACTCTCTGCCTTGCACAGAATGCTTCATCCTTCTATCTCCCATCATCTTCTTGCTTTAACATCAAAATACTTGGGCTTGAAAAGAGGCCAGACTTTGAGCACCAGCTGCAGTCTGATACTGAAAATCTATCTCACTCAGTTTTAAATCTGCACAATGCCTTCGAGTGCATAATAGTGAAGTCCCACTTTTAATTTTGCCCTCTCTTTTGTTCCTTAATAAGTAGCACAATGGTTTGCCAGTAGCTAAGCTGCTAGCTAGCTTCTTCACCATCATTTAATAAATTTCCTTATCAGAAGTATCATTAAGGTGTAGCTTTTACTGTTGCTAACCATTTTGAAGGATTATATGCAGGATATTCTATTGTCTTCTCTTCTCTCTTCCCTCTTCTCCCCTTCCCTCCCCTCCTCTTCCCTTCCACCCCATCTTCTCTGTCTCTCACTCTCTCCCCCATCTCTCTCTCTGTGTCCTCCCCACCCCGTCTTCACATGCACACACACACAGCTGAGTGCCCCTGGTGGAACAGAAGTAAGCCTGAATGCACAGTTGGAAAACTGGAGGAAAAGCAGTTGAGAAAAACTGAGGTGTAGGAATTAGATGGGAGTCTTAAGATTTTTGCATTTTTTGTACAAAATAGGCAATAATGTAAATGGCAGCCTCTAGATTTGTGCAGTGCACAACCTGGGCAACATTCACAGTGGCCCAGTGGTATGCTCTCACAAGGTGAAGCAGAGCTTGCAGGAAGCAGAGTGGATGCTTGCTCATTTGTATAGGGCTGCTACAGGTGGCAGAGTGGACACATGCCTGTGATTGCCTGGTTGTCCATAAGCAAATCGCTGTTGACTATTTGGGAGCATTTGACTTAATGAAGGGGTCTGCCAGGTAGGATGATTTGCAGAGTCCACTGGTAAAGAAGCAACCCTGGTCTCACACTCCCTCCCCCGCCTTTATACTAGCAGTGGAAGTCTGGACTAACCTCTAAATCTGACATGGAAACAATGCAGCTATGCCTACTACTATGGGTTTAATTGTGTTCCTCCAAAAAGATGTTGAAGCCCTAACCTGTGGTACCTAAGAATGTGACCTTATTTGAAAATACAGTCTTTGCACATGATCAAGTTAAGATGAGGTCATTAGAACTGGTTCCTAATTCAATATGACCGATGTCTTTATAAAAAGAGGAAATTCAAAGACAGATGTGCACAAGGGGAGAATGCCATGTGAACATGAAGGCAGAGTTCAGGGTGATGCTTCTGCAAGCCAAGGGACTCCAAGATTGCTAGCAACAACCAGAAGCTAGGGGAGGGTTCTGGAACAGATTCTCCCTTTTACCCTTCAGAGGGAATCAACCCTGCCGATATGAGCTCAGACTTCAGCCTCCAGAACTGTGAGACGATACACTGCTGTTGTTCAAGTCGCCCATTTTGTGAAACTTTGTTATAATAGCCCTGGCAAGCTCATATACCTACTGAGTATGTGTAGAAGCACTGTGGAAACCGATTCTCATTCTCATTCTGCAGTCACTTCAAAGTCATTTCAAACAAGCTTTATTTCGCACATAGATAGATCTCCTAACCACTAACGTGTCAGCATATGGTTGTTTCCCTTCTCCGGCAGCTTCCATTTCCTGAGCCCTTACTAGGTCCTAGGCCCCATGCCAAGCAGGCCCTTTGCTGTATTTTTTCATTCACTCCTCACCATGTCTCTATGCAGAAAGCCTGGCCATTAGCCTTTGAGGTTGAAAAAAACAGGCTAAGAGAGGGTGAGTAACATTCCCACGGTTCACATATCTGGTACGTAGCAAACCTAGGGCCCAAACTCCAGATCCTTCTGGCTTCCAAACTTGCATTCTTAATGACCATAATGTATTTTTCTTTCCATCATGTAGCTTATATCATCCAAATCCTAAACTGTCTTTAAATTCATTCCTTGGTAGCTCCCTTTAGGTTCCCCCATAAATCTCACTCTTCTTCCTATTTTGTTACAGATTCATGTTTGTACTGAGCAGAGGGAGAGCACTCCCTATATTCACCTCATTATAATTTTACTTGACCTGAAACTGTGGTGTTTGGTTTGAAGTTTTAAATGACCAATAACATTAACTTTCACTTTCTGAGTATTTACTATGTACCATTTAATGACTTTTGTGATGATTGCGAGATAATTGAGCTATCTCATTCAGTCTCTATACCTGGTCTTGTTTCTCACACAAGTTTAGGTAACTTGCCAATGTCACACAGGAAAGGGTAGGTGTCAGGATTTTACTGTAGAGCCTGTTTCTTTCTTACTATATTTTGTTGTGTGCCATTTTTTTTCCTACTGAAGGCAATAAACAAGCAAAACACAAAAGCCCTTGGGGCCTAGGTCCTGTTGCAGGAATGCCATGGTATGTTCTTCTTCTTCTTCTTCTTTTTAAAATATGGAATGTTTCACGAATTTGTTCTTTCACCTGTCCCCATCATCTCTCATCAGGGCCACCACAATCATCAACCAAGCAATCAGCACACTTCCAGTCTGCACCCTCCCATCCAGTCTACATCCGGCAGCCATATTGAAATGAAAACATACATCTGATCACACCACACCTAGATCTAAACCCATTCAGTGGCTTGCTGTTGGACTAAGAATAGAATAAAAAACATTTTCTGTGGCCTTCAAGACTTCAATTGTCTTTTTCTATTGATCCTCACCTGCCTAACTCTCCTTACACACTAGTTTGACTTCACCGTGGTCTGATTCCAGTTCCTCTGGCAATGCCAAGTGTGTCCTGCTTCCCAAGCTCCACATGCGGTTCCTCTGCTGAGCAGTCAGTCTCTCCATCTTTCCCTCCCTCCTAATCATCCTTCAGATCTTGATTTAAATGGCACTTCTTCAAAAGGCCTTTCCTGACTCCCTAAACAAAAGCCAGTCTTTTCTCTAGTAGTCTTAATCTCTGGTCCTTGCTTTTGGTGCAATTTTATTCTAATTTGCTTTTTTTTTTTTTTTTTTTTTTGAGTTGGAGTCTCACTCTGTCGCCCAGACTGGAGTGCAGTGGCCGCTCCCGGCCACCGCAGCCTCGACCTGCTGGGCTCCGGCGATCCTTCCGCCTCAACCTTCCAAGTAACCATGCCCGGCTGATTTTTGATTTATTGGTAGAGATGAGGTCTCGCTGCCCAGGCGGGTCTCAAACCCGCAGGCTCAGGCAATCTACTCACCTCAGCCTCCCAAAGCGCAGGATTACAGGCTGAGCCACTGAGCCTGGCTAATTTGCAATTATGTTGTCTACTCACTTTTTTTGTCAGTCTCGTTCCATTAGGGCAGGGACTCTGTCTAACTTTATAGCCACAGAGCCTAGCACAGTGCCTAATGCATATTAGCCTGCACAAATGTGTGTGGAGTCAATGAATTAAAATAAAAAGAAGACTCACATCTGCTATAAACCACATGGGCTGCTTAAGGCCAGTTTCCATCATAGGCCTTCTAAAAAGAGGTGGGAGGGATAGAAATGAAGATGGGAATTAATTCTGCTTGTCCCTTCTACTTTTGTTCAGTTTTCATGGCTTCTGGAAATAATGAACAAATCAACGGCCTGATATTCTAACTACCTGTTCCTCCTTCTCTCCCAGACTCCACTCCCAACTCCTCTTTCTCCTGTCTCTGCTGAGAGGTGGTCATTCAAACCATGGCCTTCCTCCCACCTGTGCATAGAAAATTATTTTTCCTTCCCCACATCTTGCATCTCTCTGTTTTTCTCATTTTCCCTCATTTCCTTACAACAAAGAGTCTTGTGATCTTAGAGGACTATTAAAGGGGGGAAATGTGTCGATGTGAGTGCTGTTGTAGGGGAAACAGGGCTTGTAGGAAGAAGAGAGGGATGTTCAGTGGAAATTGCCAAGTAACGACTTTGCCTTTTGTCTAGTTGGCAAGGTAATTGTGAATCTCCGTCTTCTTGCTCTTGGCCAGTTACAGCCAGCCAAGGACACTAGTGGTGCATCTCTCCCCCAGGATCCACCTGAGTCCTCCCAAAGTCACCAGTGTGGACTCTACCATCCCAGCTCCCCTCTGCAGCCTCTCCCCTCTTCACAATTCTCAGGAAGCAGCAGACGTTTGGCCTATGATCTTTGAGCATCCCTCCCTGGGATTGGAAGAGAAGATACCATGACAAGATGTGTGGGTACTTGTGTTCAGATGAGGGACAGAGATTGTGCCCTGTAAACGTTAGAACGACAGCAGTGTAGCCTCTTCAAACCCTGAGTCCTGTTGACGTCATGAGAGAGGTGTCCGCCCTTCATCCTTCTGCTATAGGATCCTGCTTGTGGAGAAGATAGAGATACAGGGCACCCCTGTCAGCTGGATTCCACCTGCTGCTGCAGCTGTGGAAGGTGTTCTCGAGTCTGTCTTTACCAAACCACAAGGAGAAAGGCCGTCGCTTCTTTTGTTCATTTCCTGCATCTCTCTCTTTACATGATTAACTCCATCACATCTCCCTATCCCCACACAAGCATGAGGCAAGGAAAAGTTATTGGCAATGGTCTTTTCCTAATCTTCAAAGAGTTTTCAGTAATATTTTGCTTTTCTGTCAATATCTGTCTTCATTTGACTTTCTCCTCCTTTGCCTTGTCTTCTACATTTTAATAGAAAATACATTTTTCTTTGGATATATGATTGCTGCCAATACAAATTCGATGGGAAAAATACCCAGTGTGATTTAGAGCCATCTGGAAATCCTCACTTTCTAAGTAATAATTTTATGGCACTTTATAACATGTATGTGCATCCATTATTTCATGTGACATTAGAGCTACCAATGGCGTTGCCTGACTTCCAGAAGCATTAACCAATCTCTCTTGTTTCTTCTTTTCTCTCTTCCCCATTTTCCAGTCCCCTAACTAACATGAGGTTATTTTATTTTATTTTATTTTATTTTATTTTTTTTTTTTTTGAGTTGGAGTCTCACTCTGTCGCCCAGACTGGAGTGCAGTGGCCGCTCCCGGCCACCGCAGCCTCGACCTGCTGGGCTCTGGCGATCCTTCTGCCTCAGCCTTCCGAGTAGCCGGAATTACAGGCATGCGCTACCACGCCCGGCTGATTTTTTGATTTATTGAAGAGATGAAGTCTCGCTGCCCAGGCGGGTCTCGAGCCCGCAGGCTCAGGCAATCCACTCACCTCAGCCTCCCAAAGGCACAGGATTACAGGCTGAGCCACCGAGCCCGGCTTGTGAGGTTATTTTAAATGAGTTTCTGTGGGCTTTAAACAAATACTATATTTACATATATATTTATTTTAAAATTGTGGGGTACAGTTAAGGGTTAGGTATACAAATATGCATCGTTCAGGCACCCTTGTTGATAAGGGGTGTCCCCCCATCCCCAGACAGATATTGACTACCATTAATCCCACCACACTTGCCCTCCCTGTCCCCGCCCCCATAGATTCCCACCACTGTGGATCCTTTTCTTTTCTTTTCTTTTCTTTTTTTTTGAGTTGGAGTCTCACTCTGTCGCCCAGACTGGAGTGCAGTGGCCGCTCCCGGCCACCGCAGCCTCGGCCTGCTGGGCTCCGGCGATCCTTCCGCCTCAGCCTTCCGAGTAGCCGGAATACAGGCATGCACCACCACGCCCGGCTGATTTTTTGATTTATTGTAGAGATGAGGTCTCGCTGCCCAGGTGGGTCTCGAACCCGCGGGCTCAGGCAATTCACTCACCTCAGCCTCCCAAAGGCGTGGGATTACAGGCTGAGCCACCGAGCCCGGCTTGGATCCTTTTCTTATAGTATTACGATAGATGTTCAAGGTCCACTTAGGAGTGAGAACATGTGATACTCAGATCTTCGTTGCTGTGAAAGATCACTCGGTACTATAGACTCTAGTTCCATTCAGGATGCTGCGAAATTCATGATTTTGTTCTTTTTTATGGCTGCGAACAAATACTATATTAAGATGATGTGTCTTAAAATGAAAGCAGCTTCTCTATCGGCTTCATTTTGAAAAGTATTTCTCTACGAAGAAGAGAAGATAAGGATCCTGTGGCCCTAACGTATCTCTTTCACAGAGATAAGAGTAAACAGATTTTGTAACTTTTATTGAATTCACTGGACATTTATTGATCTGGTCACTATTATGTAGAAGTTATATAAAAGTTGACTCTGGTTTCAGTTATTGCAACAGGCATCTTCTTGTTCCTTTTTTTGTCATTCTCAGTCTCATCTGAAAGCATTTAGATTCATGTCTTTTTCAGTCCTAAAATTCTAAGAAACAAGTGCAGAGGGAAGTCAAGGGTGTTATCTAAATTCATTCAAGGAGAAAGGAACAAATTTCAGACTTGAATTCAATTCTCCTGACCCTGACTACTTGCTCTTCTAACATTTAAAAATCATGTTAAAATGTTTATGAGGCAACTGGAAATTTGAACACCAACTGGACTGAGCACATTAAAAATTATTGTTAATTATTTTAGTTGTGTTAATTGTAATATGAGTATATATATATTTAAAGACCTTGTATTTTAAAGGTGGACTCTGCAACAGTTATGGATGAAGTCACGAGATGTTTGGGATTTGTTCAAGATAATATAAAATGTGGGGAGTTATGGGGTGCAGAAGAACAAGATGGGTCATGAATTAATAATTATCAAAGCTGGGTGATAGGAGCCCAGGGGCTCATCACATTATTTTCTCTATTTTTATATGTCTGTAATTTTCCATAATAAAAGCTTAAGTTTTTTGTTCTTTTGTTTTTTGGAAGTCTCACTTCATTGCCCAGGCTGGAGTGCAGTGGCATGCTCACGGTCACCCCAGCATTGACCCGCTGGCCTCAGGCCATCCTTCCACCTCAGCTTTCCAAGTAGCTGGAACTACAGGTGTGCACTGCCACACCCGGCTAATTTTTTAAAAACTTATTGTAGGGATGAGATCCCGTCAAGTTGCCCAGGCTGTTCTCAAACCGTAGGCTCAGGCAATCCCCTCACCTTGGCCTCCCAAAGTGCTGGGATTAAAGGCTTGAGCCACCACACCCGACCAAAAGCTTAACTTTTAAAGAGTGAAAAAAGAGATCATGTTTTATCCATATACTCCCAAATAACAGAGAGTGTAAGATCCTAATTTGGGGATTTGTATCTCACAGTTTTTCCATGGAACCAACATATCAACTCTCAAAATAGATTACAGAGCAGACTTGGAGATTAAGAGACCAGCTAAATATTCAGCCACAAATGGGTCATAGCTGAGGGAAGCCTAGAGTCCACTAAAAATGCAGGGAGCATGTCACTAGGTTGCCAAAAATAAGCCCAGGTTCTGACAGATGTCCCCACTGAGAAAAGCACAACTGTGCTCTCATCCTCAGTGGAGTCAGCACTGAAGGACCCCCAAAATAGCACCAACAATGCTTTTCTGGAGAGTTAAAGCATAACAAAAGACATTTTTAGCTTCTTCCTCAACATGCCTGTCGTCCTTCCTTCATAGTGCCTGATCAGAGAGAAGCTTTCTTGGGCCCTGTTAGTGGGAGGCAAATTGATGGAGGCTCTTTAGAGGACTATTTGACAATAGCAAAGATTTCAAAGGCACTTACAAAAATTCTCTTTCTGGAAATTTTCCTACAGCTATATTCGTATACAGATACTTGTACAAGGATTTTCATTTCAGCACTGTTTGCTATAGCAAAAATCGTAACTTGACATTCATTCTTGGGAAATGGCAGAAATAAATCTGGCCATATAGTGGAATACCATACAGTGATTAAAACAATTAAGGTCAATCTCTGTGTATTGGTATAGAAAGATATGTGAGATAAACCATTATGCGAAAAACACCAGCCATGTACTGTGATCCTGTAGGAGACTAGCAGATTTCAAAAAGTTGTATGGATTTATTGTTTTACACAGCTGAGGCTCACCCTGGACTGGGGGAAAGGAACTGATAGAGCTGTTATTCAATCCTAGGTCTGTCTGTCCACAAAGACTGCCCATGTCCTTGACCACTTGTGGCCTCTTTATGATGACATATCTGATCTTCTGCAATTCTTGTGGCACAGAGTTGAGGGCTAAGGCCTTCTCTGCAAGGCCCAGCACTTCCTCTGCTCTGTGTGTCCCAGTGCTCTCTTAAAAAGAACTCCTAAACTTTGGGGCCAACAGAGCAAGCAAGCCCATGCTCCTGTGGAGACCTAGCCCCCAGTGTCAGCAATTGGAGACTTTGCTTCTTGAAGTTCTCCTACTGCAGTTGGGACACAATGTCCTTGTATTTTTCCTCCCAGAGATTTCTTCTGGGGTTACATGAGGAAAGCATTGGCCTGAGAGATCCTGGTATGTGATCCCTACAAGGCTCTTTCTCCTTTGTGTGTCTTTCTTTTGCATTTCTTTTTTTGGGGGGGGGAGGGGAGAGAGATTAAAAGAAGCTTAAAATCTCTATAGAAGAGAATAGACATGACAGAGAAGAACTGCTTTAAAATCATCACCATTTCTACAAAATATGGAATTACTGCATTAAAAAATGTCTAAAATTAAAGAATCTTGTGTTTTTAACTTCTGGAAGTCAATGCTGAGTCTCTGGGTTGACCTATATATTTCCCCCTCACATTCAATGTGCTGATACATAAAGCAACTCAATCTGGAGGTAAGGAAGTAGTGGTTTAGACCCCAAAGGGATCTGGTGAAGACCGAGTGAGAAAATCTTCCACATTTAGGCTGAAAATAAGTTCAGAAATCAGGCAGAGGCCACAGCGTTACTGTGATGAGTGGGGGGTCCCAGTCATAAGCCTCAAGCTACTATACCTGTTTTGCTCTTGAAGTTCCTGTAACCAGCAGTGGAGCTGGTGACTTATACAGTAAGAGTCCTGTCCGGGTAGAGAAGCCGTCTTAATAAGGACTGATTATGTAAAGTTTCAAGTCTTCACAGAGAGAGACCTCAGGCAGGGGATCTTAACTTACGCCCGAAGGTGAGGAGACAGAATATGTTTCTAAAAGTCTGTTCTGAGAGGTCAGCAGGGTGGGGGAATATTTCTCACTGAGACAATTCCCTTCCCCTTCCCCCTCTTTTCTCCTATCTGTTCAAGTGACCAGGCGATGGGTGGAATCCATGAAAATGGTTGCATTCAGCAACCCAAATTCCTTCATTTGACTGTAAGTTATGACTGCCTTTCCCTTTGGTCTCCTTCTCTGGGATGTTTCTTTGCAAAGTGTGACAAGCTGGGCATCATATTTAACAGAAATCTGACTAATATTAATTGCAGCCTCATGATTACTTCCTGGCCTTTGTCTATCATTCTTCTGTAAATACAGCCTGACATCCTTTTGGCTTTTCAGCCATAGCCCTCCATTGCTACATCCACCCATCTGCAGCCGAGCGTGACCTCTCGCCTCTGTGCATTACACCTGTGCCAAATCTGTCCTCCTCACTCCTGCTTTCCCATGACTGGCTTTTCTGTCTCTAAATTTACCACCTTCTATATTCCCACACTTAGAAAATGTGGCATGATATTAGCAGAAGCCAGAATTATTCAAATCCTTCTCTTGCCCTATTGTCTAGGAAAAAAAATCTTCAAACTGGAAAGAGCAGAAATAAAGACTGACAGAGCAACTACAACTCCTGGGTACAGGAACAGTGGCCTATTATAATACAAAAGCCTGGAACTGCGAGGCCCTGGGTTCAAGGGCAAGCTCCATTTTTTGCTAACTGTGTGACCTTGGGGAAGTCATTAAACCCCTCTGAGCTTCAGTTTCCTCATCTAAAAAAGGAAGCAATTTGTAGCTTCATCTCTAAGCTACCTTTTAAAGACTCAATCTTTATACTCCACCCTCAAAATAAGTTCATTCCTGGGCCCCTTTTTGAAAGCATATGGGTTTTTGGAGTTTCCGAATCAGGTGGAAAAGACAACGCTTGACCTGGTTTTCTAAATATTGGCTATTTTATTGGTCTCATTATGTTTTGGGACAATGGAAACAAGAACATAGATGTTTTTCACCAATTCCAAGGCTTACGTTCTGAACAAGGACTATGGGAGTAAGAGGGAAACTTATTTCCCCATCAGGATATCTTCCAGTGTCATGTTTTGACACTTTCTTCTCAGAAGAGCAACTCGAGATGTTACCAGGGAAGGTGTGAGTCTGTCCTGTGACCTTCACCTCTAATTCTGGCATGTTTGGTCCTTGGTTCCTTGTGACGATTAGCTTGACCTCTTGGTATCATGAGTGTCATTCAGGCCCTTCGTATGTTCAGCATCAAAAGATCAGAAAAATACTAAAATGTATTGAAACAGCTTTTTACCAAGTGGCTGTGTTTGGTAGCTGAGGGTGTTTAGGGTGACAGAACTTGTTCCATTGTCTTATCCTGCAGACCTTGGGCAAAAGTCAGAACAAATAGTAATCTCTGACTGCAGACCCTTACCACTTAAGTGGGGAATCCTGGATAGCTCACCCGTGCTTATTAAGGTCAACCTCACAAAATTTATTTTCAAGTCTAAATAATTTCACTCGTGGATGTTTAAAGAACATGTCCTATGATTTTAAAGTCATAGTTAATTTCTGAGGAATCATGAAAGAGATAAGATCGGAGATAGCCATCAGATGGGATCCCAATCATGGAAAGTCAGCTCAATATCAATGTCAAGGAATAGTCTAAATTAGACTGATTTAAAAGGCAGATGGTGGTGGGGAGATTATTACTATTCAACTTAAATTTATTGACCATCCGATTATGTGCCAGGCACTATAATTGTCCCTGGAAATTCAGAAAGCCACAAGATGGTCTTCTTGCCAGAGTGCTGATCATCTAGAAGAGGAATCAAAGTGAGGCATGTTGAAGTAAGAGCTGCTCAGCGATGAGCAGGATCCTGTCGAAGTGGAGGGCCAGGTGCAAGTCATTGTGCCTGGAAGGATCAGGAAAGCTCAGAGGACAAGAACTTTGAGAACCATAACCTACTGAAAGTTGGAAGAAACCTTTTTTTTCTAAGTGTCTAAAATGGTGGGTAGAGTGGTTTCTTTTCAAAGATCGCTTTGGCTCCAAAACTCTTTGGTGTGATATAGCCGTCTATTTTAAACCTGAGGACTGGTCCCTGTACGACAAGGTCACATAGCTAGTTGCAGCTCTTGATTAGAATTCCATGGCTATGCAGTCCTACTGAATTTCATCCAATTGTTTTTCCTGTGGGCCAATTTTCCCCCAATTGCTAACCCTTATTTTGCATGATTTTCTGCTAGAATTCAGCTGGCCTGCCAAATTTAGTATTGCCTGACAATTTGACAGGCACACACTCAATTCCTTTGTCCAGATCACAAAGGCTCTGACTAGAATAGATACACCCTCAACCCAGAGCAGGTGGCTTACCACTAGGTATGTCCCAGGCTACTCTCCAAGGATTCTGGCCAAGGACAGAATGGATGTGAAAAGATCCCATGCTTGTGAGTGAGGGAAAGAATAAACTCAGCTGAAAATTCTATTATATTGAGCAAAGGAAGCCATGAAAATAAAGTAAATAATCATACTGATATCAATCAGATAAGTGTATGTGACTTTGATCCATGTTGAAAATAGAGGAAAGAGAAAGAATGGAAGATAATTTCTATTGCTTGTTATCTCTAAAGCATCTATGTCCTGCTAGCAGGGTGAAGGAGAGTCCCTAGCAGTTTTGTTGACTGTGGCTTCAGGATCAGAATTAGCACTTAGCAAGTTCATTCTCATAAGGTCTATCCGTCAATGCTGAAAGAGTAGCTCTCATAGGTAGAGTGAAAGTGGGGTGGGCTCCCATAGGTGGGTTGTCTTCCATGCTGTCTGCCTCAGCTCTGGCTCCATCAGAAACCCCATGGTCCACAGAGCATCAATTACAAATCAGAACCTCCTAGCATCCACATTATCTCCACATTTTATAGTCTTCCTCTTACCAATATCTTCTCATATTTTCACTATTGATATAAATGGAATCATTAATGCTCTTTGTGATGGTTAATTTTGTATCATCTTGGCTAGGCCATGGTCAAATACCAGTCTGATGTTTCTAAGAAGGTATTCTTTTAGAAGTGATGAACATTTAAATCAGGCCACTGCCTTGCTAAACTATGGTGTGGCCATGTGCTCTCTGAGCTATGGCCAGGCCGTGTTTTCCTAAGTTTTGGCCCCCTCCCCTACCTTAGGGAGGCAAATCTCCTTTCTCGCTCTCTCTCGCTTTCTAATTTAGCTTTGAATAAACTATATTTTATAATCTAAAAAAAACCCAAACATTTAAATCAGTAGATTTTGAGTAAGGCAGATTAAACTCCATAACGTGGATGGACCTCATCTAATCAGATGAAGACTTTAAGAGAAAACAGTTCTCCAGAAGAAGAAAATTCCACCTTAGATTGACTTTGGATTTGAGCTGCAACATCAACCACTCCCTAGGTCTCTAGCCTGTCAGGTTACCTTGATTTTTAGACTGCCAGCTTCCATTGTCTTTGAGTCAATTCTACCTCTGGAATATTCCCACAAGATATCCGACAGGCATCCTTCTTCCCTTCTCACATTCAACTAAGTTGGAAAATTGACACTTGTCCTTGGTACCCTCCTCTTCTGCACCATCACCCAACATCTGAGGTGACTGAGTCTTCTTTTCCACACCTGAGTCCCCCCTTCTCTCTTTTCTCTGCTGCTGCCTCAAGGCAGGTTCATTATCTCTTGGAAGGGTCCGCCATATGCATCCTCTGCTAGACTTTCAGAGTGCTGTTTTCACCAACATACTGAAAATAAATAACCATATGAAGAGTGACTCTTAATCTGTGATCCACAGATGGGCCCCAAGGGTTCTTGAGCCCCTGAAATTGCAAAACTTTATGGATTTTTCTTGGATAAGAGCTCATGACTGTCATCAGATCTTCAGAGGGATCTTTGAAGCTAAGTGGGGAACCCCTTCTCAACAAACAGAGCCATCATGAAGATTGACAAAGAGACTGAGTGAGACATGGGTGACACTTAGGGTTCTCTGCTCCAGACTCAGCCAGTTTTAGCCTGGGGAGCCTCCCTCTCATCCACACCTCTCACTCTGTAAAAACCTACCTTTTGACACCCTCAGCTTTCATAATGGTAGACTGCTTAGATAATTGCCTTAGCTGTTTGGGGTGCCTCTCTCTTACATGTGCAAAGATAGGGTAGATTATATGCTTCTATGAAAGGAAAAATGCAGAGTTAGAATGCCACAGGTAACTCTTTCAAAAATATTCTTCAAAACTAGCCGGGCTCGATGGCTCAGCCTGTAATCCCGCGCCTTTGGGAGGCTGAGGTGAGTGGATTGCCTGAGCCCACGGGTTTGAGACCCACCTGGGCAGCGAGACCTCATCTCTACAATAAATCAAAAAATCAGCCGGGTGTGATAGCCTGTAATTCCAGCTACTTGGAAGGCTGAGGCGGAAGGATCGCCGGAGCCCAGCAGGTCGAGGCTGTGGTGGCCAGGAGCGGCCACTGCACTCCAGTCTGGGCAACAGAGTGAGACTCCAACTCCAAAAAAACAAACAAACAAAAAAAATATTCTTCAAAACTTCATTTAGGGTGCTCATGGCCTTGAGGGGACTGTGAGGAACACATGTATCTATTTTTCAACATGATAGAGAAGGAATGTGGGATTGTGTGTGTGTGTGCACATGCATGTGTTTGTCTTTGGTCATCATTATAACAAAAATAAAAATAACATTTTTCCATTTTACTATAGCCAGGTGCTGGGCAAAATCACTCTGTGATACAAGTTCTGTTATCATGCTCATTTATCAGACAAAGATGCTGAGATCTGGAGTAATTAAGTAACTTACCCATAGTTCCAAGTTTAGTAAGATATGGAGTTGGGATTTGAGTGCAGATCTGTTTGACCCTCACCATTATGTTATGCCACCAAAAGCATGATCGATTTTCAAAGTTTATTATATTTGCTGCATAAACTGCAAAATAAAAGTCACAGTTCAATTTGTTCCATGAATTGCAAATATTTTATCAAGATAGGGGAAAAAACCCTACACTACCATGTTCAAAGGCTCTGTACCCTACTTCCCATCTAAACATTTAGTCAGACTACTCAGGGGATAGAGAGATTAAATTGCTTGTTCAATTATTGATTAAATGATTGCACAGAGACAAACTTTAAATCATGGACTTTTATGCAAAAGATTTTACAAAAGCCTCCAAAGCCTTAAAGAGATCGCATATTAGGAATGCAAGCAGGGACTCTGCCATGCAAAGGTTGCGGGGGTCTCCTGGAAGAGCTCAGATTCACAAAGCCTCTCCCTGTTCTCACTGTCACAACCTGCTAGTTTTCTGGTGACTCCAAAGTACAGAGAAGATGCTGGGGTTGGCATCCTTAGATGAGAGCCAGTCTTGATGCTTGGAGGATTCCGATGGTTACAAAGAAAACTCCCCAAGCATCATAAATCTAAGGACAGTCTAAATCAGAGGGAATTCTGCAGTGAAAGGTTGAGATGACTAGGACATAGGCATCAGGGAGACCTTGAAGGAATGCAGCCAGCTCTGGCGCAATATTTGGTAATAACCACTATCATTTATCGAGCACTTATTATGTGCCAGGTACTGTTCCAAGGAATTTATACCTAATTTCACAAGTCTGGAAGAGACCACATTCATTTCTTTTTTCCTCCTCTATCCACATACTCCATTTCTCAGCCTGCCTTGCAGGTAGCCACGTGACTGGGCTCTGGGTATTATAGAAAGTATATCACTTTTATGCCAGGTCCACAACCCTTCCCCTCACTCACTCAGCCCATCCTCAAATGATTTTTCCCTACCTAGCAGCAGAATCACCAAATGAAAAGTACATTTATCCCTAGATTTCCATGTGGAAAGTTGCCCTTGAATACCTACTTGGACTTTTCTATGCGTGAAGCAAATCTTTATTATACTAAGCCACTAAGATCCTCTGTTATGGCAGCTAAAAGTTTCCTATCTAATTGTACAAGCCCACAAGTGGTGCTAAATGAGCATCATTTATTAAAAAAAATGTTTGTTTAAAAAATTTTGTGAAGTTTGACTTCCATCTGGCCTTTATTACCCCTGGGAGTGGATCAGGTACCCTGAGTGTTGATACATGCCCCTTACCCTCCTCCTTCTCTCCCTCCACTAGCAGTGCCCAGTGACTGCTGATTCCTCCCTTGTGCTCATGTGACTATTGTTCAGGGCCCACTTATGAGTGAGAACATGCAGTATTCAGTTCTTTGTTGCTATGCTAGATCATTTAGTATGATGGTCTGCAACTCCATCCAGTTTCCTGTGAACTCCACAATTTTGTTCTTCTTCATGACTGCATAATACTTCATCATGTACATATACCACATTTTCTTTATCCAGTTCTCTTTCAATGGGCAGCACGATTGGTTTCATGTTTGTTTTATTGTGAATAGTGTGGCAATAAACATGCGTGTGCAGGTGTCTTTTTTGTAGAACAATTTATGTTCCTCCAGGTATATTTCCAAGAAAGAGATTGCTGAATGGTATGGAAGGTTAAGTTTTAGTTCTTTTAAGAGTCACCACACTGCTTTCCATAGAAGTCAAACTAGCTTGTAGTCCCACCAACAGTGAAGAAGCGTTCCCTTTTCTCTGCACCTGCATCAGCATCTGTTGTTTTTTGACTTATTAATGAAGACCATCCTTAGGGGAGTTAAGTGGTACCTTGCTGTAGTTTTGTTTTGCATCTCTCTGATGATTAGTGAGGCTGAGCATTTTTTCGTGTCTGTTGGCTGCTTGTATGTCGTCCTTTGAGAAGTGTCTGTTTATGTCCTTTCTCCGCTTTTTAATGGGTTTTTTTTCCTTTCACTTTGTTTGTGTTCCTTGTAGATGCTGGATATCAGGCTTTTTTCTGATGCATAATTTGCAAATATTTTTTCCCATTCTGTGGGTTGTCTCTTTACTCTAATGATGGTTTCTTTTGCTGTGAAAATGTTTTCCAGTTTGATGAGGTCCCACTTGTCTATCTTAGTTTTTATGGCGATCCCTTTTGGGAACTTGGTCAAGATTTTGTTGCTTACTCCAATGTGCATAAGGGTGTTTCCTACATTTTCTTCTGGAATTCTTATAGTTTGAGATTTTTTGATTAGGTCTTTGATTCATTTGATTAGGTCTTTGATTAGGTCTTTGATTCATTAGGTCTTTGATTCATAGTTGATTTTTGTATATGATGATGGGTAGGGGTTCATTTTCATTTTTCTGCATGTGGTCAGTCAGTTTTCCCAGCACCATTTGCTAAATATGTTCTCCTTTCCCCAGTGTTTGTTATTGGTGGCTTTGTTGAAGATGAGCTGATTGAAAGACTGTGTTTTTGCTTTGGGAATCTCTGTCCTTGTTCCATTGATCTGTGTGCCTATTCGTGTATTAATACCAGACTGTTTTAGTTACTGTAGGCTTGTAATATAGTCTGGGATCATGTTACCTCCCACTGTGTTCCTTTTGCTGAGGATTGTTTTGGCTATTTGTACTCTTTTTTTGTTTTCATATGAATTTTTGTATTGTCATTTCCAGGTCTGAGAAAAATGATGTTGGCAATTTGATGGGTATGGCATCAAATCTGTAGATTGCCTCTGATAGGATGGACATATTGACAATATCGATTCTTCCAATCCATGAGCAAGGAATGTTCTTCCATTCGTTTGTGCCATCCTTGATTTCTTTGAGTAGTGTTTTGTAGTTCTCAATGCAAAGGTCTTTCACATCTTTGATAAGGTGGATGCCAAGGTATTTCATTTGTGTGTGTGCGTCTGGCTATTGTGAATGGGATTGTAGTTGTTATTTGGTTCTCCAACCACTAGTTGCATGGTGTCAACTATAAAAATGCCAATGTCTTTTGCACGTTGATTTTGTACACTGAGACTTTACCAGAGTCATTTATCAGTGCCAGGAGGTTTTTGACAGATCGATCATCATTTTCAAATGAGAATCTTCAAGTATATAGTAACTCTCCCAAGGCCACAGGTAGTAAGTGCGAGTCAAGATTCAAATCCAAGACGCTTAACACCAAAGCCCATGCTGATAGCCATTAGTTCTTTTCTATAAGGAGGTATGGGGATTGAGATGACACATCCATGGTTCTAGCATAGTGATAAATGTATGGTCAATGTGACATAAAGGCAGCTTCATGTAATTGTTCATGATTATTATGAGTGTCCTAGGGATCTTTGCAGACGCATCTTCCAGTCTCAGACTGCTACCTTCCTACTGCCTTACTTCAACCCTAACTCACACCAGCTATATGCCTCTGACAATCTACGGGGAGTAATATATTTGCTACCTCTTTGCTCTTTTTCTGTGCAATTATAGGTGCATAGTGAGGTTTGACATGCAAGCTGGGACAATGTTTGTGTTGCTTGTAGAATGGGTCTAATTGCACTGCAGAAAAGTTACAGATTTGTCCTGGTCTGGGTTTTTATCACCAACTTAAAAGAATCTCTTCGTAGGTATGTGAATCAAATTGGAGGTTGAATCAAAGTTGAGGGAATAGCTAATGTGATAGAAGACAAAACCAAGAAAAAATCAAGACTCCAACTGTCTCAAAAGGCTGAAATGAGTAGCCAGAGCCAAGAAGAAATTTAATAGAGAAAAACAAATGACAGAGTCTTAAAAGAAAATGACCTTATAGGTCATTGACTGGAGCCTCTGATTAAATCTTTGAACTAGATGGATTTCCTCCCTTTTGATTTTTCCTATTCTGATCACAACTATTTCTGATGATCTCTAAGTGTGTGAAGAAATTATCTTATCTGTTTAAAAATCTTGTTAAATTCCAATTAAATGGACAGGGATTGCTTAGATTTTTAAACTCCAAGCCTTTAAAGCAGATGTATCAGAGGCAGGCTTGTATCTATTCCACGTGTATGACCTTTGCTTTGGAAAGTGTTTAGTGAATAAACTTCAGTGTTGTTTGTTATTAATTGGTGCAGTGGTTCTGATGGGGAAACCACCGTGAATCTACAGTATAACTGGTCATTTTATTTGTTTCTATTACCTGAAGAAAAAAAGCCACATAATGGACAAATATATATTATTCTAATAAACTGGAAGTTAGGCAATTAGAGATAATGTGCTAGTTTCCCATATGAAGGAAGTGTTAATAGGTTCGATATTGGGTAAAGTTGCTAAAGTTTCAAATATTACAATTTTAGATTAAAAGATGCAGCATGGACTAGTTTCACTCAAGTCCAAGGAAAAACAAAGGTTAGATTAAACAATGACTTGTAATATGATGGTTAATAACTAAAACAATCTTTCTGAAATCACAAAAGATATCAAAGTCTCTTGGAGTGCTTATTAAAATGCAGATTCCTGGGTTCTGCCTCAGGACTATTAAGTCAGAATCTCTGAGGACACAGCCCAGGAACCTGCATTTTAATTTTTATTTATTTATTGTTTAAATTATGAAGATGTGGGGTACAATTCAGGTTTAGGTATACAAACATTGATTATGCAGTTACCCTTGTTGATGAGGTATGCCCCTCCCTCCCCTAGCAGTTTCCCTCAACTGCCAGTCCCAACCCCACTCCCCTGACAGTTTCCCATTACTGCCAAATGCTTTCTTATGGTATTATAATTCTTCAAGGTCCATTTATGAGTGAGAACATATGGTACTCTGTTCTTTGTTTCTGTGATAGATCACTGAGTATGGTCGACTCCAAAACCATCCAAGTTGCTGCAAAATCCATATATTTGTCCTTCTTTATTTTCGCCTACTTTTTAAAGGCATTGCTTGTTTTTTTCCTTTCGACACATTTGAGTTCCTCGTAGATCCTAGATGTTAGGCCTTTGTCAGATATACAGTTGGCAAATATTTTTTCCCACTCTGTGGGCTGTCTCTCTGCTCTCTTAATGGTTTCTTTTGCTTTGCAGAAATAAGGTCCCATTTGCCTATCTTATTTCTTAAGGTATTGGCCTTTGGGATTCTGAATAGGAATTGGTTGCCAGTTCTAATTTCCATAAGGGTGTCTCCTGCATTTTCTAAGATTCTTATAGTATGAGGTTTTACGTTTAAGTCTTTGATCCATTTAGAGTTAATTTTTGTGTATGGTGATAGGTAGGGGTCCTGTTTCAATCTTCTGCATGTGGTCAGCCAGTTTTCCCAGCACCATTTACTGAATAGGTTCTCTTCTTCCCAGTGGTTGTTATTGGAGGCTTTGTCAAAGATGAGTTGGTTGAAGAATTGAAGCTTTGCTTCTGGAATCTCTATCCTGGCCTTATAGTAAAGTTTGAAGTCTGGAAGTGTGATACCTCCTGCTTTGTTTCTTTTGCTAAGGATTGTTTTGGCTATCCGTGGTGGTTTATGCTTCCATATGAGTTTCTGTATTGTCATTTCCAGGTCTGAGAAGAATGATGTTGGTAACTTAATGGGTATTGATTGAATCTGTAGATTGCCTTTGGTAGGATGGACATTTTATCAATGCTGATTCTTCCTATCCATGAGCATGGAATGTTTTTCCATTTGTTTGTGTCTTCTTGGATTTCTTTGAGCAGCATTTTGTAGTTCTCATTGTAAAGTTCTTTCACTTCTCTGGTTAGGAAGACACTGAGGTATTTCATTTTTCCTGTAGCTATTGTGAATGGGATTGTGCTTTTTATTTGGGTCTCTGCCTGCTTGTTGTTGGTGTCTAGGAATGCAATCGTCTTTTGCACATTTATTTTGTACCCTGAGATATTGCCAAAGTCCTTTGTCAGTGCAAGCAGGTTTTTGACTGATTCTCTTGGATTTTTCAAGTTATAGGGTCATATCATCAACAAAGAGGGATAACTTCACTTCCTCTTTTCCTATTTGGTTACCCCTGATTTCCTTCTCTTGTCAATTGCCCGAGCTAGGACTTCCAACACAATATTGAACAAGAGGGATGAAAGTGGGCAGCCCTGTCTTGTTCCAGTTTTCAGAGGAAATGTTTCTAGTTTCTGTTCATTTAGCAATATGTTAGCTGTAGGTTTATATAGATGGCACTTACTATTTTGAGGTATGTCAGGAACCTGCATTTTAACAAGATCTAGCCTAAGACAGTTTTTATGCATATGTGAACCTCTGGACTAGAAAGAAAATATCTAGACATTTCTACTTCTTTGTAGAAATAGCAAATTCACAATTTAAAACAATAATTTATGCTCTGCTAGTACTAGTTCAAGCTGATCTAGTTTTATTAAAGATTTTTATACAGAAAGTGTAACTGAGCAAAAAAACTCTATTTAATACTCCATAGAAAGCCTGGAGGTTTGGATTATAAACTCATGACCAAGTTACCTTACTCTTCATCATCATTAGGCAGGTTACCTAATGGCAAACAAGTACCCGGAAGGAAAAAGCATCCTCCATTGCCACGTATGTAAAGCCCAACTTCTGGTCACAAGAAACAACACAGTGGGAATGACCAAGCCAAAATACAAAGTCCACATCCTTTCCAATTATTTTAACTGTAGGTCAATTAGTGTCTTAATACCGGTGCCTAAAAGTAGAAAACAATGTAACAGGTGTCATGTCCCCAAATCCTAGCAGGTATTGGACAAAGACAAAACCCTAGTGCCAATGTTTGATTTACTAGACTGGATACACCGTTGGTAGCAGAAATGAGCTAGATGCTCCCCAACCTTGTTTCTTCTTCCTGGGCACATAGGGAGATTACATTCTTCAGCCTCACTTGCAGTTAGGTGGAACAATGTGATTGAGTTTGAGTTCTAGTCAAGGGAATGTGGGCAGAAGTGATATATACCACTTTTTTTTTTGAGTTGGAGTCTCACTCTGTCACCCAGACTGGTAGTGCAGTGGCCGCTCCCGGTCACCGCAGCCTCGACCTGCTGAGCTCCGGCGATCCTTCCACCTCAGCCTTCCAAGTAGCTGGAACTACAGGTGCGTGCTACCACATCCAGCTAATTTTCTGATTTATTATAGAGATGAGGTCTTACCAAGTTGCCCAGGCGGGTCTGGAACCCACGGGCTCAGGCATCTATACCACTTCTAAATGCAGCCACAAAACATCCCAAATGATGGAAATGAAGGACTCTGCAAAGTGGAGACACACACTAGAAGCATCCTGGATCCTTGAGTCACCACATAGAAGAGAGCCACCAGGAGAGAGAGCCACCAAGAAAAGCTGACTCACACTGGACTATGACGTAGATGAGAAATATGCTTTTATTGTGTTAAGACACTGAACTTTAGGGACGATTTATTTCATAAATTAGTGTTAGTGTATCTTTCTAGGGTAAAAAGTAACTTGTTTCCACTGTTCCAAATACTTACTTTCCCATACCAAGGTACATAAGAAACCTTGTCCTTAGAGGCTTGTTTGGCTAGCATGAAATGGAGAAAAGTCCTAAGAATTAAATTATTTAACTGCAGTGTGAGGGGGGGAAATCCCCCCAAGAAAATGGAATTATTTTTTGGAGGGTGGACCTCTTTTAGTACAAGCTTCCCCCCTAGGTAAGTGTTCTAGGACCACATTGGCATCAGTGTACCAGCTAGCATTGCTGTGAGAGGCTACATTTGGCTTCAGTTAATTTTTTTGGAGAGTCTTTCAATGCATTTACCCATTTCAAGATGGATAATTTACAAGCATACCTACCCACACTGTGCCGAGTTTTCAACAGTTTTGGAACAAAAATGGCATGGCCCCAGGCCTCACCCTTCCTATTCACCTGATCTCACCCTGAGTGACTTTTTTTTTGTTTCCTCAGATGAAAAAAGTCCTCAAAAGGAAACGCTTTGCTGGTGTGGAAGAGGTGAAACAAAAAATGGCAAAAGCACTAACAGGCATCAAAACTGACGAGTTCAAAAACTGTTTTGAGCCGGGCTCGGTGGCTCAGCCAGTAATCCCGCGCCTTTGGGAGGCTGAGGTGAGTGGATTGCTTGAGCCCGTGGGTTCGAGACCCGCCTGGGCAGCGAGACCTCATCTCTACAGTAAATCAAAAAATCAGCCGGGCGTGGTAGCGCATGCCTGTAATTCTGACTACTTGGAAGGCTGAGGCGGAAGGATCGCCGGAGCCCAGCAGGTTGAGGCTGTGGTGGCCGGGAGCGACCACTTCACTCCAGTCTGGGTGACAGAGTAAGACTCTAACTCAAAAAAAAAAAAATGTTTTGAGCAGTGGTAAAAGCATCTCAATAGGTGTCTTGCATCAAACGGAGAGTACTTCGAAAGTGACTGAAGTTTATACGTGTAAGAATAAATACACATTTTTTTGTAAATAAATTCTGGGTTTTTTTGGTCCCCCGCTTATACAACTTAAGCAAGAGTTTCTACCATAGCTTAGGAGATACTAGTGCTCAGTTAGGTTTAGCTTAAAGTTGCCTCCTTGCACATTTTGGGTTTGACCTAGAAGTTTCTTTGTAACTTTTCACATAGTGAACTATTACCTAACTGGGTATATAGACAGACTAGCCTACTCTTGTGCCAATCACTGAGTTTTGGCCAATCAAAAGTGGCCAACTGTTCAAAGCGAGTTCAAATAAGGCAAATTGAACTGTAACCAGTTTGGCTATTTCTGTAATTCATTTCCATTTCCTGTGCATCACTTTCCTTTCTCTGTTCATTTTCTTCTACCAAGTGTCTGCACTGGAGTCTCAAGCCTACCCTGGTTCAGAAGGCTGCCCAATTTACAAATCATTCTTTGCTCAATTAAACTCTGTTCAATTTAATTTGTCTTAAGTTTTTTTTTTCTTTTAATACTGGAAAGGAGTTGATGGAAGTAAGTTGGGAGAAGGCATTAAAATGGTCATTTTCCAAGCATGTGGTACCATCTAACCACCTGTTCATCTTTTATTGTAGAAACAGAAAAAGGAGGAGTATGGGAACCCAGAGGGAAAAAAAGTGTACCTAGTCAGAAGTGTGGAGTGAACATGGAAGTGCCCAGATTTAAAGGCATCATGAAATGCCACACCAAGATGAAAAATCCTCTGGGCTAGCCAGGAGAGAATTGGTTAAAACCATGGGTCAGGTAGACATTAATTAAGTTCCAAGCACACACATGTCCTACTGTCTAGTCAGTATCTCTACGTGGATGTCTAATCAGTGTTAAAAGAAAAACTTTCAACAAATTAAATGTATTTGCATAAAAAAGTGCTGCATGAATAGGGCAACACTCGGAACCAGAGGAGGTTCAGAAAGCTCTGCCCTGCTGATGGGGCAGTGAGTAATTATATACAGAAAATGGAAGTAAAGCACAGAAATCGTTTGATTGGTTACAGTTAGGCATTTGCTTTATTTGAACATGGTCTGTAACTGGCAGAAGCTCAGCAGCTTGTGATTGGCTGAAGGCTAACTATCTGTTTCAAAAAATATACTTTTAAATTAGGTTTTCAGTTTGTTTGTTCTAAGACAGACTCTTACTCTGTCACCCAGGCTGGAGTGCAGTGGCACTTTCACAGCTACTGCAGCCCCAACCTGCTGGGCTCAGGTGATCCTTCTGCCTCAGTCTTCCAAGTAGCTGGAGCTACAGGCACACACCGACATGCCCAGCTGTTTTTTAAATTTATTATAGAAACAAGGTCTCACTATGTTGCTCAGGTTGGTCTCATACCCCTGGGCTCAGGCAATCCTCCCGCCTTCACTTCCCCAAGTGCTTGGATTATAGACATGAGCCAAGGGTTTTAGCTCAGTTTGTTTATTTACTAAATTAGGTTGCAACTTGTTACATAATGACTCAAAGTATGGAGACAGTCTCAGGGCAATGGCCTCCTACTTATTTAATTTAATATAAGCATTCCAAATCTATCAAATCCAAAACTGCTTCTCTGTAAACCTATCACATCTCAATAAACATTTATTTTATGTTCCCAATTTCTTAGGCCAGAAACCATAAGGTTTGCCTTAATTTATCTCTTTCTCTCATGATCCACATCCAATCCATTAGCAAAATCCTGTGTATTCTACCTTCAAAATATATTCAGATATCTACCTCTTACCACCAGGCTGTGCCACTCTGTGCCAAACTGCCCTCTTCTCTTCCCTACATTAGTGCAAAAGCATCCTAACTGTCTTCCCTACTTCCAGCCTTGCTTCCCTACTGCTGGTTTGTAGTCATAATATTTTTATTTAAAAATGGAAATCAGAACAAGTCACCGAAACTCTCCAAATGTTTGCTATCTTACCAAAAATTAAATCCCATGTTCTAATCACAATCTCATGATCTGGGCCCCTGCTTTATGAGAAGAAGACTTAGTCTGCTTTGCTCTGTTTTGCTCACTGCTGCATTCCCAGTCAGAATGATGACTGGCACACATTAGGTGTTTAGTAAATATTTCTTGAATCATGGACATACAGATAGAGACTAGGGAGAAAAGAAAGGAAAGAATATTTGTGACCATAGTCACAAACATATAGCACAGCTCTAATGCCCTTTGGTGGTGATAGCTCAAACACTACAAGAGGGGAATGTCACCACTGTATAAGAAGGATCTTGAGACACACTTAATTTCTCATATTTTATACAAGAATTTGAGGTTTTCCTCAATGAAAATGAGGACAAGAGTTAATTTTACAGGTATTCTAAGGCTTCTTGATTTTTGTTATTAGAAGTATTTTGAATCCTAATTATAGCATCATTCTTTTTTTTTTTTAATTTAGAAAGTCCTATTTAAAAACAATAACAGATCTGTACCAGTTCTCCCTTGATATGTAGCTTAACACGCCTATGTCAGGCACTGTATTCCTTTGACAGGTAGATGCTAATGAATAAACATCCCCAAAACTGTAGATCTTAGCTCCAAACCTGTTCTATCAGATTTGAGGAATCTGCCTGAGGTCTTTCCCTCATTGTCTCTTGTTTTCCTTGGCACATTCCCTTGGGTAATGATATGGGTTTCACCTTCACTTTCTGTCATCCTTCAGGTCCCAGCTTAAATGTCACCTCTCTGAGACACCTTCCTGACCACCATCTCAAGCAGGCAGCCCCTACCTGGTAATTCTCCTTCACAGCCTGCTCTTGTTTTTCTTTGTGGCACTCATCATGATCTTTAAACACATATTGATTTCTCTTTTTTTCGCATATTGATTTATTACCACCCATTTGATGTTACTTGCCATACTGGAGTGTAAACACCTTGAGGGCAGCACCCTGTCATTTTGTCACAAAGGGATGCCTGGTGCTTGGTACATGGTAGACACTCCAGAAATATTTGATGGATGCAACAGTAAAAGCATGACTGAAGGAAGGCAGGCATGGGCCTAGGAGCTGGTCGGCCAAGGCCAAGGTTAGGTCATCAGCCCTGCTCAGGACAAGCCTCCCGACTCCCCCTCTGAGCCCTTCTTTCAGTTCTGATCTGTGCTCTCCCACAATAGTTGATCACCTTGCTGACAGGCAGGCTCAGCCAAGAAAGTTGAAAAAGGAAAAGAAAAATGAGGCACAGGAGGGTGGAGTGGAGATTCCAGGCTCTTTTAGCAGCCACTCTTCCTTATTTTTGCTGGAGTATTGGCACATTTAAAAGCCTTGGCTTTCCTCCCCAACCTCCCCACTCAATCACAAACCACAGTGCCTAGAAAAAAGAAAGGCAAAAATCAATGTGCTAAATTTCTGCTGGACTCAGGAGCAACTCCCTGCAGCTTCCCTCTACTGGCCATGGGACTGAGCTCTCAAGTCCTCTCTCTGAACTTGTCTCTAGGGGTGGGGAATTTGCATGATAAAAATATGCCCCTTTCCCACCCGTCCCCATCCTAGAGAAGGAGGCATCTGGGCCTCTCCCCTCTGCCTCACTCACAGCTCCATTCAATTCTCTATCCGCTGATCTTACCCATCTCACTCCTACTCTCTCCTTTCTGCCCTCTTTCCCACCAGGCTCACTGGTTCTGTCCCACTCATTATACAGCTTTCCAACTGCAATCCCCTTCTTTAACTGCCCTTTCTTTTAGTTGTGTAGGAAGGGAAAGGAGGAATTGTTATCCAAGTGTAGATGGTTGAGTTGAGAAGAGAATCCTGTTTTGATTATGGTAATATTAAAATGATATGTTTTCATTTCTCCCTTAATATTAAAATGATATGTTTTCATTTCAGCTCTGTCCCTCCCAATGTGAACCATAGCGGTTTCTGCCCCGGGAAAGGAGGAGGTGGGAACCACACAGAACTAAGAGGTGACTGATCACTTTTGGGTATCTAATCCCCCTTACTTGACTACTTGACCAGGAGTTTTGACTTGAGAGCTAGGCATTGTCGAAAGAGAAAAGGTTTCTAAATTCTAGAACTCTCTTCTGAGAGCTCTGAGTAAGTTTTAGAAAAGGAAGGCCCACATCAGAGAGAAGAAGACTCATCCCATTGGGTGCTAGAAAGAAGGGTATGAGGGTTAAGGAGAGACAGAGCAGGGTAAGAGATCATGTAGATTCTTGTTACTCCATCCTAGGGGCAGACTGCTCTGGGGGTGTGTGTGTGTGTGTGTGTGTGTGTGTGTGTGTGTGTGTACACACATGTGCCCACAGAAGTGTCGGGGAGAGAGATAGGAATCTACTAACGGTACGGTAAAGGGCAGGCTGTGTCACATGTACCTGGGCATACCTTAGCGAAAACTCCCAGCTCCCACTTAAAGCCCCAGATGTCCAGGAAGATGAGAGAGCCATCATAAGGCATTGGTTGAGGCAGTGGATGCATGAGAGAGCCTGAGACATCACTTCTGGCTCCCCATGGCCACTCAGGAAGAGTAGAGGATCCAGACAATCTTACCAAGCTGAGGGAGGATGCTGAGAGGGCTGGTGGCCCACAGAGGCTTGTGTCTGGGAAAAAGAATGGGACTATGAATGGGGACTTCCTGACATGGGCAAAAGACTGGTACCCACCATCCTTCTCAGTCCCCTTTGCAGATCCCTCTCTATATCCCTTATTCCTCTTTGAATCAAACTCTTGAATCCCTTTCTCCACTCTTTCCTTCAGTGGCATCATCCAGAATCACAGCTTTAAACACTGCCCAGTGCTTACACATCTCTGTGTGTGTTCCCAGCCCTGGCTCTTCCTTGAACTCCAAACCATTAAAGGCAATTTCTTCTTTCTTACTTTTTTCACTTGCAAAATGAAAGTATCAAAAACTGAACTCGTTGACCACCTCTCCCCTGGAGAGCTGCCCTCCGCCGTCTTTCCTGTTTCCATATGGAAACACCAGTCTTCCGGTTACTTAGGTAAAATCTCTGGAGTAGGCATGATTTCTTTTCTCTCATGCCATTAGTAAGCCTTCCCTGCTCCATCACCCATGGGCTACGCTGGCCCATGACACTGTTGTCTCCCAGCAGAATTTTTGATCACCTCCTAACTCATCTCTCTTCTCCCACTCTAGTGCCTTCCTGTCTATTCTTCAAATAGCAGCTGTAGTTGGACTTTTAAAATGTAAGTCACTCCTCCACTCAAAGTCCTCCAATGGCTTCTTATTTCATTTACAGTGAAAGCAAAACTCCTTGCTGTGGTTCACCAGGCCCACCATGATCTGGCTGTCTGCTGCCTCTCCCTTTTATTCTCTCCAGTCCAGTCATCTGGGACTCCACTCTTCCTCCAACATCATACCCACTCCTGCCTCAGGGCCTTTGAACTTGTTGTTCTCCATCCCCAGAAGGCTCTTCCCCCAGAATCAGTATCTCACTTTCTTTAGGACTTAGCTTCAAATGTCTTCCTATTCATGGAGCCTTCCCTGACCACCCTACCTGAAGAACGACTGCCTCACCCTGAACTCTCTGTGTCTTCTCTCAGCCTGCCTCTCCACCACATCACATGTCTTTTTCACATATTATGTTACCTGCCACATGTCCCACAGAATGTAAGATCCACAAGGCCAGGGGAGGACTTTGTTATATTTACCACTGTATACCCAGCAGCTAGGTCACTACCTGGTACTTGGTAGAGGCTTGATCACTATTTTTGAGTGAAATGATTGAACAAGGGCTCTACGTCCTCCACTGCGGCTGCCATCAGGGCCTGAATATGCTCCACTTCCCATACACCATCCTTGAAGGGAACCAGAAGTGGAGGAAATTGGAACAACTGAACTTGAAATCAGAAAGAGTCTGAGTAGATATAGAAAAAGAATTTGAGGCAAAGGAAGCAGTGCACCTCTACAACAAGAAAGTTTTCATTTTGTTTCTCTTAGTAGTCACTCAGCGGGGGCTGCTAATGAAGAGCAGATCTGTTACAGAAAATTAAAAAGCTATATTTTGTGGGCACATCTGAGTGAACTGAGCAGTAACCACATTTCTACACACGTGTATCTATGTGGCTCCTCACATGAGTTCAAGGAGTTTGAATCCCTGCATTCAAAATGTTATCAGGCCAGCTGGGGAGCCATGACACGTATTACATGCATATGGAGTTGGAGACAGAGACATCCTCATGAAAGCATGTGGCCGGATTGATACACAACCACAAAATCTTTTAACAAAGTTGGCTGGATGTGAAGGCATTAGGGAGGTTGCACGCTCTTCCATGCTGGGCTGCTGAGGGACAGTTGAGAGGACACAGCAAAGGCAGGTCTCCATTATCTGACTGAGTGGGACAGCCTTGGAGCTGGGCAAAAGGAGATGTGTCTTCTCAGAGTTCACTTGTTTTCATCCTTTGGGAAGTATCTCTCAGAACACCTGCTCTGAAAAAGACTTGAGTAACCATTGTAAGGACTGAAGAGGATCAGGGAATCACTGGTTGCTGTATTTGAAGGAAAAGAAGGTTCATCCAAAGTCTCTCTGGAAAGGAATCTATGTCCTGATCTGCATAGATGGAGTGTGTAGGGATCTCAGCCAACGTGAGCTTTATTTCTGCTTCCTAGTGTTTGCTAGGGAGATGTCTAGACATGTCTGTGCTGTCTGTTCTGACACACTGTCACTGTTATGTGTCTTCTTCCATAATGACGGGCCTACTCTTTAACCAACAAATGCAGATTTCACACTTCACTTGTCCCTGACCTCCAAAGCAGAGCACTGCCTTCAAGGAGCTAATTTTCTAACCTGTACTATACTTATGCTTTTACATGGATGTGTCAAGCCTTTCCTACAGATCTCTGCTGAGTTCACTTGTTTTCATCCCTTGGATGTTGTTCTAAGTGCTTCCTGAATTAGTGATCTACGAGGGGAGACCCCAAAAAACCAAGAATTTATGTATTAAAAATTGTGTATTTATTCTTACATTTTTTTTAACTTGTCACCTTCAAAGGATTCTCTGTTTGATGCAATACACTTGTTGAGGTGCTTTTTCTACTGCTCAACAGTTTTTGAACTCACCAATTTTGATGTCTTTTAGTGCTTCTGCCATTTTTTTGTTTCACCTTTTCCACATTGACAAAATGTGGACTCTCTTCATCGGGAAACAAAAAAAGTCCCTTGGTGCAAGATTGGGTAAATAGGGAGGGTAGGGCATAGAGGTCAAGCTGTTTTGTTCCAAAACTGCCGAACACTCAGTATGGTGTGGACAGGTGCATTGTCATGGTGGAAGAACCAGTCACCTGTTTGCCACAAAAAATTCACTGAAGCTGAACACAGTCTCTTATAACAATACTAGATGGTATATCAATGATGATGGGTTCCTAGAACACATACCTAGCAGGGGAAACCTATACTACAAGGGGCCTATCCTCCAAAAGATAATTCCAGATTTGAGTCCCTCCTCATATTGCTGGCACACAAATTACCCCCAAACACTTAGCCATTTAAAACAGAAAGCATCTGTTATCTCATAGTTCCTGTGGGTTAGGAATCTGAGAGTGACTTCGGTGGTGCTTCTGGCTAAAAGTCTCTGACAAGTTGCAGTCAAGTTGTTGACCAGGGATATAGTCTCATCTGCAGGTTCTAAAGGCAAAAAGCAGTTCACTCACATGACTGTTAGCAGGCCTTAGAAGATCTACTACCAAACACACTCATGTGGGCTGCTCCATGACACAACAGCTGGATTCGCCAGAAAGAGTAATCAGAAAGAGAGCAAGAGAAAGTGTGCAAGGTTGAAGACAGAGTCATTTTAGAACCTAATCTTGCAGGGGATAGGCCACTTCTGTTTGATTCTGAAGCAAGTCAATAAGCTCAGTCCACACTCAAGAGACGGGGTTAAACAAAGGTGTGAATACCAGGAGGTGGGATTCATGGGGGTCATCTTAGAGGCTGCCTACCACAATTCCTCATTCCTAAATACGCTCCCTGCTGCCATGTGCATGCTGCTTCCTTAGCTGCAGCTGACTGGACCAGGGGCAGGCTCTTGGCTCAAGCACATCCAATCTTCAGCTGGCCAGATGTGTCTTGGTATGGAGCTAAGTTCAACAGAGGTGATGATGGTGAAGTCCAACCAATTGCCTTCTCTCTATACATGCAATTTGATCTGAAGATGCAGCAGGTAGGAACAGAGTGACAGAACCCTGTCAACAGCAGAGCATGAGCACACAAATCCCTGCTGCTGAGGAGGCAGTGTGATGATGTGGGCCTTGGGGCTTCCATAATCCTGGCCCACCGCTGGTGCCAGTCTTCAAGAAGGCATGCTGTGCTACATTTTCACACTATGAAACCTGCTTCTTCTGTCTTTTGTAAGTTCCCACAAGTCCTTACTGCCTTGCTGAGATTCTTGTTTTACTTATTTTTTCATAAAGAAACCATTTTTTAACCTCTCACAACCTGAGGGAGACTTTGCCCTGCCATCAGAAGAGCTAACACCATGTGGAAACATCAGGTGGTATATCCCAAACATGGACGGAGTGCTCACAGCAAGAAAAGGTCGATCAATCAGCAGGTCTTTGTTGAAAATAGCCACCGTTTACTGCAGGTACTTATCTCAGTGCTTTGCTTGAATTATTTTATTTAATGCTCACAATAACTTTATGAACTTCCCATTATTTCTGTTTTACAGATAAAAACAAAGCCCTGCCCAAGTTCATATAGCTGAAATAGCAGAGTCAGGATATGGGTTCAAGTCTTTCTGATTTTAGAGCCCATTATGTTACATTACCTTTCTAGAAAATTCCAGTTCTAGGTGAGTCTCCATCATCGGGTCTGACCTTAGATATGTGTGTAGTAAAGAATTTAATAAGCCTAAAGAGGGATCTGGCCTTTGCCCTCAGCTCCTGGGGGGTGATGTCCAATCCCTTGGAATGTCCTGCAGGATAAAAGTATCTTTGTTTACCTGGGGGCTTTGGACCACACCAAAAAGTCTAGCAGTGTGATTTATGATGGGGACTTTGAGTCATGTGGTATCCACTTAACCCCTGGAGGGCCTGGGGACTTAGGTCAGCCATATGGACCATGGGATAGAGCCCAGTACAGATTCTGACACCAGGGCTCAGTGAACTTCCCTGGTTTGCAATATTCCACATTTACTGTTACACATTGCTACTGAGAAAGTCACACTGTGGACATCACCTGGGAGAGGACAAGTGAAAGTTCTGTGTTTAGAACTTTTGGGGAATCTGCCCCTGCATCTCTTTCCTCAGCAGATTTTATTCTATGTCCTTTCACATAATAAATAATCTCTCTGAGCATAATAACTTTCCAGTGAAGTCTGTGAGTCCTCCTAGTGAATATCAACCCTGAGAGTGGTTTTGGGGACCTCTAAATTTGCAATTAGTGTCAGAGTGAGGGCAATATTGTGAACTATTCCCTTGTATTGTGTATTTTTAGACTGTCAGCCTCATCTGTGACACTGGACAAGATGGTAATAGTTGCTCTGCCTTTGTAGAACTGCAGATGGTGTGAATCACAGCCTCTGGACTTGTGCAGTGCACATCCTGAGTAACCATATGTAGCAGCCCTGGCTATCTTGTAAGTGGTTGTTAGGACTGAATATTTTTTGACAGTTATTGAGCACGTACTCTGGGAGTATACAGATAAGACATGACCCTTGTCCTCAAGGGCTTCCCTTATAAGAATGAGGTAAAAAAAATTTTTAATAAGGAATACAATCACAACTGGTATTTAAAAAAAAACACCTTTCTTATTGAAGCATAACACAGATACAGAAAGTGTATGGGTGCACTTTTACGGCTCAGTGAATTTTCATGAAGTGAACACATCCATGTAACCACCCTGGCCGGGAAGCAAAACATGACCAAAACCCTCATTCTCCTCCTAATCGTTACTTTTCTTCTTCCTCCTTACATATAGCCACTCCTTGACTTCTAGCGCCAGGTTTACACTTTTTTTAACCTTATGTAAGTGGAGTACTACCATATGTACTCTTTTGTGTATGGTTTCTTGCTTAACATTATGTTTGTGAGATTCATTCAAGCTGTGGCATGAAGCTGTGACTCATTTATTTCACTGCTGTAAAGGATTTTGTTTTATGAACATATTATGATATACAATATATAAAAATCTATTCTACCACTGATGTACATTTGGGTTATTTCTATCCTTTGGCCAACAAAAATTGTACTGCTCTAACCTTCCTTACTCAAATCTTTCGATGAGCATTTACATGCATTTCTGTTGGCTGCCGTAGTAGGTGGCATAACAGTCCCCCCAAAACATCAATATTCTAATCTCTAGAACCTGTGAGTATGCTACATAGCATGGCAAAGGGAAGTGAAGGCAGCAGATGGACATAGCTTTGTTAATTTTCTGAGATTAAGAGAGGGAGATTATTATGGATTATCCAGGTGGGCTCAATGTAGTAGTCACAAGTGTCCTTCAATATGGAAGAAGGAGACAGAGAGATCAGAGTGACATTACGTGAGAACTCGGCCCCTTGCTGGCCTTGGGGCCATTAGCTAAGGATAAAGATCAAATATACATGTATTACTATATCCCAATATCACATATGGCATGAGATTTGATCAGGCACCTCACAAAAGAGGAAATCCAAATGTCCATATGAAAAGTGATTCTACCTCTAGGAACTGAAATGGATGAGGAAAGGAACTCTTCCTTCGAGTCCCTAGAAGGAACACAGACTTACTGACAGCCTCGTTTCTACTTCTTTTTTTTTTTTTTTGAGTTGGAGTCTCACTCAGTCGCCCAGGCTGGAGCATGCTCACACCCACTGCAGCCTCGATCTGCTGGGCTCAGGTGATCCTTCTGCCTCAACCTTCCAAGTAACTGGAAGTACAGGCACACACTACCACACCTGGCTAGTTTTTTGAATTTTTATTATGGAGATGAGGTCTCACCAAGTTGCCCAGGCAGGTCTCAGACCCATGGGCTCAGGCAAATCTTTTGCCTTCACCTCCCATAGTGCTGGGATTATAGGCATGAGCCACTGAGCCTGGCCAACAACCTCATTTCTAATCCAGGAGATCCATTTCCCATTTCTCTGCTGCAGAACTGCAAGACAATAAATTTGCCTTGTTTTAAGCCACAAGTCTGTGGTAATCTGTTACAGCAGTTACAGAAGATGAATACAGCCCTATTCTTACAAGGAGAAACATTGGTTATGGATGTGTTCGTCTTTTGTAGCTATCATCAGTTTTCTAGGGTGGTTGTACCAGTTATACTCCAATCAGAAATGTGTTAAAAGTGTTCCCATGCTCCATATCCTCACTGATGCTTGATATCACTAGTCTTTTTAATTGTAGCCATTTGATTATGATACCTCATATCTATTTCAATAGGCGTTCCTCTGACAACCAAGGAGGTAGAGTCACTTTTTATATGATTATTGGACATTTGGATATTCTCTTTTGGGAGGTGCCTGATCAAATCTCATGCCATGAGAGATATTGGGATATAATAGAAATATATATTTGATCTTTATCCCCAGTTCCTGCCACAGAACTCCTAAAACCTTTGCAATTTCCATTTTGAAATGTGTAGCTGACTTTTTAAATAGCTTTTATTCTAATAGGGAGCATCTGTTATTCTAATATGTGACTTTTGACTCCAGTTTCTGATACAGAACTCCTAAATCCCTTGAACTATCCTAGGTGACAAGAGTGTCTTTTGTTCAAATGAAATGACTCTTGGTTGTCCCCTGAATGGAGGTTGGTCACCAGCAAGACCAAGCCATGGTTAGAAGCTTGGAACTTTCAGCCCCACCCCTATCCTCCAGGAAGGAAAGGGGGGCTGGAGATTGAGGAAGCCTCCATACAAATCCCTGAAAGACAGAGTTCAGAGAGCTTCTAGCTTGGTGATCACAACCATGTGCCGGGAGGGTGGCACACCTCAGCCCTACAGAGACAGAAACTCTTGCATACAGGACTCTTCCTGGCTGCATTCCACAAACCTCTTTATCTTGCTGTTTGTCTATATCTTTTATAATAAACCAGGAAACATAAGTATTTCCTTGAGTTCTGTCAATCATTGTAGACAATTGTCAAACCTGAGTGGGGAATGAGGGGGCTGTGGGAACCTCTGATTTGTAGCCAAGTTGGACAGAAGTGTGGGTAACCTGAGGACCCACTCTTTGTGATTGGCATCTGAGCAGAAAGCAGTCGTGTGGGACTGAGCCCTTAACCTGCAGGGCCTGTGCTAACTCTAGGTAGACAGTACCAGAATTTCCGGGTATGGAAAATCCACACATCTGATCTCAGAAGTGTTGAAAAATAGAAGGAAAAATAGGTTTTTTTTAGTACCATGCTCTACCTATTTGCTGTTGTGGTAAAAAAAGGAATAGAATTTAGGGCAAATCTCTCTATTCATAAAAACATTCTGCATTTTCAAGTCACAAAACTAGGATTTTTTTCAATATTTTATGAGTTTTTTTCTTTTTTTATTCTTCTTTAAGAAGCAGATTCTAGCCTGGCTATCACAGCCTGGCTACTTTGGTGGGCTCACAACATAATCCCTGTCCCCTGTCCCCCCACCCAACAGAGTTACAAATATATATGGGACAGTGGAAAGAAATATGAAACAACTCTGAAAGTCACTAGGAAATATTTTTTGAGCAATAGTCATAAACACTAACAGACCATTAGGATATTATTTATAGATTAATAATCTCTGCATGAGACTGTTTCATTCAGAGGCTCTGTGATGAGTGTATTAGGGCTGGCCTGGGTATTGAATGTTGAGATTGATATATGATTTTCCTCAGCTGATATAACTTCTAAAATAAATCATCCATACAGTTGATGACTCATACAATCCATTTCAGCATGCTCTGCTACATGGTAGGAGATTTTTATTTAATTTAAGCATTTTCATTATTGTGGATTTTTATTGTGCACTGTTTAGGTCTGAGTCTTGGGCAATTGTTATAATAAGGTTACTAGTCGGAGACTGCAGATAAAGAACAGCAATTCAATAATTAAAAGGCAACCAAGAATGCAATCTGTCGAGGAGTGAAAAAATCGGATCTGAAAGTGCACAAAGATGGGCTGAAAGCCAAAACTATTAATGCAAAATATGATTATTTCCAGTGGTGAACCAGTATGTATTGGGCTCTTGTGCTCATGGTGGGTTGTGTAAGAGAATCAGACCACCGGCATTAGGCAGGGCTGTCCTGAGTTTCATCTGCCCACAATTTCTAGAAATGGGGTTTCACTAGACCAGGCCCTAATCTTTCCCCTTCCTTTTTGTTCCTTCCTTTATCCACTACCATTCCTACCTTCTACATATCTTTCCATGCTCAGAAGAAGTAAGCCTTTCGAGGACCAGGACCCAGTCTCTTCTCTGTGTATCTTTCTCAATATCTTTGGGAACTGCCTGTTTACCTCTGCTTCCTTCACCCTCGGTCAAGCCACTTTCTCACATTGCCTCCCGGGGGCTTCTGGTCATTTTGCAACCATCCTTACCCCTCCTCATCCCACTCCAACCCCATCTTCCAAAGTCTCCGCTCAGCAGACAGAACAATCTTGTTCTTACCCAAATATGATTGTGTCGTTCCTAGACTTTATTTATTTTATTTTATTTTTCTCTTTCTCTTTTATTTTAAAACTGTGGGGTACAATTCAGGATTAGGTATACAAGTGGTCATTGCACAGGTAAAGTTTGGGCCTCCCCTTGGTCCCCACTTCGCCTGGTTTGAGATCAGGTGCTCTTATTGATGTTGTGTTCCACTCTCTCCCCCCGGTAGTGTCCCACTACTGTCAATCCCTTTCTTATAGTATTATGGTCAATGTTCAGGGTCCACTTATGAGTGAGAACATGTGGCATTCTGTTGTAAAAGAACTAGCAATTGATCTTCCGTATGACCCAGGAATTCGCCTACTGGGAATATATCCGGAGGGAGTTAAATCATTCTACAAAAAAGATACCTGTGAATGCATGTTTATTGCGACACTATTCACAATAGCAAAAACATGGAACAACCGTGTTGCTCATCAAAACTGTACTGGATAAAAAAATGTGGTACATATACATGATGGAATATTACACAGCCACAAAGAAGGACAAACATATGGACTTTGCAGCAACATGGATGTAGTTAGAGTCATTCCTGTATTTTAAATTACTTCTTGTTGCTCCAAACTCTTCCATGTAGCCTGAAGTTAGAGCCTAGTCTGGCTCTAACCTGGCTCTAACCTGACACACCAGCCTCTTTTACAGCCTTTCTCCTTCTTGCCCTCTGAACTCTGCCTTTCAGACCCCAGGACACATTGTGCTCCTTTCTACCTCAGGGCCTTTACACATGCTGCTCCCCTGAGTCTGCAAGGCTTTACGTCCTTCAGGTCTCAACCTCAAAACTTCTTCCTCAGAACAGCCCCTCAGTAATCCCAGCCGAGGTCAGGTCATGTTGTTATTTGTTCTCAGAGAAACCTTTATTCTTCCCAGGACTTACCACAATTGTGAATTTTTAAATGTATAATTCATCCATTTCTTCAACTTTCTTGAGCACCTGCTATGTGCCCAACATTGAATATATACTGATGAGCAAGACAGACAGGGTCCCTGTCCCAAAGAGTGTACAGTCTGGGCAGAATGGAGGGGTGGGGAGGCCGACAGTAAACAAGAAATTAATAAATGAATACATAATTTCAAACTGCAATAAGTACTCAAAGGAAGAAAACAGGGTTCATGGGAGACAAGTGCAGGGCTACCCACTGTAGATGAAGCAGTTAGGGAGAAGGCCTCTCCAAGACAAGCTTTTTTTCTTTTTAATCTTTGTTTTTTTTTCAATAGCTTTGGAGGATACAAATAGATTTTGGTCTGGGCTTTAAGTACTCCCCCACCCCCACCTGTGCACATTGTACCCGACAGGTGATTTTTCATCCCTCCGCCCCTCCTCCCTTCCCCCTTCTGAGTCTCCAGTCTCCATGATACCATTCTATAAGACTATGTACATCCTTAGTTTAGCTCTCACTTGTGAGAACGTGCGGTGTTTGGTTTTCTGTTCCTGAGTTAGTTGACTCAGGATGATGTTCTTCAGTTCCATCCAAGTTGCTGCAAAAGACATTGTTTCGTTCTTTTTAATGGCTGAATAGTATTCCATAGTGTATATATACCACGTTTTCATTATCCACTGATTGGTTGATGGGCATTTAGGTTGATTCCACGTCTCTGCAACTGTGAATTATGCTGAAATGAATGTAAGGGTACAGGTGTTTTTGTTATATAATGACCTCTGTTCCTTTGGGTTGATACCTAGTAGTGGAATTGCTGTATCAAATGGTGGATCTATTTTTAGTTGTTTGAGAATACTGCTTTTCCATAGCAGTTGTACTAGTCTGCACTCTCCAAGACAAGTTCTAAGTTGAGACCGGAGGCAGAGCGGAAGACAGCTAAGGAAATGCCTTGTACACCCTGCTCCCTCTTTGGGGCGGAGAATGAGGTATGAAAGAGTTTGGCACATTTGAGAGGAAGGAAAGAAGCCAGGAAGATTGGGATGTGGGAAGTGCGGAGGGGTGGGGGGCAAGGGGCGAACATGTGGTGAAGTTGGAGGGTAGGCAGGGGAGAAGTGGCTTGGGGCTTTGAGGCCATGCCAAGCACTGAGGAGATTCTACCAAGGGCGTCCTGAAGATCTGTGAAGACTTTAAGCAGGATAGTTATGACGCAAGTGCTGTGAGGTGGAGAGTGTACTGTATGGAGGAAGCAGTGAGAACAGGGGTTTGCAATTGAACAATTTCCAATAAATTCCAGGAGGGAAGTATATTGCCTTGGACTAGCATGGTGGCAGTGGAAATAGGGAGCAACTGGTTAGGGAGGAAAATCCAGAGTTTAGCTGTGAACATGGTTATTGGAAATGCTTGTGAGATGTTCCAAAATAGATGTGCCAAGTGGCCAGTTACACAAGATGGAGCTAAAAGGTGAGGTGTAGGCTGGAGATACAAGGGGGCCTCCTCTGACTTCAGGTTTCATTTGCAAAGTCAGCAAGCAAGGCCAAAGCATAGACAATTCAGAATGATCTCAAAAGCCCTCACAGCTCTGTACCTGTGATTTTAGAGGTTAAAAGTTAGGAGTTAACTTACTTTTCTCCCTGCTTTGTGGACCTGACTCCCTTCTCTCCTCCTTCTCAAAAATAACTTCTCTGACTTAAGGGAAGCCAAAATCTGGTTTATAGAAATGGAAATATGGAAAAAGTAAGATTTTTTTTGTCAAGTAGGTAGAGTTGAATCACTGTTGACCTAACACAGCTTTATTATACAAACTTGGGGATCATTAAAAAAATCAATGAATTTTTCTTTTTCCTTTTTTTTTTTGTAGAGATGAGGTCTTTATACGTTGCCCAGACTGGTCTCCAATTCCTGACCTCAGTTAGTCTTCCCACCTTGACTTCCCAAAGCACTGGAATTGCAGGTATGAGCCACTGTGCCTGATCTATGATGATTTTTTTAAATACTGGAATGGAGAAGGTCAGTTGGGGTAACAGTGAAATAAGGCAAGAGCTGGGTTAGTTTCCTAGGGCCACGGTGGCAAAGTACAGTGGGGGGGATCTTAAAGCAGCAGGCATTTATTCTTTCACAGTTCTGGAGTCCAGAAGTCAGAAATCAAGATGTCAACAGGGCCATGCTCTCTCTGAACCCTGCACAGGAGAATCCTCTGCCACTTCCAGCTTCTGGTATTTTCTGGCAGTCCTTGGCATCTCTTGGCACGTAGACACACCATTTTTTTGTTTGTTTGTTTTTTGTTTTGGGGGGGATTTGGTAACTTTTTTTTCCTCTTTTAATTTTTATTTTAAAATTGTGGGGTACAATTCAGGATTAGGTATACAAATATTCATTGGGAAGCAACAGTGTGGAAGTATTCCCTTTTCGCCACATCCTCTCCAGCATCTGTTATTTTTTGAGTTATTGATGATGGCCTTCTGAATGGAGTTAGGTGGTATCTCAAGTGTGGTTTTAATTTGCATCTCCTTGATGACTAGTAAGGCTGAACATTTTTTCATGTATCTTCTGGCTGTTCGTATGTCTTCTTTTGAGAAGTGTCTATTCATATCTTTTGCCCACTTTGTAACGGGGCTACTTGTCTTTTTCTTTTCAGCACGTTTGAGTTCCTTGTGGATCCTTGATGTTAGGCCTTTGTCTGACATGGAGTTGGCAAATATTTTTTCCCAGTCTGTGGGCTGTCTCCCTGCTCTCTTGATGCTTTCTTTGGCTTTGCAGAAGCTTGTCAGTTTAATGAGGTCCCACTTGTCTATCTTATCTTTTATTGCATGGGCAATTCGGGTTTTGATCAGGAATTGGTTGCCAGTTCCAACTTCCATAAGAGTGTCTCCTGCGTTTTCTAAGGTTCTTACAGTTTGAGGTTTTACATTTAGGTTTGTGATCCATTTAAAGTTAATTTTTATGTATGGGGATAGGTAGGGGTCCTGTTTCAATCTTCTGCATGTGGGCAGCCAGTTTTTCCAGCACCATTTACTGACTAGATCTCCTCTCCCCAATAGTGGGTGGTGGAGACTTTGTCGAAGATGAGTTGGTTGAGAAATTGAGATTTTGCTTCTGAAATCTCAATTCTATTCCATTGGTCTATATGCCTGTTCTTATACAAATACCAGGCTGTTTTGATTATTGTAGCTTTATAATAAAGTTTAAAGTCTGGGAGTGTGATACCTCCTGCTTTGTTTTTTGGGTTTTTGTTGTTGTTGTGGTTATTGTTTTGCTGAGGATTGTTTTGGCTATTCTTGGTCATTTATGTTTTCTTATGAATTCTTGTATTATTTTTTCTAGGTCTGAGAAGAATGTTGCTGGTAATTTGATGAGTATTGCATTGAATCTGTAGATTGCCTTAGGTAAAATGGACGTCTTAACAATGTTGATTCTTCCAATCCATGAGCATGGAATATTTTTCCACTTGTTTGTGTCATCTTTGATTTCTTTGAGCAGTGTTTTGTTGTTTTCATTGTAAAGGTCTTTCACATCTCTTGTTAGGAAGATGCCAAGGTATTTCATTTTTTTGTGTGTGGCTATTGTGAATGGAATTGTGCTTTTTATTTGGGTTTCTGTTTTTTTATTATTGGTGTATAGAAATGCAATTGTCTTTTGCACATTTATTTTATACCCTGAGACTTGGCCAAAGTCCATTATCAGTGCAAGGAGGTTTTTGGCAGATTCTCTTGGGTTTTCAAAGTATACAATCATGTCATCTGCAAAGAGAGATAACTTGACTTCCTCTTTTCCTATTTGGATACCCCTGATCACCTTTTCTTCTCTAGTTGCTCTAGCTAGGACTTCCCAAAACTATGTTGAACAGGAGGGGTGAGAGTGGGCATCCTTGTCTTGTTCCAGTTTTGAGAGGAAATGGTTCCAATGTTTGTCTTTTTAGGAATATGCTGGCTATGGGTTTCTCATAGAAGGCTCTTACTATTTTGAGGTATGTTCCACCTATGCCTAGATGTTCAAGGATTTTAATCAAGAAGGGGTGCTGGATTTTATCAAAAGCTTTTTCTGCATCTAATGATATAATCATGTGGTTTTTGTTTTTACATCTGTTGATGTATTTAATTACATTTATGGTTTTACGAATGTTGAACCAGTCTTGCATCCTGGGAATGAAACCTACATGGTCATGATGGATGATTTTTGAGATGTGTCATTGAATTCGGTTTGCTAGGATCTTATTGAGAATTTTAGTGACTATGTTTATCAAAGATATTGGCCTGCAGTTCTCTTTCTTTGTTGGGTCTTTACCTGGCTTGGTATCAATGTGATGTTAGCTTCATCAAATGATTTGGGGAGAGTTCCGTCTTTCTCAATCACCTAGAATACTTTCAATAGGATTGTGACACACCATTCAAATTTCTTGCTCCATCATCACAAGGCATCCTCCACTCAAGTGTTTGTGTCTTCATGTGGTATTCTCTTGCCTATGTGTCTTCACTCCTCTTGTTATAAAAACACCAACCATGTTGGATTAAGGACTCACCCTACTGCAGTATTACTTCATGTTAACGAATTATGTCTGCAAAGGCCCTATTTCCAAATAAACTCACATTTTGAGGTACTAAGATTTAGAACTTCAATGTATCTTCCTGAAGGATACAATTCAACCCATAATAAGGGTCCAGGTGAAGCTCTGAGGAAGAACAACATTAGAGTCCAGGTGGTCGGTGCAAAGGGTGAAAAAATTAGCAACTCAATGCCTGTCTTTTCCATTCAGGTTGCATTCCCCATTAGAATGTTTGTCTTTTCCCTCAGAAATCCCATTAAGACAGGGGCTGCATCTTTCCTGTCCCCTACTGCTCCCCAACAGTTGTGAGTAACAACTATAGGGCTAAGTTACCTTTGCTGTCACTTTCTAAAACATGGTCTTTATTTTTCAATAGGAAAAATTCAAATTTCCAGAGAAACTTCATCAACAATATCTTCCAAATTGGTCTTCCCCTCTCTAACCACATCTATATTCACTTAGGTTTTGTCCACATTCCTGAGGCTGGACAGTACTTAGTGTAAGAGAGACAGCTACCACATAACAATAACAAACAGACAACACCGCCACTGTGTTCTTTGTGCCCTGTCACTTTATGGACTTTCCCAACTACTTGTGTCCTTTCCAAAATGTGTTTTTCCAAACTACACATTCTGTAGTGTAGTTTTTGTGAACTACTTGCATCTCAGGGTGCAAAAATGGTCACTTTTTTGTTTGTTTGTTTTTCTATCTAATTGCACAAGTGTCCAAATGACTAAAAAGCAAGTGCCTTCACTGTTGATGGCAATATAAATTAATATAGCAATTTTGAAAAACAGTATGGATATTGCTAAAAAAACTAAAACTATTATAGGAACCAGCAATCCCAGTACTGGGTATATACTCTAAGGTTATGAAATTAGTACGTTGAAGAGACATCTGCACTTTCATGTTCATTGTAGACTTATTCACAATAGCCAAGATATGGAATCAACCTAAGTGTCCATCAGTGAATGAATGGATAAAGAAAGTATGTAGTGTGTGTGTGTGAGTGTGTGTGTGTGTTGTGTGTGTGTGTGTGTGTGTGTATGGAACTGGCATTAGTGGGATACTGCTGGGGTGGGGGTTGGGGAGGACACACATCAGTAAGGGTATCTGATCTCAAACTAGGCAAAGTGGGGACCAAAGGGAGGCCTAAATTTTACCTATACAATGCCCACTTGTATACCTAATCCTGAATCGTATCCCACATCTTTAAAATAAAATATTCTCTAAATGTAGTATATAAACACAATAAAATACTATTCAGCCTTTAAAAAAAAAAAGCAAGTGCCTTTTGGGAACTTTCATTCTCCTCCCCCACCATGTCTAGGAATTCTGGAGGTGTCCAGAGGAGCCAGTGTGGTTTCTATAACCCACAAAAAGAGAAAACTGGGGTCTCATCAGTCTTCTACTGCTATTGCTTCTCACTACCAAAAAGTGTTGTTGTTGAAGACTTGTTCTGTGCAGTCCAGTCACTGAGGCTGATTTGCCTTGGGATGATGCTTCCTAGAAGGCTTGGATCCCATCATGAGCCACTGCAGTTCTTTAAGGAGAAGAATCCCATATTCTCAGGGCTAAATTATATCAAAGCACCCCAGCCTCTTCTAACTGGGCTCTCGGCTTTCATTCTTGCTCCAATGGATTATCTGAAAAGTGGAGAGAAAGCAAAGATTTCAAAAGACACTGAAGGAAAGAATCAGTGGTAGAGCTAGAAGAAAAAAGTACATTAAAGGTGCTGTTTTATGCATGAGATCCTTGCATTAAATCATGTCTGCCTTAGTGTGAAGTCTTGAGTTATAATTTATGATGTATACCTTGATAGACTTGAGCTCATTCCATCCTTGGGAGGAAAAAAAAAAGAATAGTCACTAGAGAGTGTAAAGGACTGATGTAATTCCTCTGCTTGCAAGTGTTTAGAATATAAAGAGCTCTGGACCTGGCATCAGAAGACCTGGGTTCAAGTGCTTGCCTTGCTGTTGATTAGCTGTGGGGCCTCTAGGACTTGATTTTTTTTTAAATGTCAACAACCAAATCTGTGAACTCATGAAAATTCCAGTCTTTTCCATTTTATAGTGACCTTATAAGAATCAAATGGATTTTCTTGAAAACTGTAAAGCCCTTTATAAATATAAGGTCTTTCCCCTCAGACTTTTAAAAAATGAATAGACTATATTTTGAGCAATTGTTAGTTTTACAGAAAAATAAGGTGGAAAGTGAAAAGTCTTCATATACCTCCCTCATCCTCAGTTTCCCTTATTATTAACTTCTTGCATCAATTTGTTACAATTGATTAGCCAATTGTTGATCCGTTGTTATTAACTAAAGTTCATAGTTTACATTAGGGTTCATTCTTTGTGTTGTACATTTTGTGGATTTTGGCAAATCGATGGCATATACCTACCATTACAGTATCACTCAGAATTGTCTCACAGCCCCACACATCTCCTGTGCTCCACCTATTCATCTCCTCTTCCCACCCCTGAGCCCTTGGCAACCACCAGTCTTCTTACTGTGTCCATAACCTTGCCTTTCCCAGAATGTCATGCAGTTGTAATCATGTATATGTAGTGAAGAGTGCAGGAAGCGACAAGAGGGGCGGCTCCCAAAATGGCACCCAGCATGGTGAGGACACACCAGACAACAAAGGCCCTAGGTCCCGGCTTCTGTGTGCACAATTCCCCGCTCGCGGGAAGTTCAAACCTGCAAGCCTCCAATCCTTAGCCAGCTTTGTTATGCGTCCAATAGGACTATAACACAGCGTCGCCCCCACCCTACTCCCATGCAGCTCCTCCAATAGAAACATAGCACGGCCCCTTCCGGCCCCTGTCAGGCTAATAAATACAGCCCACTCCCTGCAACTCTCTCTTTCTCTTTTTTTCCTCCGTTACAGATCCTCTCTGTAACAGCCCCTTGTGGAGTCATTACTGGCACCGAAATTCTTTCATGTAGCCTTTTCAGATTGGCTTCCTTCACTTAGCAATGTGCATCCAAGATCCCTCCATGTGTCTTCATTGATAGCTTGCTAACTCATTTCTTTTCATTGCTGAACAATATGTCAATTTATGGATGTATTCCCCACAGGCTTTTTACCTTTAAAAAAATGACCAAATACTACATTGCCTTGGAGTTAAATTAAAACAAACATCAAGAGCAACATTAAAGAGAAGAGGAAAGTACAAAACAGCAGCTTGATAAGGAGGGATTGATCAGAGACGCCAGAGGCCATCATGTGGATGGTATGTTTTGGAGAAGGGAGGGATTCTGGGCTGATTGTACATATAAGAACCACAATATTTCCGCCCTGCCCCTCCTTGAAATTCAGCTCAGCTGCAGCAGCCTGATCTCAGTGCAGAGCCTGAGCAGTCACCCTGAAACACGGTATCTGGACTTGGTACTGCCGTCAGGTGAAGAAAAAATGCTAAAGTCATGTATCCTGCAAACCACACCGTTCCTAGCTGTATGACTGACATATAATAGCATGCAGTGGATGCTTAAAAGAATGGTTGCCGAAATACAGGCTAGGCCCCCAGACCAAGGACTGAGGGAAGGTAAAGGGAGGAGGCAGAAAGAACAGGTCATTAAAGATCTTTTGATAAGACCTTGGAGATACTATTGCCAAGTCCCAGACCCCCTTTACAAACTGCTGAGCATTGCGGAGGGACTGTCTGCATCACACTCAAGCCCAAACATCCCAAGATCCCTGACAATAAAGCAAACAGCAGCCGGTGCTGGCCAAGAGGCAAACCCAGAGGAAAAAACGTTCATGTTGTTTTCCCCAATTCTTCTTCTACAGCCGGATCTTCAGCGCCACCTAGTGGTACTCGCTTCAGGCTTGCTTCACTACCAAAGCAACCGACTGAAACTCCAATGCCCTGGTTTAAAGCTGAAAGGATTAAAGCTTTCCTCTTAAGGTTCAAGATAAGAGACTAAGTGGGCATAATGAACAAATTGAGAACTTTAGGATTATTGTCAGAGAATTTTAAGTCAAAGAACTGAATCTCAGCAATTACATACACAATTAGTAGCACAATGTTGTATTTGCACATACATATCGTTTTGCAATTTTGGACATCTAGCAATTTTGGACAAGGAGGCCGAGATCAAAAGTTAAAGCTGTGCAAAGGAAATGCAGAACTGAGAAGTGGAAAAGAGAATCTGCTCCAGGCATGGGAAATGTCATTTCACAGCTAAAGCAAGGAAGGCTACTAAACGCCCAAAGTCAATTGTCCAATCATGAGGCAAGGGCTCCGACTGAGTGAAATGCACTTTTCCTTTGGTTATCCTGCTTGAGAATGCTCCCATTCTTTTGAAATTTGCTTTGTTTTGCTACAATTGCACTGATGTTCTCTTACCTGCGGGTCTGTCAGTTTTATCCTAGTCCAAACTCAACGACTCCAGAATTCTCCTTTAGACTCTGGTATCTCTGTCTCTCTTGCAGAAACTGGAATTACCTAGAATTTTCATAACGTGAATGGCAGTTTATTTGTTATATACACATTAAACACCTTATATATAATGTTAACTCATATCCCCTGTAACTGTTATAAAATTTTAGCGCCGGCCGGACAGGGTGGCTCAAGCCTGTAATCCCGATTTCCTGAGTTCACGGGTTCGAGAACAGCCTGGGCAATTCGGCGAGACCTCGTCTCTACAATAAATCAAAAAACTAGCCGGGCGTGGTAGCGCGCCTGTAGTTGCGGTTACTTGGGAGGCTGAGGTGGAAGGATCGCCTGAGCTCAGCAGCGAGCCCAGCGGATCGACACTGGGGTGGCCTTGAGCGTGCTACTGTATTCCAGCCTGGGCGATTGAGTGAGACTCAGAACAAATAAACAAAAAAATTAGCTCCATCTCTGTGTGTAATTTGAGTCTTAATTAGACTGCAATTAATCATTGCTAGTTAATGATAATTAATTGTATTGTTATAGAATTCAAAATGAATTTTTAAATCCTCACATCATTCACAAAAATTAACTTAAAATAGATCACAGACCTAAAAACTGAACATTATAAAACTTCTAAAAGAAAACATAGGAGAAAATCTTAATGATTTTGGGTTAAGCAAAAAAATTTTAAATGGACCACATAAACATGAACGATAAAAGAAAAACATCAATAAATTACAGTTCACCAAAATGTAAAACTTTTGTTTTTCAAAGGACACTGATATAAAAACGAAAGACAAAGCACAGACTTGGAGAAAATATTTGCAAAATGTATCTGAAAAGGGACTTATACATAAAATGTGTTAAAAAAACCCCTCAAAATTCATTTTAAAAAAACTCTTAAAAATCACATACTTGTTTAAATGGGCAAAACATTTGAAAGATGCATCATCAAAGAAGATATATTATAGGCAATTAGATGTACTAGGATGTCTTCAGTTTAAAAGCTGGCATGTCAAGTGTTGGCAAGTATGGGGAACCACTGGAACTTTCACTGCTCCTTGGAGTAAAAATGGTGCAACCAGTTTGGAAAGTAGTTTGGCAATTTTTTAAAAAGTTAAGCATACACTTACCACACAACCCAGTCATCCTTTTCTTAGGAATTTACCCCCAAATAAATGAATACACACCCATATAAGGACTTGTATACAAAGTTCAGTGAGCCTTTATTTATAATAGCAAAAAAATTGGGAACTACTTAAATGGTCATCAACAGGTGAGCAGAGGAACAGATTGCAGTAACTCCATACAATGGGCTACTATTCATCAGTAAGGGGCACAAACAGTCGATGCACTCAACAGGGACGGATCTTTAAAGCACTACGTTGAGAGAAAGAAGCAGAAACAAAAAGCCGCATACGATATGATTCAATTTATGTAAAACTCTAAAACAGACAAATCTAATACATAGTGGCAGAAAGTGGATTAGTGGTTGTGTGGTGCTGTGGTGGACTGGGGGGATGTGAGAGTTAACTGGGCAAGGGCAAGAAAACACTTGGGTGACAATGAAAATGTTTTATGTCTTCATTATGACCATTATAGGAATATATACATCAAAAGTCATCTATCTGTATAAGTAAAATGGGTACATTTTACTGTATATTCACGATGTTGGTAAGATTTATTTTAAAAATTGTATAAGGAACACAATGAGAAGAAATGGTGGGTTTCGGTATATTTCTATGTTAAAGTTGGCAGGTTTTGAGTACGTTTATATGCTGAGAAGAAAAGATAGTGGAGATGGAAGGAGAAAATGCAAAACACTGGATGGAGGAGAGGAATGACGAAGCAGATTTCTCAAAAAGAGGAAGAAGGGGGTGCCATTCAGATCACAGGGGGTTGGATGAGCCCTGGATATTAGGTGAGAGTGTTCTCTCCCTGAGTCTGCAGTGGAGGGAAGCTGTGCTACTAAGTTTGAGTAAATAGACATGCAATTTTGGATGTGGGCAGGCAGAGAGTTGGGGAAGTTCATGGTTCATTCAATCGTTCAAGTGTTATTGAGTATTTATTTTATGCCAGGCACTCTATATATATGAGGACATGAATATTCTGGAGGAAAAAGAATAATATTGTCTTTGTTCTCATGGAATTTAGAATACTTTTTTTTTTTTTTTGAGTTGGAGTCTCACTCTGTCGCCCAGACTGGAGTGCAGTGACCGCTCCCGGCCACCGCAGCCTCGACCTGCTGGGCTCCGGCGATCCTTCCGCCTCAGCCTTCCGAGTAGCCGGAATACTGTAGATGGGGGGGGCTTAAGCAAATAATCAAAGAACTAAATATATAATTACAGATTATTATGAATGCCATACAGGACAAGGAAGCTTTTAAAAGTATATAACAGAAGAAAGCTGATGTAGCCAGAGGGCTCAGGGATGATCTCTTGGGTGAAGACACCATTTAGCTAAGAGGAGGGCAAGAAGGAGTTAAGTGAACAATGAATGGAACAGCCTCAGTTAAGACCTTAAGGTTGAAAATATTTGGTACATTTTGATATGGAAAAGATTAATATAAAAAAGTGAAAGCATTGAAAACTCACAGGAAATATAAGTGAATTTCCAATCACTATAGACACAGGACTCTCCAAAGGCATAACTGAAATTTACATAAAATTCAGAAACTTTTTCTTTTCTTTTTATGTCAAAGTGCATCACCAAAGTGCCAAATAATTGCAACAAATAAGTCAAAGGATTTCCATCCTTACTGTATAAAGAGCATGTATCAAATTGGCAAGAAGAACATTAAGATATCAATAGAATCCAGTTACTATAATATTATCCTTCTAAAATAATTTGATCCTTTGGTCATTTAGATATAGAATTTTAAAAATAACATACAAGCCGGGCTCGGTGGCTCAGCCTGTAATCCCGCGCCTTTGGGAGGCTGAGGTGAGTGGATTGCCTGAGCCCGCGGGTTCGAGACCTGCTTGGGCAGGGAGACCTCATCTCTGCAATAAATCAAAAAATCAGCCGGGAGTGGTAGCGCATACCTGTAATGTGGCTACCGGGAAGGTTGAGGCGGAAGGATCGCCGGAGCCCAGCAGGTCGAGGCTGCGGTGGCCGTGCACTCCAGTCTGGGCGACAGAGTGAGACTCCAACTCAAAAAAAAAAAAAGAAAATAACATACAGAATAAGTTGAGAAAGCATAATAAAAATACAAGTAAACCGGGCTTGGTGGTTCAGCCTGTAATCCCGCGCCTTTGGGAGGCTGAGGTGAGTGGATTGCCTGAGCCCACGGATTCGAGACCCACCTGGGCAGCGAGACTTCATCTCTACAATAAATCAAAAAAAAAAAAAAATCAGCCGGGCGTGGTAGCGCATGCTTGTAATTCCGGCTACTCGGAAGGCTGAGGCGGAAGGATCGCCGGAGTCCAGCAGGCGAGGCTGCGGTGGCTGGGAGAGGCCACTGCACTCCAGTCTGGGTGACAGAGTGAGATTCCAACTCAAAAAAAACCAAAAAAAAAAAAAAACCAAGTAAAAGGCATGCAAATTTTTCATCGAAGAAGAAATAAAAATGGCTAAATAGATGAAAAATATTTTTATTCATAATCAAAGAAATTTAACCTGAAAAAAATGCAATATTGTTTTTCCCAGCAATTAAATAAATAGACATTGAGAGAAAAGTTACTTATGGATGGTGAGGGTTCTGTGAGTTGGGCACTATTCTATACAGATAATGGGAATATAAATTGATTATAAATTTTTAATAAAACGATTTGGAAAACTGCATCTGGAGCCTCAGATATATTTCTTTTGACTCACTAGATCTAGTTTTAAAAATTGACCATTACAGGTGGTTCATGCCTATAATCCCAGCACTTTGGGTGGCCAAAGCAACAGGATCGCTTGGACCCAGGAGTTTGAGACTAGCCTAGGCAACGTAGTGAGACCTCGGCTCTACAAAATAAAATTTTAAAAAATTTAAAAAAAAAAGTTGGGCATGGTGGCACATGCCTCTAGTCCCAACCTACTCAGGGAATATGACTTGAGCCCAGGATGATGAAGCAGCGATGAACTATGAACATGCCACTGCACTCCAGCCTGGGCAATAGAGTGAGATCCTGACTCAAGAAATACATACATACATACATATTAATCCTAAGGTTATAATCATAAATGACATCAAAATATTTTTATTTTTTAGTTAAAATCATAGGAGCCAACCATTCAACAATGAAGGATTATAAATATACAGTGATGTATGAAAAATGTCAAAATAGCATACATTGACTTAAAATATTTTCAAAAAAGATTATGATCTGTAGTCACTTGAATCATGTGGCCCGAGGACAAGGAACTTTTACTACTACACTACCCATAAAAACATTACGTTGGCTAGCCCACTGCATCAATGCCATAGTAGATAGTAGTTAAGGAAGGGCACCATGCACTGTCCCTCTACCAAAAAAAGGCACACATTTTTGAAGCAAGAAATATAAGATCTGCATGTGCTATAGTGGTCCATCTGACAAATGAATAAAAAGCTACCAGGTTTCAGTGGGCTCAGAGCATGGGAAGGCTTCTCTGTTGACCTGATACAGTTTGATTTTGTCCTTCAGATTGAATTATGCTTCCAGTGGCTACGGACAGACAAGAATGTGGAATGAAATGCACTGCAAGACCCTATGAAGGATTCATAGATTTAGTTTTGGTCATGCTTTGCCAGAGCCATCATCTGGGAACTTGTAGCCTTACAAAGGATCATGGTATCTTGCACAACATTTCTTCTAACCAAGAAGTCCACATTGGAACATGAACTACAATAGATGAGAACCACCGGTCTTATCATGAGGTACCCAACACCCAGAAGTGGGTGACCTTATAGAACAGTAGAATGACCTTTAAAAATTCACTTTCATCAGCAGCTGGTTAAATAAACGCTTTCAATATGAAGTGCTGCCTGCAAGATAGAATGTTCTTTGAACCAGCTCAAAATATGATGCAGTTCTTCCTTTAGCCAGAATACATGAGTTGGGGAACTAAGTAGTAGAAATGAGGATGGCACACCTCACAAATATCTAATAACCTCCTTTCAAAATGTTTGCTTTGTGCTACCATTGTACAGTCAATTTAATATTCAATAAATGAGTTCGGGCACCAAGAGATTCGTTAGTCTTACTGAACTTGAAGTTTAGACTAATAGCTGGTCATTCCATCTCATGAGGTCACTGGGTAAACAGGCACGAAACAGGGTTATGCTTGTAGCCAGGATTGCCGGACGCTTACATGAGTTCATGACTAACAGCCCAACATGTCTCTTTTCCAGCTGCCACTCTAATGAACAGCTTAGCATGCGCCCTGGCCAGCTTTGAAGAGGCATTACCAGATGACCCCCATCTCGGTGTGTGTGCACCAAGCCTCTTGTCTCCTGTCCCTGGGCTGTTGACACTGGTGTGAAGCCCAGCTCAGCACTCATGCTTGTGCTTCCTGGAAGTATGGGATGTCAGCACGCTGTGAGGCCTTTGACCAGTGCGAGGCAAGAACTGGTAGACAAATCCTTCCCCCTACCCTTTTCTACTGTATAGCAACAGAGGTTCTGAGACATGATTTATATGGATTTTTGGAGCACAGACTCTGGATGAAGCAATCGGTCACACTTAACAGTGGCCAGCTCAAAAACACATCCTTGTTTGAACTCTCCTGCCTTTGCTGCCTCACTCCCCTCACTCTTCATATCCTCCATAGGAGGATGTCTTGATAAAGTAACAACACTTGAGCCCTCGTCCTCAAACTCTGCTTTCTAGGGAACTCAGGCTAAGACAGCTAGCAATGTACAAGGTGCCTGGGTAAGCGTGCACACATATGCACACATACAGACACACATACACACTATCATACAGATACTATTGAAGTATAAAGGAAGGTTTATTGAGAAAATCTTCCAGTAGTAGCAACAAAAATGGGAGGAAGAAAGGGAGGAGGAGAAGAGTACATATGACATGATCCTGTAAACTCTCATTATTCCATACTGAGATGTTCTTGGATTCGGCACAGCTAGACATACCACGCAAAGTCCTCCAGGAGTGGAATCCTGTCGCTTCTGTTTGTTATATTTGCAGGGAAATTGGGAGAGGGACAGGAACACCTGGTGTACTGAGTAAAGATGGGAGCATCCTCACCAGGGAAAGGACTAAGGTCTGGAGCTTGCTTGGGGGGTCTGCACACCAAGTCAGAGATTTTTGTCCTTGAACTGGCTCAATCCTGCTGACTCAGCTTATAGTTGAGCCTACCAAAAGGGTAAGGGAAAAAAGCACCAGAGCCCTTAAGCAAGAGATCTCCTCTCATTAGGGATTATTTGCCACAGTTTTCAGGAGTAAATAAAGTTGTTGCTATACAGTGAGGGCAGGGAGGTGTACCCAGGGAATTAAAACCCAGGGAATTGCCCTGGACACCTCTTTATGGTTCATGAATGACTACTGCCTTTCCCTTCAGGCAGGACCTAGAACCCAATACCCCAGGATTGAAGATTGGATTTCCCCTCCTCCGAAAAAAATTCCAGACATCTGAGGGCTGACTGAGGTGAGGAAGCATAAAACAGACCGTGGAGGGGCAGGTTATAATCATAGTTACAGCTCAGCAGCAGGTGGCAAAACCAAGGACTGCGGCCTCCATTCATGTTTCCCTTTTGTAATGTCACATACATGCATACATTTTCATTTAACCTCTTTTGCTTTCCTGTCCCTTTGGTTGCCTTTTAAGATTTGCCATTCGTGTTCTGCAGTTTCAGTCTGATGTATCTGCCGTTATCTTTCAGATGCTGCTTCTCATTCTCTCTACTGCCTTGTTCTGAAGCTCACATTAGATGTCTCTTGGCTCCTCTCATTCTCTCTTCCAGCCTCTTAACGCCTTGATATTTTGCTTCTCTTTTTTTCTTTTCTCGCTGTATTTGGCAAATATCCTTACATCTGTCTTCTAGTTTAATAATCAGCTGTGTCTAATCTCCTGTTTAATGTATCATTGAATTTTTAATTTCAATAGCTATGCATTTTAAAGAAATTTCTGGGTGTTGTATTGGGTTCTTTTTAAAACCTGCTATTTTTTCTCTGTGCCTTATATTCTTCTTAAGGATTACATTTAAAAAATTATTTTGATTATTTTATACTTTCATTTCAAACAGTAATTCAATTATTTCAAGTTTGTGGGGTTTAATTCTTCTGTGCGTTTTCTGCTGACTCACCCAAAGTAAATCGTTTCTCTCATGTGTTTTGTGATTTTTAAAAATTGTGACATCTTCAGAAGAATTTTATCTAAGGGAATGTTTTTTGGCCTGGTGTGGGAGCACTTCTTCCTCTCCTCACCAGAGGACTTTTGTGTTTGCTTCTGTCAGATACCCAAAGCTATTATCAATCTGGGATCAATTTTTATATTAATTTTCTCAGTTTTGGACCACTTAGACAGTGTATATTCAAATCAGAAAATGTATTAAAGACACAGAGTTAACAATCAGGATAGCTTTTTTTTTTTTTTTTCCACTTACAGCTGAAACAGGGACTGCCAGCTTCCTTATCATCTCCTGTGTTGGTGAGTAGATTTTTTTTCCCCCCTGGTGTTTTAATCAGGAAACTCACTTCCAGTTCTTCATCTTTGGAGGACCTAAATCTTTATCTCTTGTGCCTTTGTGGGTGCTGAGAATTAGCTCCCAGGTTGTTGGAAGTCTGAACTGGAATCCTTATTTCCAGCAATTGCATTGTCAGATAATGTGTTTTCATTGTAGATTTCAGGCCCTGCTTAGTTTCCGATCTTGTGGAATTAACCTTTCTGACAAACTTGGTTATGCACTTTGAATAATGAATAATCCTGTTATGTTTTACCTGGAATTTCTAGGTATTAGAGTAAGAAGACTTTTCAGCTCTACTACTCTGTCAGAACCCAAATTCCAAATAGATCTTATGATTACGGTAAGTTCTTGTTATTCTGCAGTGCCCTCTACCCAAAGAGTAATTTATAGTTAAAAGAATTAAGAAGATGCAGATTTTTATTCATGGTCATTTATTAGGATGACACCACAGTAATTACTATTTTGATTTGATTCACCTCTCTTTAAAAAAAAAAAAAACAGCAAAACAAAAAACTGCTGGATTCCATGCTCCAGGAAAAGAAAAACAATCACCAAAGTAAAAAACTGAAAATTCATTACATTAAGAATTGTCTGTCATTCTCAGTGATCTATCACAGAAACAAAGAACAGAGTATCATATGTTCTCACTCATAAGCGGACCTTGAACAATTGACATAATATTCTAAGGAATTGGCAGTAGTGGAAAACCACCAGGGCGGTGGCACACCCCATCAACAAGGGTACCTGAATAATGAACATATAAATACCTAACCCTGAACTGTACCCCACGTCTTTATAATTAAAAAAAAAAAGAACTGTCCACTTCTTATTCTAGGGTACTTAGAAATTGGGTCACTCTGAGAGACTGGGTTTTGCAAAACAATATTGGAGACCTTTCTTGATACAATCAGCATGGGCCCTACCTTTGTTCCTTCTCACTCTTATAGTAAACAGGCACCTGGAAAGTGTCAGCCAGGGCCCAGCTGGAGTCAGGAGGAAAAGGTGGCAAAGGATGACACAGAGACACATGAACAAGAGAAACTACAGGCCGGGAGCAGTGGTTCAGCCTATAATCCCAGCACTTTGAGAGTCCAAGGTGAGAGAATCGCCTGAGCCCCGGGGTTCGAGACCATTCTGGGCAACTTGGTGAGACCTCATCTCTACAATAAATCACAAAAATTAGTTGGGTGTGGTGGCGTGCATCTATAGTTCCAGATACTTGGAAGGCTGAGGCAGAAAGATTGCCTAAGCCTAGCAAGTCGAGGCTGCGGTAGCCCTGAGTGTGCCACTGCACTCCAGCCTGGGCAACAAGAGTGAGACTTCAACTCAAACAAACAAACAAACAAACAAACAAAAGAAGTTACATTCAGGAAAAGGCAGGGCCATGTAGATCCTGTGCGACAGTGGGCATTACAGAGGGTTCACGTAAAATCCCATGCAATTCTGTGGAAAATACTCTCTCTTCTAGGAACCTGCTGGTTTCTTGAAAGGCCTCATTTACATGTTTCCAATCTGGTTGTAACAGATTCTGTGAATGTTAAAGGTCATAATATGGAAAGAATTTTAAGCATAAATACCACAAGAACCTTTTCCTAGGGGAAACAAAATAGTCTAAAGAAGTATCTGCATGCATAAAATGAGTAAATAAACCAAAATGAATCTTAAAAGAGTGTGTATGTAAGTACTGACTCTGGGAAGCATCTATTCTCACAAGCAAATTCCATCTGAGATGCTACGTATAAGGTTACTAATAGTGATCTGAGCCCTACCTCATTTTTCTGAACTTTTAACTCTATTTTAGTGTTAATGAATCTATAGAAAATGAGCATCGCATGGGTTCAAGATCCAGGGAAGTGATTGGAGGGCGAGTTTAGGAAAAATACAAAGTTAAGCATCGTACTGATGTCAACTGCTGTTTTCTGTCATCAGTTTTCACCCTTACAACCTCAATGTCATGTTTGTAAAAACACTGTCCTCATTGTGTTTCTTACCCACCTATGTAGCCTGTGGCTTTTTATCAAGTCTGTGCTCATGGCTCCAGGGAAAAGAAAAACCCTGACTCTAGCCTAACTGACAAGGGGCTTTATCATTTTATGTAATAGAATGTTCAGAGTTTGTAAAACTACAGACATAGTATAAGCATTTGATTCCATGATGTCGTTGAGGACCTGGGTCCTTGCCATCTTTTCCCTCTGACATTCTCAGTGGGTTGGCTTTCCCTGGGGGCTGGCTCACTTCCTGGATGAAGAATGAATGCAGCAGTTTTAGGCATTATGTGCACATATAGAATCCAATGGGGGAAAAGTGAGACCACCTCTTCCTCTTTTTTTAAAACAGCTTTATTGAGATATCATTCACACATCATATAATTTTCCCACTTAAAATGTATGATTCACTGGTTTTTAGTATATCTATAGAGTGTGCAACTAACACCACGACCAATTTTAGAACATTTTCATCACCCTCAAAAGAAATCCCATACTCATTAGCAGTCATTTCCCATTTTCCCCCAATCTTTCCCCAACCCCAGTCCTAGGCAGCATCTAATCTACTTTTCATTTCTATGTATCTGCCAATTCTGGATGTTTCATATAAGTGGAGGCATACAAATATGAGGTCTTTTGTGACTGGCTTATTTCGCCTAGCATAATGTTTTTAAGTTGATTGTCATTTCTTTCTTTTATTCCCCCCTTTAAGAAGGAAATTTTTCCTAGAGATCTCTCAGCAGATTTCCCCTTAAGAGTCTTTGGTCTGCATTGAGCGACATGATCAATTCCTAATCTCATCACTGACAATGGAGGAGGGATTACTATGATTACCTTAAGTGAGTGGAAACCAACCCCCGGCAATGGGGACAGGGTTACCCACTCACCTACTCTGTAGCCACAGGTAACCAGGGGCTGTGAAGGTGAATAGTGAATGTCTGAACAAAATTTTGTTCCTGTCAGGAAGGAAGCATGGGGGAAGTAGATGTTGAATAAGGAAGTAAAATATACACTACTCTTTGACAATACAACATAACAGTTACAAGTGGATCTAAGACTCAGTGGTGAAGGAGGTTATACTTACCTTTGGTTTATTTACTCTATCAGACTTCCTTCCTTCCTTCTTGACATTTTGTTTTGCACCTATAATGAGACTCTTGGACTATGGGTTCACCAACCACTCAAAATCCCAACCCTGCAATGGGTTCTACCTCCAGGTTGAGCATTGTTGAGATGTAAGAGCTCCTTTGAGACCATTTTGCACACACCTTTCTCATGTCAAGATTTTTAGTTAAGATTTTCCTGTTTCCCTATCAATGTTTATTTGGTCTACTATGCTTCTCAGTCAGTCAGTGATTTAGACGCACAATTTGATGAATTTTTGCAATATTTTTGTTAGTTCTGCTCATTATTGGCCGTCCTGGCCTCTCGTCATCAGTGATGTTTTCTCTCCCCTCAGAAAAACATTTAACCCATTTGTACACTGCCATTTTCTTCATGGCATTATTCCCATAAACTTGGACTAACAAGACTCTGATTTCGCTTCCACCAAGTTTAACAAGAAATTTAATGTTCATTTGTTGCTCTAATTCAAGCTCTGACATTCTCGTGATGACACACAAAAACATGCAACAACAATAATGAACGCCATTCAGAGAGACACTACTGCACATCGACACGAACACAGCTGTGAGACATTGACATACCAAGGTTATGAAACCTTACTGAGTTAGTTGTACAGTGCTGCCAATGTAAGTGCATGATGGTAAGTTTGCAAACTTAATTGACAGACCTTGTAGCTATCAGGAAAGGCTGCATAGAGGTCAGCTCGGTAGGAAGGATGTGATTAGGATGGGCAGAGAGAAGAAATGGGGCCACTACAGGTTTGTATTGGGTATGAGGGTGGGAGTGTACAAATGGGACTGTGCAAACAAAATGGCAGACAGAAATAATTTAGCTTTAATACTGATTCACTACTAAGTATTTAAATAGCCTGTCTTAGGTTGAATTCTCCAGGAAGCATATTCTAGGATAGTGGGTATTAGTTTCTTGTGGCTGCTGTAATAAATTATCACAAACTTAGTGTAAAAAATACAAAATTATTATATTACAATTCTGGAGGTCAGAAGTCTAAGCTAGTCCATATAGTTGCATTCCTTCTGGCTCTAGGGGAAAATCACAGGCAAATTTATGGGCAAGAACATATTCCGTATGGTCAAACACATCCACACATGATGCAGATGTCTCAGCAACAATGGATTCTGGTTTTTAGAGGCCCCCAAAACAAAAATGAGCACAGAGCTCCCTATCTATGTGTAATCCAAAACAAAGATAAAATTAGCCCTAAAACAACCATACACATATGTGGATTAAAACAATTATTTTCTAGATTTTTCTGATTGAAGAATTATGGGGATTAAAACAATTATTTTCTAGATTTTTCTGATTGAAGAATTATGGAAAATTCATCAACATTGACTTTTTCTCATTTCCAGGAACCACTTTTTTGCTGAAGTCATAGAGCATATGCTTAGTCTGCCCACTGGACAATCTGACATCAAGTCTCAGATTTTTCAAGCATACAGGTGAGTAGTACAGCAACTCATTTCCAGATGTAAATGCTTTAGATAGTTGGAAATGAATAGTCGAAAATAACTGTCTCCCACAACCTCACAACCTCAATAACACATTTTAGAGCTAAAAGAGTTTTGTTTTTTAGGTGATAGTCTTCTCAGTCCCCTAGTTTATAGGAGAGACTAAGAAGAGAGGGCTAGAAAGTTCATACGACTATTATGAGTAGTATGGCCCAGTGAGGATTAGAGCATATTGGCATATGGAGAATGTTTACTTCACCATAACCTCAACGGATGTTCCTGTTTTCTTAAGACATTCATCTAGGGGGAATATAGGCAGGATGCTTGTCAACATGTAGGAAAGGGGGCGACTAGATTGCAAGTTCTATGGGGTCTAGCATGCAACTCACTACTCAGATGTTGTTGACTGAATTCTGGAAGGAAGAATGTAAGAAAGAAACCTACATTGCCTGGCTTGGACCCCACACCAATGCAAGTGCCAAGACAGATTATTTAAACTGTCTGGTGGTCGACATTAGCTCTGGCTTCTCAGTAGCTCTCTTGTTCTCTAAAATCCATTCATTGCACTCTGGCCAGAGAGGTGTGTAAAATATAAACCAGAGACACCAGCCCCTGACTGAATACCTTCAACGCCTTCCCAAACCGTTTGATGTAACATACAAACTCCTTCCTACCGTCTGCCGTGCCCACCTATCCAGTTTCTTTGCTTCCTCTTTCTTTTTAGCTCTCTCTGTCTCATCCACACTGGACTTCAACATGCCAAACTGCCTCAAGTTTCCGAGCTTTTGCACTGACTGTTCCCTTGGCCAGACTCTTGTCTCCCCAGGTTTTTTGATTCAGCTGCTCCTTCTTGACATTCAGGTCTCAGAACAAGGGAACGCAAATGAAGGCACCCTGGAAGGTGGCCCCTGCTGCCTCCAGCCTCCCGGGCCATAAAATCTGGGCACCCGTCCCTGGCCCCGCCCCCGCCCCCGCCCCCGCCCCCGCCCCCGGCCCCAGACCCGGCCCGGTACTCGGCCTACAGCTCCCCGCCAGGCCGGGCCCACGAGCGCTCGCAGCCCCGCGGCGGAACCTGAGGGCGGCGGCAGCGGTTTCCCCTCAACGAACCGAGGAGCCAGGAGGGAACACACAGGAAAGGCAGGGCTGTGAGCCGGACCGGCCGTGGTGAGTGCGGCAGTAACTGGGTTGAGAGCGAAGCGCCGGGCGCGGGGGCGAGACGTGAGCGGGGGCCCCGGGGCGTGGGGCAGAGAAGGGGCTGGGCCCGCGGGGACCGAGTCTCCGGGCCGTGGCGTGGGCACCGCGAGTGCGGGGTAGGCGCGGCTGCAAGGCCGGCGCGGCGGGAGGGCTCCGCGCGAATACCGCGGACGCAGTGGGCGCTGTGGAGGCCCAGGCTGTCACCAACTTGTGGACTCTCGTTCACTTTGTCCCGTGGGCTTCAGCGTCCTCATCTGCAAAATGGGGCCAGTGGTATCTGATCCATTGATGGGCTGGTTGGTTCATTCATTCTGGGCGCTTTACTAGGTTCTGGTGCTGCAGATGGAGAGGCAGACTTGCCAGGGAGGGCCTCACCGCCTCTCATGTCAGGAGTGTCGAAACAGAATTTGAGAGTTCTTTGGGGGGGGGAACCCTAATCTTAAGACAAGATTTGTTAATTGGAACTTATAAAATTTTCACTTTTGCTGAAATTGGGGAATGAGAATTCCAGTGGTTACTTAGAAGGGAATATACATTGTTAACTAATGCATACCTAATGCACATTGTGATAACAAATACAGAAAAATTTACAAAGTGTGTTCACAATCCTGCCACATGTGATCCTCACGGACAAATGAGGTAATCGGAACAGGTGTGTACCCTCATTTTAGCTGTGAAGAAACAGACAGAAGTTAAATGACTTGCCCAGGCACTCACTACCAGTAAGTGACAAAGCCGGGACTAGAATCTAGTTCCAGACCGTTGAACCAGTGCTCTCGCCACTTCGCTGGGTTGCCTACATAGTTCCACATTTTCTTTATAATACACAAATCATTAATTTGTGATAAAAAGGAAGTTCCATTGGGACAGAGATGGACATTAAACAGACTTATTAATTCTTAGATTGTTCTCCAACTTATTATTGGTATTCTTTTCACTCATTCAGTGCCTTGGGTGATTTCATCTGCACTCAAACTTGACCTCATTCACACCGATTGAGTTCCAACTCTATATCTTCCAAAATTCTCTTGGCTTCAGACTGCTAAATCTAGACATCTACTGGACATTTCCACTCAGATGTTCCACGGGTGTGTCAAATTCACTGTTTCCTAAACTGCACATCCTACTTTTTCTCCACAAAACTACAACCAAATCATTTCAATCTAAATGATTGGAATTTTTATTTAGCCAGTCACCCAAGCACAAACTCTGGCTTGTTCCTCCTCTCTTACCTCCTACAATTAATTGGTGACTAAGTGCCGCCAATTTCTATTTTCTAAAGGTCTCCAAATCCATCCTCTCTCTATCTCAGTTGTTCATTCCTTTAGGTGCCTAGAGATTATGGCAATGACTTCCTAATGGCTTTCTTTAGCTTTAATTTCAGCTTCTACAAGTCCGTTTTCCATTTTATAAAGGGATCTTTCTGTAGTTCAAATATGATTACATCACACACCTGCTTAAATTCCATCAAAGTTTTTTTGTTTTCAAAATAATAGCCAATGTCTTCAACAATATCCAAAGTCCTTAGTGTGGGCAAGATCTTTTCTAATCTCCCCACCCCTACACACCCCAAATCTTTTGTCTCTAAACCACTGTTCCTCTGAGTCTGGTATGGTGCTGACTTTTATGGCCATCATGAGAGTACTTGTTAAAAATTGTGACAGTTCACTACTAGAACAAATGAGATTCTTGGGGAAGGGGGCAATGCCCAAGAATCTAAGTTTTTAACAAGTTCGGGGTATTTTAACAAGTTCTATGTCAAAGATTGAGAACCCCTGTTCTAGGCACTCTCCATCCAATATTTACCCTGCTCTTTATGCATACCAGACTATTGATGGGTTCAGTACACATCACCCCAAAATATGGCACTCTGGCATTGGAGGAAGCGGCAAAAGCAGGAAGGTCACTCTCTGACCTCCCAGTCTTCTCTGAAGCAGACCATAGAGAATTCTCTGACCTTCCTCGTAAAAGACCTTCACGTGAGAGGTGCCCACTCTATACTTAGAGGAAAGGAATGCCCTTATCTCTGAAGATCCGAACACACAGAGAAGAATGAACAAAAAGGGCTTGCAAAATTCTCCCCAGCTTATTACCATTAAATCATACCTCCTTTGTCCAGTCATACTTCTACACAACTCCACTTGTCATCAAACTTAGCATAAATATACACAGATTTCCCTGTTTCTTTGGATTTTTACTTCTGAAGGCTTTGTATCACATAAAACTTACATTAAATACATATGTAAGCTTTTCTCTTGTTAACTTGTCTCTTGTTATAGGAGCCTCAGCCATCAACCTAGCAATGAGTGAGAAAAGAAATCTCTTCTCCCCTACATTACCTGCCTGTGTTACTCTGAACATACCTTGCTGCCTTTTATGACTTTGTACACTGTGCTTGTTTGGGCTACTATAACTTAAATACCATGGACTGTACGGCTTAACCAGCAGAAATTCTCACAGTTCTGGAGGCTGGAAGTCTGAAATCAGTATACCAGCATGGTTGGGGGCTTGGTGATGGCCCTTATCCTGGTTAATAGATGACTGTTTTCTTGCTGTATCCTCACATGGCAGAGAGAGCCCATCTCTCTATTCTAATCCTATTCATGAGGACATCACTTTCATGACTCAGTTACCTCCCAAAGGTCACCTCTCCCAATACCATCTCATGTTAACACATGTTAAGACTTTAACATGTGTATATGGTCAGACATTCAGACATTGCATACATAATGCCCCTTCTTTACTTTGGTGACTTCTCATTCTTTAAGCTTCAGGGAAGATTTCCCTGACTGTGTACCATCCCTCACCCCTAGTCTAGATTATGCCCATTCTTGCAGACACTCACAGAGCCTAGTGCCCCTTGACATTAATCCTAGGTGTTACAACTATAATTGTGTTGTCATTGTGAGTTTAACAGTTGTGAATACTTGAGAATGAGACTTATGCTTCTCTACCCTCGCATCCAGTGCAGAGCCTGGAATGTAGGTGTTTATGAAAGGCCTCTTGAGTGAATGAGTGGTTTATGCCAGATGGAGAAGAGTTCAAGAATTAGTTGGGCCTTTGCGATTCTTTATGTATCAGTCTAGACAGTGTGTGGGTTTCCCAGGAATGGGGGGGATCCCTGGCACTGGCTTCATCACTGCTTGTAGTAAGGACGTGTCTTCCCTTGAGAGGAATTTTAACCAATGGGATTTAAAGGGAGTAATAAAAGAATTAGACTTTTCAGTGGAAGCAGCTTTTTCTTAGTCTATTTATCTTATATATAGTCATAAAAATTTTTTGTTTACATTTTTATCTGTTTAGAAAATAATAATTGAAACTTAGAAAATGCATTTTTTTTTTTGAGTGAGAAAGCAGGATTTATTGAGAGGACAGAAATGCTCCCACAGTGGGAGGGGACCCGAAGGAATTGCCCCTGTTGCAATTTTAAAACAAAATAAACATTAGTGACCATCCCAAACCTAGAGGGAACTACTTTAAAATTGTGTTTTTGCCCATTTAGTATTTGTTTGATTTATATTTATGTTGGAGCATAATTAGGATAATACCAATTATATATGACTTTTTATTCTGCTAATTTTACTTAACACTATATTTTGAGTTTTTTCCATATCAGTAAAAATGTCTAGTAAAAAGAAATTTTAATTGTCACGTAGCTTATACATTCAACAGATATTTCTTAAACAGCTATTATGTGCCAGATCTTACTTTAGTCATGGGACACAGCAATAACCAGAACAAAGTCCCTACTTTCACAGAGTTTACAATCCTGTGGAACAAGCTAATCAACAAATTAGCAAATAAATATAAGTATTACTAAATAATAAGTGCCATGAAGAATAAGGATACTCTATATTGTCACTCTGTTTTTAGTAAAGTCTTGCTGTTTACTTTCTTTAAAGGAGTGTATAAGCATCTGCCTCATTTTATTATGTCATCAGTGAATGTGATTATTTAAAAATTTTATTAATTTTGTAGATGAATAGCGAAAATTCTTTGTAATTGTTATGTCTATTCAGAAAGTTGAACATTTTTACACAGCTATGTGCATTGGCTCTTCACGGAACTTGCTGTGCTGTTTTTCCTATTGAGGGCCTGGTGCTTTCCTCTACTATTTTGAACAAGGCCTTTGCGTTACTAACATGTTGTTGGGTCCCTTGTAAGATTATCAGCAAAGATAGTGAGGCTGTAGGAGGACAGAAAAACCAGAGGAAACCTGGAATTTTCTTCCTCTTTTTCTGCCCCTCTTTGTTCCTTCTAATACAAGGAGGAAAAAGTGATCAAAGAAGAAAGAAGTGTAGTTTAGGTGGAAAGATGTGCAAAAAGAAAGAAAGAAAGGTGGATGGGCAGGTGAGAAGACAGATGTGATAAGAACGGAAGGAAGATGAGCTGAGGCTAGAGGAGGACTGGTAAGAAGGAAAAGGAGTGAGGGGATAAAAGAGTGGAGGGCAGAGAGATAAAAGAGTGGAGGGTATGCTACGTGATTACTCTGGATTAATTATGTTTTTCCTTTTTCTTTTTTGTCTTTGCTAATCTAACACATTTCCAGGAGAAGATGACTGTGTTCTTTAAAACACTTCGAAATCACTGGAAGAAAACTACAGCTGGGCTCTGCCTGCTAACGTGGGGAGGCCATTGGCTCTATGGAAGACACTGGTAACTATCCTACAGCCCTACCCCACCTTCACCCCAACAACAAAATAACCCAGAAAGGCATGAGATTTTCAGCTTGTTCAGCTGTGCTTATCTCTATAAAACATGTGGCATAAAAGTAAAATAAATGCTATTCAAATCAAAGACAAAGGCTTCTTGTTGCAACTAGAGGAGTATAGTTGGAACTATACTTGTATTCTAGTGGATATAGATGATAGTAGTGAGATCAGAAAGGAGGCTATTTTTATTTCTTTATAGAAGAAATTAAGGCCATTCTAGAGTGAGACAAGTATCCCAAGTTAGTAGTAGACAGGGAACTCATGTCTCCCTGGGATTTTATTCTTCAGTCTTTTACCGTAACCTCTTGATTACCAGCATTCTCCTAGCTGCACGCTTACTGAATCTGCTTCTGCCATCACCTCTGACTATCCTCAACTATCCCATTAGCTCACATTAATTTAAAGATAAGACTTCCAAACCTTGTGTCTGAATGAGGAATTCAAAGGAGTTATGGGTTTTATTAGACTTCAGGCATGGAGGAAGAAGAAGAAAGTGCCAGAACTCCTCTTCTGACTTAATATGGTAATAAGATCTAAAGAAACAGAAGTTTTTGTGTAAAAATTATACAAATTATTAAAACAGCCAATCAAATTGCAGTCTTTTGGGGATGAGGGCTACATCTTAAGTATGTAGCAACACTGAAATCCAGGTTTCTTAATTGACCGCTTTGTTAAACAGAACCCAGAACAGTTATAGTTTGTGTTGAAAGTCCCACATTGGAGAGAGATCTGTACTGGTATTTTGTGAACATTCTCACTTCGCCATCATCAGTAGTAACTTTATTATGCGGCATGGGGTCTACTGTTTTTTGCAGCTGTGGAGAAGTTAGAACATAGACCCCTGTTCTTCTTTGTAAGTATTCTCAAGGTCAAGCACTCAAATTCCCTTGGCTAGCATCTAAAGAAGAGAGCAGACCTAAGAAGTTTGACATTTGGAATGTAAGAAGAAAAAGGGTGGAACAGATATTTTAACATGTGGAGAGGATGGGTGTGGTGGCTCATGCCTGTGATCCCAGCACTTCAGGAGGCTGAGTAGAAAGGATCATTAGAGCCCATGAGTTTGAGACCAGACTGGGCAACATAGTGAGACCTCATCTCTAAAAAAAAAATTAGCCAGGTTTGGTGGTATGTGCCTGTAGTCCCAGTACTCAGGGGTGCTGGGGTGGGAGAATTGCCTGAGCCTGGGAGTTTGAGGCTGCAGTGAGTCGTGACTGTGCCACCGCACTCCAGTCTGTGCAACAGAGACAGACATCAATTCAAAACAAACAGACAAACAAATCAAAACAAAAAAACCCAGCCAATTGCAGTGGCTCACACCTATAATCCCAGCACTTTGGTAGGCCGAGGCAGGAAGATCACTTGAATCCAGAAATTCAAGACCAGTGTGGGCAATATAGCGAAGAATTAGCTGGGCGTGATGGCACTCACCTGTAATCCCAGTTACTTGGGAGACTAAGATGGGAGGATTGCCTGAGCACAGAAGGTCAAGGCTGTGGTGAGCTGTGATCATGCATGCCCCTTTACTCCACCCTGGATGACAGAGTGAGACCCTAACTCAAAAAGAAAAAAAAAAAAGCCAAAATAAACAACAACAAAAAAATGGAGCATGTAATGTTTGACTTCTCATTTTTTTGCGCTTTAGTCCCCAAGGAACTGCTCCTATACCTCCTTTGCAGAAGCATTCAATCTAGGCCATGGTCAATTCAATTGGGGGAACTCCCCACCCACTGGGGATTGCTGCTGTTTCTACAGCTAGGTGACGATTTAAGGAACTGTGTCCCCTGTTCAGGATGTCTTTAGAGATACCATAATAATTTCTTGCCCATGTAGTCTTGAGATTAAAAAAAAAAAAAAACAGGCCCATTAAGTCACCAGCGCTTAATGGAGGCCTCATTCTAAATTGCATCTGAAACAGCTTGAATCAGGAGTGTGGAGGCCTCATTTTACTGTTTCCACTCCTGACATTCAAGGTTATTGCCCCAAATACAAACTCCCATTGTCCTACTGCTCTTCTTTTTCTCAGACGTTTTTTCCTGCATTATTTTGTACTTTTAGCTTTTTAAAAAAATTGTGGTTTAAAAACACAAAAATTTTCACTTCAGTCATTTGTAAGTTTACAGTGTCATCACTCTCGTAGCTGGACACTGACTGAATCTGCTTCCTCCATTCCCTCTGATTATCCTCATCTATTACATTAGCCTACATTAATTTAAAGAGAAGTCTTCCAAATCTTTTATTTGAATAAGGAATTCAAAGGCGTTTTATTAGTCTTCAGGCCTGAAGGGAGAAGAAGAAAGTCTGAAGTTTGGAGGTGTTAAGTTTATTCATGTTGTTTTGCAACAGATCTCTAGAATTCTGTACCCATAGAACAACTGCCCATTTCCCCTGCCCCCCCAGCCCGTGACAACCACTGGCCTACTCTCTTGTTTCTGTCAGTTTGACTATTTTTGATACCTCGTATTGGTGGAATCACACACTATCTTTTTATGACTGCTTATTTCACTTATAATGTCTATAAGGTTTACCTTTATTGTTGCATATTGTAGGATTTCCTTTTTTAAGACTGAATAATATTCCTTTGTATGTGTACACCACATTTTCTTTAAACTTAAAGATATATTTTTTACTTTTAAAGAGGTATGGCTTTTACATCTGTCAGTGGGCATTTTGATTGCCTTTACTTCTTGGCTATTGTGAATCTGCTGTAGTTAACATGGGTGTGTGGAGATCTCTTGGAGACCCTGCTTTCAGTTCTTTGGTTATGTCTGGAAATGGGATTGCAGGATCATATGGTAGTTCTATTTTTAATTTTTTGAGGACTTTTAATTCTGTTTTCCACAGCATTATTTTTCAGTCCCACCAACAAGGCACAAGGTTTCCAGTTCTCCATATCCTCACCAACACTGGTTATTTTCTTTGCTTTTTTTTCTTTATAGTGGCCATCTTAATGGGTGTGAGGTGGTAAGTCATTGTGGTTTTGATCTGCGTTTCTCTAATGATTAATGAAGTTGAGCAGCTTTTCATATACTCGTTGGTCATTTAAAAATCTTTGGAGAAATGTCTGTGTAATTCCTTTGTCCATTTTTTGTCAACTTTTTTGTTGTTGTTGACTTGTAGTTCTTTATAGATTCTAGATATCTACCCCTTGTGAGATACAGTATTTGCAACATGTTTTCTCCTGTTCTGTAGGCTGCCTTTTTACACTGTTGATTTTGTCCTTTGATACACAGCAGTTTTTAAGTTTGATGAGGTCCCATTTGTCTATTTTTGCTGCTTCTGCTTTTAGTCACATCCAGGAAATTATTGCCAACTCTAGTGTCGTGAAGCTTTTCTCTGTGTTTTCTTCTAGGAGTTTTATAGTTTTAGGTTTTATATTTAGGTCTATAACAGATTTTGAGTTAATTTTTATATATGGTATAAGGTAGAGGTTCAGCTTCTTTCTTTTGCATATGGATATCTAGTTTTCCTAACACTTTGTTGAAGAGACTGTTCTTTCCCCAGTTGTGAGGTCTTGGCATTTTTGTTGAAGATCCTATACATGAGGAGTTATTTCTGGGCTCTCTCTTCTGTTCCATTTATTTATATATCTGTATTTATGCCAATAATACCATGCTGTTTTGCTTACTGTAGCTTCGTAATATGTTTTAAAACCAACACATATGAGGTTTCCAACTTTGTTCTTTTTCAAGATTGTTTTGGCTACTTGGGGTCCCTTGAGATTCCATATGAATGTTAGGAAAACACCATTGGGATTGCATTGAATCTGTAGATTGCTTTGTAGTATGGGCATTTTACTATATGTGGCGGTGTGTGTGTGTACCTATGTACCCAGGATGGAGTCAGTGACATGATCATTGTTCACTGCAGCATTGAACTCCTGGGCTTAAGTCATTTTCCTGCCTCAGCCTTCTGAATAGGGACTACAGGCACGTGCCACCAGGCCTAGCTAATTTTCTGATTTTCTTATAGAAGCAGCTATGTTGCCCAGGCTGGTCTCAAACTCCTGGACTCAAGTATTCCTCCTGCTTTGTCTGCCACAATGCTGGGATTATAGGTGTGAGCCACCATACTGAGCCAACAATATTAAATTTCTAATCCATGAACGTGGGATGTCTTCCCATTTAACTGTATCATCTTTAAATTCTTTTCAGCAGTGTTTTATAGTTTTTAGTGTATAAGTCTTTATACCCTTTCACACCCTTTGTTTAGTTTATTCCTAAGTATTTTATTCTTTTGGTGCTATTGTTTTTTCTGCTATATTTTTATTTATTTATTTTATTTATTTATTTTAAAGATATGGGATATAGTTCAGAGTTAAGTATACAAATGTTCATTATGCAGGTACCCTCATCGATGAGTTGTGCCCCTCCCTCCCCTGGCAGTTTCCCTCAATTGCCAATCCCACCCCCCTCCCCTGGCAGTTTCCCACTACTGCCAATCCCTTTCTTATAATATTATGATAATTGTTCAAGGTCCGCTTATTAGTGAGAACATATAGTACTCTGTTCTTTGTTTCTGTGATAGATCACTGAGTATGATAGACTCTAAGTCCATCCAATGATGCTGTTGTTAATGGGACTATTTTCTTAACTTTCTTTTCAGATTGTTCATTGCTATCATATAGAAATGCAGATGATTTATGTGTTTTATATCTTGCAACTCTGTTGAATTTATTTATTAGTTTAGCAGGATTTTTTGTGTACAATCTTTAGGGTTTTCTACATATAAGATTATGTCGGGCTCGATGGCTCAGCCTGTAATCCCGCGCCTTTGGGAGACTGAGGTGAGTGGATTGCCTGAGCCCGTGGGTTCGAGACCCGTCTGGGCAGTGAGACCTCATCTCTACAATAAATCAAAAAATCAGCTGGGCATGGTAGTGCATGCCTGTAATTCCGGCTACTTGGAAGGCTGAGGCGGAAGGATCGCCGGAGACCAGCAGGTTGAGGCTGCGGTGGCCGGGAGCGGCCACTGCACTCCAGTCTGGGCGACAGAATGAGACTCCAACTCAAAAAAAAAAAAGATTATGTCATCTGTAAACAGAGATAATTTTACTTTTTCCTTTCCAATTTGTATACCTTTTATTATTTTTTTCTTGCCTATTGCTTGGGCTAGGACTTCTTATACTATGTTGAATAGAAGTGGCAGGAGTAGGTCTTTGTTTTGTTTTGTTCTTTATCTTCGAGGAAAACATCCAGTTTTTCACTGTTGACTGTGATGTTAGCTGTGGGCTTGTCATATAAGGTCTATATTGTGTTGAGGGACTTTCCTTCTGTTGCCCTTTTTTTTTTAACCTACACATTCCCAACCTTTTTACAGAACAGTCCTCATATTCTTTCTTTGTACTAACCTTGTCCTTTAAAATGGGGTCAGGGTGTAGGAGTGTTGACATTCTCCTGGCTCTTCAGTGTCTGTTGCAAACCATTGCTACTCCATCTTCTTACAAAAATCTCTTCTTTGAGGCTTATAATATCTGACTATCTCAAAAGACCATACATCTTCCAGCCTTTTTTGATCACAGTTACATTAAATTTAGGCTTTGGTGCCTGGCTTATCAATGTCCTTTTCTTTTTAAGTCCTGTTATTTCTTTGAATACCTGAGTGTCCATGTGGATGACCTAATCAATACCCTGACCCTTCTTTCCTTGACTTCATCTTTTCCTGGGACTTTGACCCCTACTTCACCCTCATTCACCTTTACCTCTCTCATTGGTTGAATGCTGAACCTTTTCATCATTTGCCCTGTTCTACTTGTGAAATATGGAACTTCAGTATCCCAGTCTGTGATTATAGTGTTCTATTATTCTAGTGTTTTTCATTTCCTTACTCCTGTTCTTCAATGTTATCAAGATTTATTTTCCTTTGACCCCTCTACTTTCTTTCCACTAGATCACTCTTCCCTGTTTTCTACCTTTTTTCCTGTCTTACATTTCTTGATCCAACACATCATATATTCCTCAACTTCATTTTTTACATGTCCTCCTTGGCCTTTTCAATCTCTCATTTCCTCCCCTTTTCACAACTAACAATTTTTTTTCTTTAAGAAGCAGGATCTCGTTATGTTGCCCATGCTGGTCTGCTGAGCTCAAGTGACCCTCCCATCTCAGCCCTCCTAGTAGCTAGGACTACCACAGCTGGCTAACTAGACTTTTTGAATAGATTCTCTCTGTTTCCTTATCTCCCATTCAAGCCATATCCTATCCACTCTTCTTAAGAATTATTTTCACTGGTTTTATTCCTCATTCTTCTTGACCACTCAGCTTTAGAGACAGAGTTGACTGTCCTGGAAACACTTTTTTTTCCCTTGCCTCTGACTCCCAAATGTGTTTTCTTCTCTATCTCTGGCTGTTCCTTCTTTTACTCTTTTGTTTGTTCTTCTCCCCTCCACTCAGGCATTAGAGGAATAATTCTCTAGGACTCTTCCCTAGGCTTTCTTTTGACATATTCTCTCTGCATGATCTCATCACTTATAAATCCTTCAGATTCCAGCAGTGTGAAGCAAAACCCAGTTTTTTTGCTTCATAAAGTCCTCTTTTGAACGTTATACCTGTATATACATTCAGCTGCTTATTTAACTTGTTTACTTGGATGTTTTGCAGATGCCTCAAGTTTATCTATGAAAAAATAAAATAAAAAGCTTCCCTGCAAAACTTCTTAGTAATTGGTACCATTCACCATGAATCATTTGAGCATCATCCTTTATTCCTCCTTATCCTTATTTCCCACATCCAGGTTACACACTCTAAATGATTTTTGCTGCCTCTACAGCTTTTAGTTTATTCCATTCTTTGTCTTCACTATCACTGCCTTTGTCCATACTACCACCATCTCTTGCTTGGATTCTTAATAAGAGCCTTCTCACTATTCTGCTTGTACCTAATCTTGCCTGTTCCTAATCTATTTTACACACCGTCTCCAGAGTGATTCTTTACAACTATGGATTGCTATTGCTTTTAGACTCAAATCCAAATTCTTACCAGCATTTCATGCACTTGACCCCATCTGCATACATCTCTAGCCTTGCCACATTCTACGCATCGGCATATGGACTTTAGAGGTCTCCTAAAGTGACATTTCTTTCTGTTTTAGGTTTCTTGGAGGGACCTTGCACATGTTGTTCTCTCCCAGAACACTCTTACTTTCTCTTTTTTCCCAGGTAACTACCATTCCTTAGGTCTCAAGGAACTTCAAGTTTCTTAAAGGAACTTACTTCCCTGTCCTGTCTAGATGGAGTTAGGCAGTCTTCTTCCTAGTTCTATGAACTTCTCCTATATAACACTCATTGCTATTATAATTTTTTTTTTTTTTGAGTCGAGGTTTCACTCTGTGTTGCCTAGGCTGGAGTGCAGTGGCATGATCATGGCTCACTGCAGCATTGACCTCCTGGGCTCAGGAGAGGCAATCCTTTTGCCTCTGTCTCTCAAGTAGCTGGGACTATAGGTGTGTACTACCATGCCTGGCTAGTTTTTTGTAGAGACAGGGTCTCACTATATTGCCTAGTCTGGTCTCAAACTCCTAGGCTCAAGCAATTCTCCCAACTTGGCCTCCCAAAGTGCTGGGATTGCAGATGTGAGCTACCAAACCTGGCTATTATAATTTTTTGTTCTGTTTGTTTCTTATGAGACTCTAAAGGCAGAGGCACTGTTTGTCTTGCTTAATGTCATCCTGAAGGCTCAGTACATAGAAGATGCGCGAAACATTTTATTTATGGAAGACGGAACAAACAAAAGAATAATAGGATATGTATATAGGGGGCAAGATATCAACCCGATTGGCCACTCTGAATTCACAAACCAGGCTATTAAACCCTCCTGACAAAATTGTACACTAAATGCGTAGTCACATTGCTCTTTCAATTTCCACAAGCTTTATTTTGAAATATTCATGAATTTCCTTACTTTTCTGCTCCACCTTTTTCATATTCATTCTTTTTTTTTTTTTTGAGTTGGAGTCTCACTCTGTCACCCAGACTGGAGTACAGTGGCCACTCCCAGCCACTGCAGCCTCAACCTGCTGGGCTCCAGTGATCCTTCCGCCTCAGCCTTCCAAGTAACTGGAATTACAGGCATGCGCTACCATGCCCGGCTGATTTTTTGATTTATTGTAGAGATGAGGTCTCGCCAAGTTGCCCAGGTGGGTCTAGAACCTGCGGGCTCAGGGAATCCAGTCACCTCAGCCTCCCAAAGCATGGGATTACAGGCTGAGCCACCGAGCCCGGCTCATACTCATTTTTTTTTTTTTTTTTGAGTGAGAGTCTCACTCTGTCGCCCAGACTGGAGACTGGAGTGCAGTGGCCCCTCCCGGCCACCACAGCCTCTACCTGCTGGGCTCCGGCGATCCTTCCGCCTCAGCCTTCCGAGTAGCCGGAATTACAGGCACGCGTTACCACGCCCAGCTGATTTTTGATTTATTGTAGAGATGAGGTCTCGCCAAGTTGCTGAGGCGGGTCTCGAACCCGCGGGCTCAGGCAATCCACTCACCTCAGCCTCCCAAAGGCGCGGGATTACAGGCTGAGCCACCAAGCCCAGCTTCACTCATTTTTAAACAGCCTCATGCTCTTTGTTTTTTTCTCAAAGATGAGGCTGCCATCCTCCTGCCAGTTCCCCCAACTCTCATGCATGTCTCATTCTTTTCCCGCTCCATGGTTATCTGTTCCCTCGCCTGCATCCTTTGTCTCAAACTCTCTGCTTCTTTCTCCTCTGTCAGAGTTTTTTCTAGTTTACACATCTTCATTCAACTGCGCATTCTCATATACTTGCTGGCCTAGCTCTCGTCTTATGTTGACACCATTCTTAAACGTGTACCTCACATGTGGTGTCCTACCTCCATTTTAGAATAAGCCTAGTAGAATCTGGCTTTTATCTCATCATTTAATTGAAGCTGCTTTTGACAAGGTCATTAATGGCCTCTTAGTTGTTAAATTAAAGGGATACTTTTCAATCTTTATCTGCCATATTTGATTCTCTTTAACCATATCCTTTTCAGTTACCTTTAGGGTATCTTCTTACTCTACTTGTCCCTTAAATGTTGGTGTTCCCAGCTTTTATGCTCATTCTGCACACTCCATAGGTGATCACAACCGTGTGGTTGGTTGTTTTCAGGTATGACACATAGATTTTGGAGTTATCATGTTTTTGTAGCCCAGATATTGCTTCTCTTGACATTCTATGTGAATAGAAAAAATGTTTTTGCAACGGATTTGTGAAATAGTGCATATTTTAATTTATTCTTATCTGTGCCTTTTTGATTGCTGCTCTTAATTTGTCTTTTGATACCAGATAATATTTATTTTCAGCCTATATTCCATTGTTACTATATTTATAAATTTTCTTCTTCATTTGAAATTCATTCCCCTTCTCTTTCTTCCTTTCCCCCAAGTTGCAAAGAAAAAAAAATCTGTGATTTTTTTCCCCCCTGCATAATTTCCCACAGCAGGTTGACAGGAGCAGCAGGGACTGCTCTCAACTTGAAGAGAGCAATTGAAGAGAGGAAATGACCCTGTTTGCTGAAAGTAAAGACAATTTAAATATTGCTCATTGCTCTTCAACTGCTCTTACCAAGCTTTCTGGACTCCCTGGGGAAGATTATGTTCCAGGTTGTTCAGTTTATCATGTCAGCAATTTACCTGCAATAGTCTCTTACTCATTTCTGGCCCTTTTAGTACCAAAGAATCTGCTAATAAAAAGTTGCATGAGAATGAAGGCAGTGTAGTATATAAGACAGCACTGACAGTTCCTAGCAGCCCTGGGCTCTCTCAGTCTTAGATTCTTCATCCGTGAGTTGGGACTAATAACAATATCTCATCGGGTCATCCAAGGATTAAATGAGATAACTGGAAAGCTCTTAGCATCGTGTTTGATAGACATAAGGGTTCAATAAATAAATGCTAGTACTTGTGAGTAAATTTGGTATAATGCATACTCAGTACTTTGGGTTTTAAAAGCAAGTGCTGCTAGTGACTTGGTAGTGAGTGACCTGAGAGACAGCCAGTAGGGAGATGAGGATTTGCCAGGTGGTCCAAGAAGATCTGAGCCTTTTATTGATTTTGCCTTTCATGTGTAACAAGACAGCTTTGAAAAGTGTAGTTTTAAGAGTGACGCAATATAATCACAAAAGAGACCCTGTATAAGCAGTTAAAAGCAGCAAGCCATGTTGGAACCCTTCACCATCTGCCTAGAGCTCGGATTGTTCCTGCATCACTGGGGATCTGGTCCTTGCCTTTACTGGCTATCGTCTGTCACCTTGTGATTTTGGCTGGTGAGCCTTGGCACAGTTTTTCAACTAACTCCCTTGGCTCAGCAGTCAACAGTGGCTCTGCTCCTGCTTAGCTCTGACACCTGGTTCTCAGTTTACTTTTTTGGCTCAGTGCTTTTGACACTAATTCTGCTACCCACCTTGGCCTGTGACCCAGGAATCCCACTTGTTTCAATGGAGCATCTAATCCCTTATTTGGGATTCATGGTACTTTCCTGGATGTATTCAAATCCCACAAACATCACCAATCCCTCAACATTAAGCTTGCAAAGCAAATATGATACTGTAGTCATGATCCTGGGTCCTGTGTTTGTAGGTTTTAATTAATTTTGGAGTTTTAAAGAAAATCTCCAAACATAAGAACAGTAGTCAAGATTACTGTTCATTGGCTTTTCTATGCATTGATAGGAGCCACCTTTCAAGGTTTTTGGTCAAAACAGTTTCTTAGAAGAGATAAAAGTAAATGGTTATGAGCATGCCTGAGGGGTGTGTTCAGTGTCATTCAATTTTATCAAGAACTTAGCAATGATAATAATAGCTAATACTTAATCAGTGATTGCCACGTGCCAGGCAAAATTCTAAGCACTTTACATTTATTAACTCATTTCATCTTCCTAATAACTCTATGTGATGGTTCTAAATCTCATACTCATGAGAGATCAATAGCCCTATACAAATGAAGAAACTAAGGGACAGCAAGATTAATTAATTTCTCCAAGGTCACACTTCTATTAAGTGTCAGAGGCATGAATCAAAAACAAGTAGCCCTGTTCTTAACTTCTCAAAATGACTCAAAAGGGGTACTGTGTCCTAGGTACCATGAGAGATATGAAAAACTATAAGCTGAGATTATCTTCTACCATTATACCCATGTGATATAAGATAAATTGTTATAACATAGTACTTCAAAATCTGGGCTTATGAGACAGTTGGGTCTGGGTTTGTCTTGCCTTTACCATTTTCTGGATATGTAACTTTTGGCAAGTTATTTAAGCTTGCTAAGCTTCACTTTTATTCACCCGTGTAGTATGTTACAACATTATTGTGATACTTAAATCACAGCTCCTGACACGTATTTATTATAGATTTGTATATACTATGTCCTGTTTAGGTGATACAAAGTAAATGTTAGGAGTGCCTAAGGAAAAAAGATTAATTTAAAAAGAAACTTGTTATTATAGAAATGTTAAGCATATAAAAATTAGAGATAAAAGTATGAGTCCCCATGTAATGTTACCCAGCTACTGCAGATATCACATTTCACTAATCTCATTTTATCTATGTCCTCTACTTTTTTTTTAACTGGAGTATTTTAAAGTAAGTTTCAGATATTGTATCATTTTACCCATAAATCTTTCAGTACCTTACTCCACTAGCTAAAGATGTAAAAATATCACAGTGCCATTATCATGAATCTGAAAAATTAAAAATAACTCTTTGATATCATCTAGTACCCAGTCTGTTTACATTTTTCATATTGTCTCCAAATTGTCTGTTTTACAGTTAGTTTTGTTCAAGTCAGTATCAAAACAAGAGTCTGTCTTTTAAGTCTGTTAAACTATAACTCTCCTTCTTTTGATGGTATTTGTTTGTTGTAGAAACTATGTCTGCATTTGCCCTGTACAACTTTTCATACCCTGATTGGGTGGAAAGCTTCTGTATAGTATTCAGTGCTGTGCAGAGACATGTAGGAGCCTGAGGCAAAAAGCAAATTAGTAATACTGATCCTGGCTTTATCTAAAATTGTGATGTTATGCTCATCATAGGTTTTTTGATTTTGTAAGTGTTTTAAAATATTTATCTTCATTAATGCATTGTTTTGGTGCACCTTTAAATTTTGCCCTTGGGGCAAGTTCGCTTCATTCTAGCCCCAGCCTTGAGTTGTTCAACTTGTTCCTCTGTTCCACCTGTGTCTTGTCAACTGGCGATAACATCCAGATTCTAGAGCTTTGTTGTTCCTGTTGTGGGCAGTTGCCCAGCATATGGGCATCTCCTGGGAGCTGGTTGGGAATATAGAATCTCAGGCCATACCTGGAAGCTGCTGCGTCAGAATCTGAATTTTAGCCAGATCCCCAGGTGATTTGAATGCATATCAAAGTTTGAGAAGCACCAGCCTGGAAGCATATATAGATTCTTGTGTAATTTGTTTGGAAAGGATGCTTATAGGTATGTGGTGTATGTAGTGCATTTCTTACTGCATTGCTTCAGAAGGCACATAATGACTTGGTGTCCTGTTTTTGGTGATATTAAGATTCAACAGTGGATTCAGGCCAGGTGTGGTGGCTCACACCTATAATCTCAGTACTTTGGGAGGCCAAGGTGGGAGGATTGCTTGAGCCCAGGAGTTTAAGACCAGCCTGGGCAACGTAGTGATACCTCATCTTTACAATTAAAAAAAAAAAGAAAGAAAAGAAAAGAAAAGAAAAAAAATCAGTGGATTCAGATATGATCAGCCTTACCCACCCATGAGAAAGTTAAGGATTACTTCAGAGAGTACTAGAGTAAAATGGTGAAGAGGGGGTTGTAGATCCCAACGGTATGGATCTGAATCTCAACTTTACATAGCAGTGTGACCCTGGATAGTTACTGAACTGCTCTGTGCTTCAATTCTCTATCTTTAAACTGAAGTTAATGGTAGTATCATTGGGTTGTCATGCAGATTTTTTTTACAGCAATGCCTGGCACAAAGAAAGCTCTCACTCAGAAATAGCACTTCTTCTTTGAGCTTTTCCCTCCTCATCAGACAAAGCATCCTAACAAAGGTGTCACTTGAGCTGGACCTTTCAGGATGAGTGGGACAGTGTTCTAGGTGATATTAATTACTTAATCATAGGCAGAAAATGGAAATGCACTGTGTGTTTTTGTAGATTGGCAAAGAACTTGACTGTAGAGTTGCATGTTTTCAGCAGGATAGGAGGAAAGCCAGATTATGGAAGGCTTTGCATATAGGAAGTCTGTAGTATTTGGGGAGCAGTGACACTTTTTAAGGAGAAGAGAATGTCATGAACAAAGTGGCACTCAAGAAGTTTAATTCCTTGTGCAAAGTATGTTTTAGGGAGAAAATCTGAGGCTGAGAGGGCATCTTAGTAGTTTATGTTAAAAGTGATGAAGACCTGAACCGGAGTGGTGGCATTAGGAATGGAAAAAATAAATGGGTGGGTGAGATTGGTGAGAATAGTACATGAGCATGGGCACCAAAGGCAGGTGGGTGTTCATTTGGTTTGGTTTTTGCTGCTTACTAGCCATGTGGTCCCATGAAGTTACTTAACCAACTTAAATTCTGAGCTTCTTTCCTTATCAGCATAATAGGGATAATGATGTCTGTTTGGCAGGTTAGTTGTAAGGATTAAATGAGGTGATGTGTATCATGTGCCTGGATCTGTGCCTGGCTTATAGCTAGCCTTTGACAATTGCAAGCTGTTATTATTACCAGGTGATCGACTAGGTGTTTGGTTGAAGGAGAGGGAGGTAGGATAAGTCATTTTTTGGCTTCAAGACTAGGATAATTGGTGATATAGAAATAGGAAAGCTACCAGGGAGAATTGGTTTCAGGAGAAGGTATTATATTCTGTTCTAGATATGTTGAGTTTGAGACCCTGACAGGATATCCAGGGGGAAATGTGTTAGATGCCAGGGGTAAATTATGCATGAGCCACACTTGACTAGACTCATTTTCTTTTGGTACAGATTATGGTTTCAGTAATGTCTTATGCTTCGTTTTTCAGTATCTCTGGGGTTTCCTGACAAAGCAGATGTTTTACCTTGACATCACTTCTGAGTAGCCTCTGACTTTGCAGTCAGTGGTCTGAGGCCTGGTTGCTTCATCAGAGCAGAAGGTAGGGAGGCTTTTCTCCTCCTCATGGTTTGTCCTCATTTCAGATTTTGTTGACATTTTAAGAAAGACGTTTGTTTTTCTTTTTAGCCATTTTAAAGTTCATCTTTTTCTTTTTGTGCACAAGCTAATGCTGAATTTGGGGCATTAATAAGTGCTATTTAAAGACACTCATTTATGGGCAATTAAATAACATGCTTGTCAGTCCAGATTTGATAGGGAATAGGGGAACTTTTTTTTTTTAAGTACAGTGATATTTAATTATATTCTTTTTCCTTTCAACGCTTTTGTTAGATTATCTAGAAAACAGATTTCTTCTTTTTTAAAAAAATATTATTTATTTTGCAATCTTTGATATATCTCTGTGGTGGAGAGGCAGGCATTATATTTAAGTTATATTTTGTTTTGTTGATTTCAGATAATTTTAAAAGATTTTTATATCAGTGGTTTCAACTGTTCCAAGCACTGCAGAGAGAATAATCATAGCTGATGCTAAAACTAGGCCCTCTCTGGGTAGTGACTGATATTTCCAATCTTTCATGTCCCAGAACAGAAAAATACTGACAATAGTAGCTACTAACTTATGCGTTTTTAGGCCAGAAGTTGGTCAGATCTATCCGGTATCCTGAAGCCCAAAGTAAATATCATTTCATGCATGCTATTTATAGAGAACAACTTGTGGGGCAGAAGATTGGAGGAACTCTCATCCTATGCTTTCTTTTGGAATAACTGTCATGATCTCTATGCAGTGTTTCCTGTCTTCTCTCCTTTTGATGTAAATAGATTTGAGTACCTTGTATGTAATTGAGACTCAATATGCATTTGTTTATAATTATATCTACAAATGTGTAATGGCCAATGGAACAAAAAGAACTAGTATTGTGACTGCCTGGTAAAGTTAATGTTACACAGAATATGGAAGAATAGTATCTGGCATAAGTGTTTAAATTGGAGCATTGGATGGAAATGAATGAATGGAAAAAAGAGCAAAAAATGGAAAAAGTGAATAGACCATGAAAGAGTATCAGTACATATGATAATTAGTTACGGGAAGAAGTCATTGAAATAATGGTTGGTGGTAGAAGCTCAAAGTGGCTGCTAGGGCTTTGCCTGATGATGCAGTCTGGACTTCAGTATCAGCATAGCAACCAGTCAGAGACAGAACTTTTTCCCCAGTATTCACAGAACTCAGCTGACTAAGTTGGGCTCTTGTGAATATTAGGAACAGAAATTGGTATCTTTTGGAGACCTGAGGCTAGAATAAGAGAATGAAAATAGAGTAATTTCATGTTCTAAGAGGGGGAAAAGCGAGCTATGGAGACAAAGGCTTCCTCTATTTCTATTTCCTTTGGTCAATAGAATGAGGAGATAAACTGTAGAGTCATCCCCTGTAGTTAATGGAAAGTATAGAACAGGCCAAAATGATTAGCTTAGTTATGTTAGGGAACCCCCCAGGCAGTGCCATTTTTCATTAAGTAATTTCCTATCCTGAATTGAAGGGGGATTAAGTTGTGCAGCGAAAACCCAAGACTTTGGAAGGTACTTGAAGTATTCACAAGTAGTAGCTTGTTTCAGTTATGTGCTCATAAGTGTAGACTAAAGTGGATGAGACCTAATAAAATTGGAAGACATGGTTCTTGGATTTCTGTACTATATTTCAGAAAGTGAGAAAGAATAGGCACCGAGTAACACTTCACTGCAGCCTTTAGCTGCTACTATAGGGTAGGGCCTTCCTATCAAGGGCAGAGGTTGAGTTTTTGGCTAATAAGTGTTCTTGAATTAATGGATAAAGAGTGGCCTTAGATTTAGTTGGACTTTTTCCTAAACTTTTTTCAGGAAAGACAATTGTAGTAATCACTATAGTGATAAATCATGAATTGAGTTGACTTAAGTGTGGCATTTGCCTGTGCATTTGATGAAACAGTGAACAGTGCTTTATTGATTGCATTTTGTTATTTTGCATTCTCATTTGAGAATGTCTGTAGGGAACAGAAGAGAAGCAGAGTATTGAGGAAAAACTGCCATACTGAGAATCAGGAGACTTAAGTTCTAGTGCTCAGCTTTTTAGTAACTTCTAACAGTGGGCAAATTCCCAGGCGGGAAGTTTTCTCTGACTAGATCAATTAGTATCTAGGAGCATGAAGGAGCTGAGAGTACCCTGCTTAAGTGAACATACCAGAATCACTTGGAGCTTTGAGACCTGAGCTTAGAGAACTACACATGCTGAGTGTGTGTGTATGTCTTTGCCCAGATGAGAATCACTGCTGTAGTGAACTTTACTAATGGGATATCATCATATCATCTGGTCAAGAGAAGTCAGTGCGAGTTGAGGGGAGGTTGAAAAGCACTGGACTAAATAATTTCTAAGGACTCTTCCAACTTTAAAAATTTAGATTTCCAGGGAATGGAACTTGGGCTTGGATACTTTTGACAAAGGCATTTTATTTGCTTGGCTGCTGTAGGGCTTTCAAACTTTGACAAACAAATAAATAAAGATAATAAAAACAGGGATTGTAGACTCAAAACTTTCTGTAAGTATTCAGGAAGCCATAGTTAAACAGTGGGCAAGTCTGTATCTCTGGTGCATATCACAATCATATGTATTAAAGGGGTTAAGACATATTTTGCAAACGCCTTCTGGAAGGATTGACTTTATTGAGATACAAGATATTGCAACCTCATTTGTCTTTGTTTATTCCTAAGTCCTTGGAGTAGTTATTTCATCAGTTTTAGTGCTGAGTTGTTCATTGCTACTAACTATGAGCTTGATTTTCTTCTTTCCTTCCTGCCTTCCTTCCTTTCTTCTTATCACCCTTTTGTTTGAGAAAATACATTCTTGTGAAAATGCTCTTGGTTTGCTTTATATTATTGGTTGGTGGCCATGCCTGTATTCCCAGCACTTTAGGAGGCAGAGGTAAGAGGTTTGCCTGAGCCCAGAGGTTGGAGACCAGCCTGAACAACTTGGTGAGATCTCATCTCTACAATAAAAAAGAAAGAAAGAAAGAAAGAAAAATTAGTTGGGTGCGGTGGCATGCACCTGTAGTTCTGGCTACTTGGAAGGCTGTGGTGGAAGGATCTCCAGAGCCCAGTGGGTTAAACCTGCAGTTTCTGTGATTGTGCCACTGCACTTCAGTCTGGATGACAGAGTGATACCCCAACTCAAAAAAGAAAGAAAGAAAGAAAATGTTGATCTTTGCATTGTTAAATATACCACCAACTAAGGAAATTCCTTCAGAAAAACAAGTTAACCTCAAAGTTCCTGAACTCAAATTTGGCATAATTTTTGCTAGTATAGGAGGAGGTGGTGCCATACACTTGTCCTTTGCATTTGATGGTAGAATTTATTTGCTTTGTTTTTTTTTCTTTTGCTAAACTTTTCACCATCAGCAACAGGATACTGGAATTTTCATGCCAGCGATTGCCTGTGTGGCTCTTATTTTTTCTCACATTTTCTATGTACTTTAAGGGGCATTGGGATGAAAACAGTTATCACTTAATACTTGGTTACCAATAGAATTTCTTCCTGACTCTTTATGCTTTCATAATATTAGGGCAGGGGTCCCCAGCTCCTGGCCACAGACTGGTACTAGGAGGCACAGCTGGAGGTGAGTAGCAGGTGAGCAAGGGAAGCTTCATCTATGTTTATAGCTGCTACTCATCGCTCACATTACTGCCTGAGCTCTGTCTGCTGTGATCAGCGGTGGCATTAGATTCTCATAGGAGCATGGACCTTATTGTGAACTGCTCATGTGAGGGATCTAGGTTGCATGCTTCTTGTGGGAATCTAATGCCTGATGATCTGAGGTGAAGCTGAGGTGGTGATGCTAACGCTGGGGAGTGGCTGCAAATACAGATTAACATTAGCAGTGAGGTTTGACTGCACAGAGATTATAATAAATCGCTTGCTGACTCGTATCAAAAGCCTATCAGTGAGTGGGTTGATCTACTTCAGTTGTACCACTGCATCTGGTGGCAGACTTTAAGTCAGACTCTGATACTTATTTTAGTCCATGTGTGACCTGCCCATTATTTTATTTATCACTTCCATGTGTACCTCTTTTTTAATGGTGAGTTATATAGTTATTTCATTATATATTAAAATGTAATAATAATAGAAATAAAGTACAGAAAAATATTATATGCTTGAATCATCCTGAAACCATCCCTCGCTCCCGGTCCATGGAAAATTGTCTTCCATGAAACTAGTCCCTGATGCCAAAAAGGTTGGGGACTGCTGCATTAGGAAAACTTCCTTATCTCATTGTGCTTGGGAGAGGTGAGAAGATAGGAGATTCTTCAGTAGCAGGTATCCCATCATGGGGAGGCTCGGAGAACAAGAAGAGGTAACATCCTTTAGTCAAACAGAAAAACCAGACTGGAAGGCTCTAAAATCCTTTTAAAAATTATTAACATTGTCATTATTCTCTTGTTGTTCTAACATGTCACACTGCCTGTCTTCTGCCCAAATGGGCATTCCTTAGGCCCAAGGATCAAGCGTTCTTTATTAGCAGGATGCGTTTTCTCCTGCTTGGTCAGAAGTCTTTTTCTTAGGCAGAGATGCTCACTGTTTTTCCACTTATGACAGAGGCTCACCACAGCAGCCATTATGTTTGGGTGGAGAGTTGGAGATGGGGGGAGCTGGTGCGATGTATAGTTCGGAAAAGCTCTCCTGTTCAGCACACATCTTTAAGATTCATTTCTGTCTCTTGCTCCCATTTTTGCTCCATTCCTGCTGCTCCATGGGCTGCCAGTGGGCACAGCCACTGGCAATGTAATGATTAATTACTCTAGGAAGCTGGGATAAGTTGACATGGTTGTTATAGACATTTAAACTTGAAATGTATTTTGTATAAAGTGAAAACTGTGTTTGCAAGCACCAAGGGAAAAACTGGTGGTAGAAATTGCTGTGCAATTTGCCTTTAGACTGTAATGGGAAATATTCTTTTTGGGAAATAGGATGGATCAATGTGGTTTTTCTCTCCATGTAAAGATGTTATTGCAATAGCAACTTATCTTATGTTGCAGTCCTAAAGTAATAAATAAAACATTTATGACTTGGAATAAATTGAGAGCATCCCATTACCTGTACTAGCAGGCATGTTCTTATTCTTTTCAAGTCTCAGGCAGACTGACATCAGCAGATTTTTTTCATTTTCTAATATAGAGGCTTCTAATTTATTTCTGTCAAAGAATCCACATTTTAATACTGAGTAGATCTTCAGTGATCCTTTTTGATATGATTACATTTTGTAGCACCTCTTTTAAATTGTATTTAACTTCAGTTCTCAGGAGACAGGATGGTTTAGTGGGAAGAAAATGGGCTTGGGATTTATAACTGTACTTTTTTTTTTTTTTTTTTGGTTTGTTTAGAACCAAACCAGGATCTCAGTTCACCTTCAAATCTTGGCTCATTAGCAGTCTGGAATTTTTTGATGACCAGACTCAGAGTTCATCGGTTGCTGAGACAGTTGTGTTAGTGCTTCCTGATCTACCAAAAAGAACTCCTCACTTAGCCTTTTCAGTGGTGCACATTCCATACACCACACACACACACACACACACACATACACACACACACAAGCACACGCACACACACAAGCATACATGCACACATTTACACACACCCTGGGAGCTTCTTGATCAGGTTATATTTTAATGCACTTTGAATTTCTGAGTTTTTCATCCTGTACTATATCATAATGATTCTTACTCTTGCCCTTTGGTGGTAATCACATTGAAGAACCATCCAGGCTAATCTGTTGTATGCCAGATACTCATATTTGTATGCCAAATACTCATACAAAGAATAACCTCAATTGTTCCTACAGGGCAAAGTCTGCCTGTCTGAGCACAGTGAATCAATCTCTCCGTTCAAACATTTGCCACTTATTTATTAAACAATTATTTATTGAGTATCCTTTATCTGTGGGAGTCTATGCTGTGGGCTCTATCTATGGGAGTCTGTGCTGTGGGCTGTGGGTGAGAACATAGTGAATTATCTGTGATTTCAAAAAGGTTATAAGCAAGGAAGGAATATAAAAGAAGAAGTTTTGTGTGTGGTGAGGTAAGAGCATGGGTCATATTGTATTTGGCCAAAAAGAGAGGGGGCAAAATGATCCAGTCTTTAGAGGTGTAAAGTTCATTGTGTCTGTGAACAACAAAATATGCAATTTGCCAAGAGTAGAAACAGCATCAAAGGGAATGGTGGGAGATGAGAAAAGCTTTTTCCTCAATTCTCTTCCAGATTTTTCCTTTGGCTTTCAAATGCAGTACAATGTCAATTTATTTGAGATTCATTTGGTGTTCTCTCTTAGCTGCCCTCATACTCAGAGTATCTCTTCCTGCTTCTTCTAGTTCTTACCTACTCATATAATCTTATCTATTCTCATCTCTCCTGTTACCATATAGTCAAGATCACTGTCTGGAACTTCAACCTGTAATTTCAACTGTCCTCTAGACAGTTCACCTGGACTCTCGCCACTATCTCAGATCAACAGATCCAGAACTAAACTTAGTTTCCTCCCTCCAACACCTGTACCATCTGCTCCATTCCATCTCTGTAGTACCACCTTCTACCATATGAGGAATGTGGGCACCATCTTTGGCCCTTTGCTTTCCTTTATTTCCCAGAAACCATCCCTCATTTTACCTCCTGAATATCTGCTGAATGTGTCCTCTCTGTCCCCTCTGCCACAATCCTGTTTCCATCATCATTGCTGACCTATTTTACTGAGGGAGCCTCCCCGGTTTCACTAGATTCAGTCTTACCTCTGACCAATGTCTGCTTCACGTTGTAACCAGGATGATGCCCCTAAACTGTCAATCTGGGCACATCAGTTTTCTTCTTAAAACCTGTTAATGAAGCCAGGCTCGGTGGCTCAGCCTGTAATCCCGCGGCTTTGGGAGGCTGAGGTGAGTGGATTGCCTGAGCCTGCGGGTTCGAGACCCGCCTGGGCAGCGAGACTTCATCTCTACAATAAATCAAACAATCAGCCGGGCATGGTAGCACATGCCTATAATTCCGGCTACTTAATTCCGGCTACTTGGAAGGCTGAGGCGGAAGGATCGCCGGAGCCCAGCAGGTTGAGGCTGCGGTGGCCAGGAGCGGCCACTGCACTCCAGTCTGGGCGACAGAGTGAGACTCCAACTCAAACAAACAAACAAATAAGCAAACAAACAAAAAACAGCAACAACAACAAAAAACCTGTTAATGGCTCCTTGTGGGCCTTAGGATGAGATCTAGATTCCTTAAATAGCTTAAAAGGGCCTTAGTGTCCTAGCTTTTCTCTACCTGGCTCCTTGCACCTCTTTTCTTGCCACTCCTCCGTGGCATGCTGTTTCCAGCTGTCCTGAATGACTTTCACTTTCCTAATCAGTCATATTCTAGCACTCACAGGCTTTGACATGCTTTTTTCTTTGCCCAGAGTCTACTCGCTATTTTTGCCTGGCTACTTTTTATTTTTCCCCTAGATCTCAGCTTCAGTGTTACATCCTATAAAAAGCTTTCTCTAATTTCCTCAAAACTAGATTAGGTGCCCAAATTATGTGCCCCCTTTATGTAGTATGTAGGGTCATATTGCATCATAGTTGCCTGTTGAATTGTCTGTCTTTGCTTCTAAACATTATACTTCACGAGGACTGGGAATTGTGGGCTTATTCACCAGCATGTCTCAGACACCGAACGTGGTGCCTGGCATGTTACTTATCAAGAAACGCATCTTTTATTATACCACCAATATTTACCAAGAGTTGTTCTTCTTTGCCACTTGATCCTATGCTTCTTCAGGGCAAGACCAAATCCTGTGCCATTCCCAGCACTTTGTGTTAAGTGAGTTTAAGTGAGTTTGTTATCTGTTTTCAGTATTGCACCTGAACTTTAAAAACACCATATTAACATATGTTGAGAAAGTTATATTAGATGAGACTATGTGATTAACTTAATAAATGTGCTATAAGGTATAGAATTGAATGAATATTTGCCCACTCAGATTGTCTGAGGTTAAGAAGAAAAAGCATTAAAAGATTTGCTTAGGATGAGGCTGGCATGGTTCTGAATTCTACCACCTAGTAACACTCTACTCTCAGGCAAGTAGTCACTTTCCTTCTCTGAGCCTTGTCTTCCTCATCTGTAAAATGCAAGTTTGCTACAGAGACTAAAAAAGGTTTGTGAAAAGGACTGCCATGGTAAAAAAATTTTAAGTTTTTTTTCTTCTATTCTGGCAATGCTGGCGTTACTGAAACATTTTTGGAGTTTCTTTGTTGAAATAGTTTTCAGAGCTTGTGATAGCTCATCAGAATATTTCAATGGGAGAAATCTTTTTTCTTTGAGGAGGGGTTGATTTTTAGGAACTGTATGGTTCAGAGAGCAAGACCAAGATAGTTAATAACATTTTTGATATTAAATAAAGTTAAGTATGATTATAATGAGATTTTCTTTTGTAATATCTAAATTGGTACATATTCTGGCTTTCTTACAGGTAGCATTGAGAGCATATTCCCTTTGGCATATTAAATTCAAGGAATTAATTACCCCCAAATCTTTAGATTTTATACATCAAGCAGTATTAATAAGCTCAAGAGAGCTGAGGTCTTTAATAATGTACTTAGTCACAAGTTAACCATCAACATTTTACTTCTAACAACAAATAATTTAGGAAAAAAATGATCCAGGTGCTACCCCATATTCTTGTACATATTTGGGGCTAATCTCTTTTCAGCTAGGTTCTTTGAAATCAGTGTGGCTGAAATGTGGAAAGGGTGATGCTCTTTACTAATGACCAGTGGATCCTGTTGCTTCTCAGAGGTCTGTCCTTTGTGGCAGAGGAGGAGCCCGGAAGAAAAAATTATAGGAAATGGACAAGGGTGTAGAGTCAGGATTGAAGCTTTTACAGATGCACAGAGAGTTTGTGCAGAGAAGTCTACAGAATGAGTTTGTAAAAGAGATTGGAAGCACAAGGCAGTTAGTCTACTGGAGAAAACCATTAAAGGCAGTGGTGGGGGAGCACAGTCATGTGAGGCTGGAGTCCCGTACCCAGGGCCCTGTACAAGCTGCAGTCCAGGGGGAGAGTGTGAGGTAGTGCTCAGGTTACTACGAGGAACCTTATTTGACTGTGATCCAGAGGTTACTGTGGGTTCAGTATTTTACCTCTTCATTGTACATGAATTCATAAATGTGAAGCATCAAGTAAACTGTAAAGGATTATTGGCATGTTAATTATTTTTAAAACATTTTACTAGTTTGTACCCTGAATTTACCTCATCTTATATATCTATTTTATTGCTGATGTTAGAATGACTCATGGAGAGCATTTACTGGGGAGGGATGCAGGGAGAAAAAGACAAAATGTGAATATTTGTGAATCTTGAGTTGAGGAGGGGAGAGAAGTGTGTGCCACTCACTTTGCCACCTGGGCAGTAGGGAGCAGAGTCACTCAAGGAACAAGATCTGGGCCTGGCTGTAAAGGCTACCTGTGAGCTGCGTTTCACGCGGGATCATCTCCTGAAAATCTGTGTTATTGTACAACATAAGCCTTTGAGGGATGGACTGGTGTCTTATAATTTTAATAAAACATCTGTCTTAGGTTTCAGATTTCAACATTGATACTTCCCTTTGGATAGTGTTTTGTTATTGAAGTTGACTGCTCTGTGAAATTTAAGGGTTGTTCTGCAGCCTGGCTATGGAAGAAAGTCACTGAGAAGCCTTTAATGTACTATGGCAAAAACTAAAAGATTGTTTATTTTTATTTCCTTTTTGACTTAAATGTCAAAATCTGATTTGAATTGATGTGAAATTCAAAAACTCAACTTCTTCAATGTTATTAAAAAATGTCTAGACAGAGAATATAGGTAAAATAACCTTTTTTTCCCTCTAATTCTCTCCTATAAATTGGTTATTGTTCACCTGTTTTGAGCATTGGTTTTCTTAAAACTATTGTTAACCAGGTTGGAGTTATTATCCTAGCAATGGCAACAATGTACATTAGCATGAATACATAGATGAAGATTCTGGAGCCCTGTAGGCAGGTGACGCCATTTAAAGTGTTTTTATGGTATAAACACATTTTAAAGACCTTTATGTTAAATAGCTGATCATATCCTAAATGAAAGCATATCTAAGAATGCTTTCATTTTTGGAAGCCCAAATTTTGTCTCCTGACAAAATTTCCCATTTATGATGAAATTGAATGTCTGTCTGACAGTGATATAAATAATAAGTGATTTAGGTAAAACAGTAGCAGAAACAACTAAATAATAAATTTACTGCTGGCAAATAACCTGAGTAATTTCCACTGGATAAGAAACATGCAGGGTATGTATATTAGTTTTCTATTGTTGCCTTAGCAAAGTATCACAAACTTAGTGGTTCAACATGCCACACATTTTTTATCTTGAGTTCTGTGCATCAGAAGAAGTCCAACACAAGTCTCACTGGTTTAAGACAAACATTGGCAAGGACTGCGTTCCTTCTGTGGGATTTTCCTTCTGGGAAAATCTATTTTCTTGCCCTTCCAGCTTCTAAAGGCTACCATATTCCTTGACTCAGCCTTCTTCCTTATTCAAATCCAGCAAGGTTGCATTTTTCTGACCATTCTTTCACAGTTGCATCTACCCCTGGTCACAACTGGGAAAGTTTCTCTGCTTTAGGACCCTTGTGATTAGATTGGGCCCATTGGATAATCCAGGATAATCTCCCCATCTCTAGGTCCTAAATGTAATCACTTCTTAAAATTCTTTTGCCATGTAAAGTAGTATATACTCAAGTTCTGGGAATTAGGATGTGGAAATTTGGGGGGTAAGGAACATTATTCTGCTTATTTAATATGGAAATACTTAACACAAAATTTCATTCAGAGAATGTATCTTTCAAATGTGCTCATGATTTATCAGGTTTTTATGAAATTTTCTTTTGGGTATATATAGAGAAGAGGTGCATATGTTAAAAATAAACAAACCCCACAAATTTTGTTTAAATCTTAAGCTACTGTTAAAGCTAATATTCACTCTCTTTTGTTTACTTTGATAGTGATAACCTGCTAAGGAGAGCAGCCTGCCAAGAAGCTCAGGTAATACCATTTAATGTGATAAAATTAAAACCTACCTTATCTTCATTGTGCAGAAAATGCAAGCTATTCCAGGAGACGTGCATCAGTGCAATGTCTTGCATCAGTGCAATTGGCTACTTTTTTTTTTTTTTTACACTATCAGGGGATGAATCAGGCTGAGAGCCAACTCTGAGTAGAACTTGAGGAAGTTAACCATCTGGTGAAGAGCAGTTTTAATGCCCACCCCTTTAGACTTGTTTGCTTCTGGATCAGTCCCAAGAACACATAAATGGACTAGGTGAAGCTCTGGGAATCTGTTTGTGTCTGCAGTTGTCTTTGAAGATCTAGCTAAGCCTTGAATTAGTCCTGATCCAAATAACCCCCAGGGATATTAGTTCAGAATAGGTGTTACCTCTAAAGGTTAGATCTTCTTAAAATTGTTGATTCATATTTTTAAAGCCCATCTCTACACACAACTGATTCCTATCATGTGCACTGATATCCAAATTCTGTGAGATTTTACTTAAATATTCATTTATCTGGCTGTATTGATTATAGCTGAATTGTAAATCCTTTCAAATTTAAGATCATGTTTTTGTCCCTCATTTGTACATTATTCCTTGAAGATGAAATTCCATGACTGAGTTCCTTTTTGTGATATATCATTTGAGCTATAATATCAGCAATACCAAAATAGAAACATGAAAGTCAAAAATGACAAAAGTATAAAGCATTTAGTAGGAGAAGTAGGTGGCAAACCTCACTTTTGTTTCTGAAATGTTTTCATGGATGACAGTGACAATAGATACTAGTAATCAATTCCTGTCTTTAGTGTTTGTTATCTAGCAGTTCTTAATCTGTGTTTTAACAATTTGATTTTTTCGTTTAAGTGTATTATCTCATCTAGTTCTAAGTTGCTTTGGAAATCAATTCAAATAAACTTTAATATTGGTTCCCTGCTCCAAGCCAACTGTTAGCAACTAGAAAGTTCTCTTGGGGGGGAACCCTTTCTTTCTGCCTTTAAGAAAGAGTAGACCTGTGTGATTGTAGGATCCTCCCTTTCTTGTTTGAGGTAAATGTCTCTATCTCTATTTTTAATTCCATTCCTCTTTCTTCTTCATGGACTGTATTCCTTTAGTTATTGTCTCCATCTTATGTGTTTACTTCTTCCTATTGTTTGAATTTTTTACTTCCCCTGCACGTTTGGGTTTTTCCATCTGAGGAACACAAGTGGACTCACCCTTGAGTCTCTGCTAATTACTTTTCTTGTCTTCTTCCCTTTACAGTCTAAATTCGTCAAAGAATATGATTTTTAAAATTCTTATATAAACTCAACTCATTGTAGTCTCATATAAACTCCTTTACCCAATGTGATTCTGAGACTTGAGTAGCAAGTAGGTAAGAATTCGAGAGACTAAGAAACCAGGGCATGAAAGAATAATCTAGGACCATAGGTCTGGGATCTGGTAGGCCAGAGAAGTATTTGCATAACTTTTTTTCTCCCTCCTGTCTTTACTTTGTACTTTCATAAACAGAATTCTGCCTTCTTGGCCCAGACCTTCTCACCACCCAAACTCCAATTTTCACCCTTTTTGGTGCTCTCCTATTCCCATTCTTTCTGCTCACCCTCTTCTCCAGTCCAAATATAGTAGCAATGGCTCCCATTCTTTGCTCATTTGGACTCCTCACATCTAGTCCTCTGCCTCTTCTGTCTCATCCTTTTACTGCTCTTTAGAGCTGAGACACTAAAAGTTTGGCCTTTGGAGTTAAATAGATATAAATTCCAGTCTTGTACTTTATCAACTCTGTGACTTTGAGTAACTTAATCTTCCTGAATCTGGGCTTTCTAATCTGAAAAAACTAAATTATTTAATACTTCCTTGGTTTCTGAGAACTAAGTTTAATATTTGTAAAAGTGACAGATATGTGTAAAATTGACTTAGTATATACTAGTTACCTTTCTTTTCCTCTGTCAGTTGCTGTTATTTCATCTTCATATAGGGTCACAAAGAAGAGAAGGTAAATAGAGTATTAGGTTTACTTCTTATATGTAAAGATTTGAAGATTAACTGGTAATTCAAAGCTTCTCGTGAATAAGTTTTAGTAGTAAGTTGAAGGAGAAAAGAATTGTACTCTCAAAACTAAAGATAAGTGAATTAAACTTCTCTTCTGATAGCCCTTCTAGTTATATAGTTGTAATAAACCGAGCCATATCTTGTAGAGAAAAGAAACATTACTTACCTCTAGTAGATGAAGTAGAGTTTTTTAATTCCTATACAAAATTGAATTGTCATTAAATAACACTATGCTTTTGTTGTCATGTCTTTTTCATTAATGTGAGATCATGAAAGGACATATGTTATCCCCAGAGTAGGTAAAATTTTTAGGAGTGAAAGACTGTATATGAAATTTACCGAATAAATGGACTTTTACTGAAAACTTTGCTTTTTTCCTTTTTAGGTATTTGGCAATCAACTCATTCCTCCCAATGCACAAGTGAAGAAGGCAACTGTTTTTCTCAATCCTGCAGCTTGCAAAGGGTAATTCAGTTTGTGATTTTGTTATATATTTGGGTTTTTTTTTTTTTGAGTTGGAGTTGGAGTCTCACCCTTGTCACCCAGACTGGAGTGCAGTGGCACACTCATGGCCACTGCAGCCTCGACCTTCTGGGCTTAGACAATCCTTCCGCTTCAGCCTTCCCAGTAGCTAGAACTACAGATGTATGCCACCATGCTCGGCTAGCTTTTGTGATTTATTGTAGAGACGAGGTCTCACCAAGTTGTCCAGGCTGGTCTTGAGCCCCCAGGCTCAGGCAGTCCTCTCACCTCAGCAACCCAAATTGCTGGGATTACAGGCTGAGCCACCGCGCCTGGCCTATATTCAGTTTTTCTAAGGAGAAAAAAAAAAATCACAGAATACTAGGCAGCTAGTTAGATTGTGTGGAATTGGAAGAACTAGGTTTAGTACTCTTTTGGCAATAAGATTCATTTGTAATGTAGAAATAACAGTTAATGAGAAATAACTATAAAGCTAATTGATGCTTGGCAAACTTGTCTAATTGAAGTTTGATAATCATTCCAGAATTAACACATGTAAAGAAGTCTTATCTCCTTGGAAATAGTCCCTTGGGAATGACTGAGTAGCAGCTGGGACATAAACTTGTTAGGCAGTCTTTGTCGAGAAGATGTTCAGTGATGGCCAAGAGCACTGTGGGCTTGGGAGGTCAGAAATTTTTGTTTGTTTGTTTCTTCCAAAAGATATGAACCTTGAGCTAGGTCTTGGAGGCAGCAGGCATGAGGAGAGCACTGACTCTTTCCCACTGAGGAAATGGCCCAAGAAACAGGGGTCTAGAGATAGGAGCGATCTGGTTATGTTCTTGTTACAACACAGCACTGTCTAGAATCGGTCTGGCTGGCCTGAAAAAGTCATATGAAAGAATTATAGGAATCAGTGTGTGAAGAATAGTTGGGACTTGGATATATAATGATGTGCTCGTGGCAGTTCATTGATTATAACAAATGTACCACACTGAAAGTGGGGGAGGCTCTATGGGGGATGGGGGAGGAGTGTGTGGGATCTCAAAGTCTGTTAATGAAAAAAGATATCATAGGCAAAAAATTTTTTTAGAATCTCAGTTAGTTGCAACTCTCCATTCATTTGGAAACGTGAATACAAAGGCTTTGATAGCTTTAGAAGCAATTCTTTAAAATTTATTTTCAGAAAGTAGAATTACAGGGTTGAGGGTAAAAAATAACACTTTTTATTGTCCCTAATGTCCAGAACCATTCTTTTTGACTTTTCTGAGGATCAGATAATTAGTAAATATGTATTAGATTGGATTCTATAAGATCTGATTCAAATAACATTAAGATAACAAGAACAACTACAACAAAAGGAATAGGACTAGATTGTAAGTGGTAAGTTTAATATTGTCTGGAGTAAAACACAGGGACTCTGAAGTCAGTTTCTCTAGACATTTCTTGGGAGCCTTCATAGATAGAAGGACAAATCATACCTTGATTTCTTTTTAATTCAGTTTGTCTAAGCTGGCTAATTATCTGGTCTACCTGAATCATATCTCCCAGGCTTTATTAGAGTTGCTTTCCTTCCCCATAACATATCAGTCATGATGCCTATTGATCTTGTTTAATCCAATGCTAAATAATACCAACAAATAAACAAGTCCTAACAGAACACACTCAAGATACCCAGGATAACTAAATGGTTAGTGGTGACCTGTGGTGGAAGATAGCATGGAACTCAGCATGGGTCTGGGAGTTTGAGGAACCTGGTCTGTAGGCTGTTTTGCTGCTTACTGGCTCTGTGATACTGGGGGAGTTACTTCTTAAACCCTGTCTATTCTGTCTGTAAAATCAGAAAAGTAATAGCACAAACCTTAAAAATTACCATGTAGAATAGATGCCTTTGGTATGAAATGAGATAATGCCCATGAAGTGGTAAGCATTATTTCCATGTCGTAGTAAGCACTCAGTGTAAGAAATGCAGATGGCTGTTGCTGTTACTATTGACTGCAGGATAGGTGCAGAACATTCTTCACTTAGCCTCCCACCCTTCCCATAAGCTCTTGTATCTCTCCTGCAGCCTACTTCAATGTAATTATTATGTTCTATTTTTTAAGATCTAATAAATTAGTAACTTGCTAATTTCTGATGAAATTAATGGCAGTTTGTTTAAGCTAAAATCAGTTATTTTGAGTTCCTGTTTCTAAGAGTTATCTACATTTAAAAAAATTAATAAACTTTATTTTTTCAGAAGAATTTTAGGTTCTTTTTTGCATGTAAATATATTTGCATTTTAAAAGGCGGAGTCTTGTTTAAAACATTAATGCCTTTATCTAAAGGTAGGCTAAAATACTGTTACTGAAGGAAAGATTTTTCTAAAGGCATTGTCTCCTTTAACAAGGTGAGTCTCTGCGTGCTTCCAGGAAATTGTGAAACTCTCCAGCATCATTTTTTTTAAAGCCTTCACTATTTAATTGCACTATTTTTTGTCATCATGGCTATGCCCTGACACATAATTTATAATTTATCATGTAGCTATTTCATTATGTACTACTGGCTTAAAACTACATAAGAGCTTTAAGAAATAAGATAACTGTGTGTTTAGCATTAATAAATAATACATTATTTTTTGTGTGTGCCTGAGTCTGGAAATTGCTATAAGTACATAAAGTTTTTATTTAGCCCTGGTTCTATCTCACCCTTAATTATATAATAAATAATGTATTTCTTACTGGTAACACTTGGTTTTTAATCTTTTATATAGAATATTAGAAGAGAAAAAAAGGCTTCATCTTCATTTAGAGATTTTTTTTGAACCCATGACATTATATATAGATGTGAATAAAGACCCAAATGTTCAAATCTTCTTTCAAATGTTCAATTCTTATTTCTTGAACTAACTCAGAGGAGTTTACAGATTTGTTGTGATTGATGTGGCAGACTGAGACTTCTCCAGAGTTTTGCTTTTAGGAAACAGCTCTGATCTACTTTCAACTGATCCTTTTTTTAAAAAAAAAATCAATCTAGTAATGAAAACAACCATGGAAGGAGAACTGTTTGCAGTATCACTAGCTCAGCCCTTTATAGTTAAGTACTCAGAAATGGTGAGCTGGAAAAAAGTTTTCATTTGCCGTTTCATGTTCATTCTGATAATCGTTCAGAGCCGTAGAAAGATGGAATATATTTAATTTGCTTATTACATACTCAGGTAGGCCCTTGGTTTGAACTATTCTTTTGAATGGTTCTTGTGAAAATTTGTCTAAGTTTCTCAATATCTATTTAATTCGCAGTGGGAAATGCTTTGTGCTTCTTTTTAGTTTAAAGAATATTAAATTTGGTCTATGCGTAACTATATATGCTCCTCATTAACTACCTTTGTATTTCTTTCTAGTATAAAATATCCTTAAAGTCAAAGGGTGTACCACTGGTTAAAAAAAAGATGGTCTTTTTTAGAAAGAGTCCTGAGTGAATGTGTATGTAAAAGTTAGATTTTGACATAGATTGTTTGAAAGCACTAGGTTTTTTTTTTTTTCCCTTATGTAATAGCTGAAAACATTTGGGTAAAAGAGAGGTTAACTAATTGGTATGTTTTAACATTTATTAAACTTTTAGACTATGCCATTGGAGAGAGGGACTTTTTGCGACTTCTGCACCCCTTGATTCCTAGGTTGTTTTAAAATTCTGACCTGAATTGGATAAGAGTTCACTGTCAGATGATGTGCATGATACTTTTGAAATACACAAAGTCTTCTAAGGGCTGTTTAACTATTTCTCTTATTATAAGGCATCACAATTTTGTCATTTACTTTTCCTCAGAATTTGTATGTCTACATTTCGGGCAGGCTTTATTCATTCACTTATTACATCAGACACTTAGTACCTTCATTCATTCACTTATTTCATTAGATACTCAGTACCTTATTCATTCACTTATTTCATCAGATACTTAGTACCTACATAATCCCAGATGCCAAGGAATTGAAGGATTAATAAGATTTGCTGTTTTTGCAAAGCTTCTAATATAGTTCTGAAGATAGTCTTGGCAATCTGTAATTATCATAGAGTTTGAAAGTTGCTAGCAGAAATGTGTATAAAACACTAGGGGAACACAGAGGAGGACATGACTATGCCTAGGAGTTTCAGACAAACTTCTCGTTAATTATCCTGTAGTTACATTAGATAATTTCAAGCTTTTCCTTTTCCTAGCAGAAGTTCTGCCTTCATGGAAAAGAATTTTGCTCTGTCTCTAGGGATTTCATTAGGTTTAAAAGTTAAGAAACTAAGGTACTCCTAGTGTTTGAAATTATTAAAAATTATGTGCTAGATAGGATGGCTCATTCCTATAATTCTGGCACTTTAGAAGGCTGAGGCATGAGGATCCCTTGGGCCCAGCAGTGGGCCTCACTTTGAGGCTGCAGTGAGTTATGATTGCACCACTGCACTCCAGCCTGGGGCAACAGAGTAGGACCTTGTCTCTGGGAAAAACAAACAAACAAACAAAACAAAACATAGAATATCTCTCCAAAGATTGTGTTCACTGAGTTAAAATTAAGCAATATTCTGTTTTGTTCAACTTATTCTTTTGGGTCAGATGAATAGATGAATAATGTGACAATACGTTCATTTTCCTCCTACTACCATGAGAACAAGTAGTTTTTTGTCTGTTTTGTTAATCCCCAGCTCCTCCACCTGTGTGTACCACACAGCAGATGCTCAATAAATACTTGTTCAGTGAATCAAGCATCGTTGCTAGAGTGGAGCCATATCTAGTACTCATTCTTCCTCTAGAAGAACTAGTGTGTGCACTGTGAGCATCCCAAATGCATGAGAGCTTATTTCACTAGACAAGGAACAAACTCCTGGGAGGCCTCACAGTGAAAGTTTCTGTTTTTCTATACAATGTCAGAACTCAAACAAAGTAAACTCTTCTTTACTTGAAAACATAAAGGAAACCTATGTTCCATAGTTTTTTGTTTTTTTTTTTGAGTTGGAGTCTCACTCGGTCGCCCAGACTGGAGTGCAGTGGCACGCTCCCAGACACCACAGCCTCAGCCTGCTGGGCTCCAGCGATCCTTCCACCTCAGCCTTCCAAGTAGCCGGAACTACAGGAACGCACTACCACGCCCGGGTAGTTTTTGATTTATTGTAGAGACGAGGTCTCACCAAGTTGCCTGGGCGGGTCTCGAGCCTCTGGGTTCAGGCAATCCTCTCGCCTCGGCCTCCCAAAGCGCTGGGATTACAGGCTGAGCCACCGAGCCTGGCCTATTCCATAGTCTTTTTATTCTGCTCTAAAGAAGATGGTTGGGTTTTTTATTCTTCCTCATACAACTTGTGTTTAAACATTTTTATTCTTTCCTTTGTCTATAGCAAAGCCCGGACTCTATTTGAAAAAAATGCTGCCCCGATTTTACATTTATCTGGCATGGATGTGACTATCATTAAGGTGAGAATGACTTTGAAATGTTGACCCAAGTTACTACACCTTATAACAATTCTCTTATCTTGACTTCTTAGCAAAAGTCCTTGTCACTTAAGGAGGCAAGTACAAAGAAATCAATGTTGTTTTCTATTCTGATAATTCTGATAATTAATAAAAGCAGTTTTGTTTTTATAAAAACATTGTCAATTTTTCATTTGCAGAATAGGATTAGACGGAGACTTGGAGAACTTGATGCCTTTCATCTGAGAGATAGGATGTGGAATTATCTCTCTTGGAAGATAAAAGTGGTTTTTTACATTTTATTTATTTTATTATAAAGATGAAAAGTTGTTTTAACTGTAAAATTTTTTTTTTCCCTGAAAATACTTCAAGGTTGTGTAATTAATTTCATTTCTTGGTAGTTCCACAAATGTAAGCATTTTTCTCTCTAGTAAAGAATTATCTCTAATGAGGAATTTTAAGTGGTAGAGCTTTAGAATTTATGAAACTTAGGTAAGAAGGGAGACAAAATAAATGAAAAGGATTTGTGCTATTTCAGAAAATGCCTCAAGACTCCACTTTGTTGAATTTTAAGTGAGGTATGTGTGGTTATGCACACAGTTGTGTGTATTTAGTGAAGATCATTCTTACTGTGATTATAAGTCTGTTGATAACCTATCTCTAATGCTGCACACTTTCTAGGAATAGGGAAAGAAAACTAACTTATCTTTGAGTACCTGTAAGGTGCCAGACTGCCTAGATAAGAGAGATCTTAAAATGGTTATGTAAGACTGATATTATTTGTTGCTTGAATGACCGACGAAACCCAGAGTTTTCTTTGAGGGAAGATTTTCTTTGTGTATTGAATTTCTTTAATGGTTCTAGAAGTATTCAAGTTCCATTTCTTCTTGACTTAATTTTGGTAGGTAAACTTCTCAAGAAATTTGCTTCATCTAAGTTTTCAAATTAATTGGCATCAAGTTATTCAAAATATCCTCTTTTTTACTTTTAAATTTCTGTAACATTTGTAATGTTCCATTTTTATTCTTAATACTGTTTATTTGTGCTTTTTCTATCTTTTTCCCTCAGTAGTCTTGTAAGAAGTTTGCTAATTTAATTAGTCCTTGCCAAGAACTATTTGCTTGCTTATTGATTCTCTCATTTATTTGTTTCATTCATTTCTAGTCTGTTTTTATTGTTTCTTTTATTCTACTTTTTCTTTTTCCCAACTGTGCTTTTTCTGACATTCTAACTTGGATACTTATTTTATTAATTTTCACCTCTTTTTCCTATTGTATGTGTTTATAGCTATAAATTCGAATCTGCTTTAGCTGCAACCTGTAACTTTTGACATGTTATTTTATTATCATTTATTTCTAAATATTTTCTAATTCCCATTATGATTTTGCTTGAGCTGTGAGTTATTTAGGCGTGTTTTTGAATTTCCAAATTTAAAGTTTTTCTAATTATCCTTGTTAATAATTTTGGACTTAATTACATTATGGTCAAAACATGTAGTCTATATAATTTCAATATTTTTAAGTTTATTGAAACTTGTTTTGTGGTTTAGCATGTGGTATTTTCATAACTGTTCTACGTATGCCTACAAATAATATGCATCATTTATTGGGTACTATGTTCTGTATATGTCCATTAAATCAATTCTGTTTATTGTATTGTTCAAATCTTCTTTATCCTTACTGATTTTTTTCTTCTGTTTTAACTATAAATTATTGAGAGGTTTTAGAAGTTTCCCACTATTATTATGGATTTGTCTATTTCTTTACATCGTTTTGTCCATTTTTGCTTTTTGTAGTTAGAGACTGATGATGCAGTAAAGTTTCAAACTATTTAACTTTCCTTGCATTTTGACCCTGTCACAGAAAGACTGTCTTTAGCACTAATACTGCTTTTTGCAGTAGTCTATCTTACCTCATGTTATTGGTAACTATACTAGCTTATGTATGTTCATTTTTGCCTAGTATAGTTTTTACATCCCTTTACTTTCAGCCCTTTTGTATCTGTCTTTATAGTTTAGATGTGTCATTGATACTCACATGAAAACAGAATTTTTTTTTTAAATCAATATTTTTTATTATGATTTTGTGGGGTACAGTTAAGGGTTAGGTGTACAATTACGTTTCATTCAGGCACCCTGTTGATAAGAGGTGTTTCCCCATCCCCAGACAGATATTTGCGACTGTTAATCCCATTCCCCTCCCCCCATAGTTTCCCAGTACCGTCAGTCATTTTCTTATAGTATTACATTGAATGGAAAACAGAATATTTTAAAGACCTATTTTTTTTCATATTTTGACTGGACCATTTAATTCATAAACAGTTATCATAAATGTTGATATCATTAGGTTTATTTTCTATACAGTGTCAGAACTCAGATACTAATTATCTATTGCTATGTAACAAACTGGAGCAACAGTTTTTCTGCTTATGATTCTTTTGGTCAGTAGTCTTGCCTGGGCTCGTTGGTGGCATGACAGAGGAAGGATGGTCTATGATTGCCTTACTCACATGTCTTTGGGTTGATGGTGGCTGTCATCTGGCTCACGTGGTCTCTACCAGGCATCTTAGTGTGGTTGCTGTGTTTCCTGAAGGAAATTACAGATATTCTCTTATTTTACCCTAAATACTTCCATGGTTTTTTTTAAAACAAATAAGGATACTTTTAAATGTATCAAGAGTGCCATTTTCATACCTAGCAAAAATAACAATTCTCTAACACAATTTCATGTTACCTAGCTCATGTCGAAATGTCCTGTGATTCATGTAATTTTGTCCTTTGTAAGGTGCTTAATCAATTATATGCAAGTGCTCATATGTTATGTACCTTATATCCTCAGAAAATAGAAACTTAAAAGGATGAGATTAAAAAATTGTTAGAAATAGGAATACTAATGTTTTCTTCTTATACCTCCATAGAAACTACTGCTCTTTTACAGGGTTTATTTCTTTTCTATAAACTTTTATTTTGAAATAATTTCAGACTTGTAAAAGTAATAGAAATTTCCATATTCACTTCACTCCCCAAATTACTAACATTTTACTATTTTTACATATACATACTAACATTTTACTATGTTTACATATACTCTCCCTTTACATGTATATGTATGTGTATGAATGTATACAAATACATATTACTATTATTTTTCAGACATGTTTGAATGTAATTTGCAGAAATAATATTCCTGTACCTCTAAATGTTCCTAAAAACAAGGGCATTCTTTTATATACCTGCAGAACAATTTCAAAATCAAGAAATGGATATTGACACAATACTATTATCTAATTTGTAGAATTATTTAAATTAAGTTAATTGTTCCACTAATGTCATTTATAACAAAAGAAAAAAACTTTTTCTTGTTCCACATCCAATTCAGGATCACATATTATATTTAGTTGTCATGTCTCTTTAGGCAGCTTTAATCTAAAAATGTTCCTTAATCGTCTTCTTTTTCTTGCATGGCTGTCACATTTTTGAAGACTTCAGGTTTTTTTCCTTTTTAATGTTCTTCAATTTGAGTTCATCTGCTGTTTTGTCATGATTAGATTCAAGTTTTGTAATTTAGTAAAGATACCACAGAAAGAATGTTGTGTCATTCTCATTGCATAATGCATATAAGAAAGTCCTGGAGCTCTTTAAATTAAATTTTTAGTTTGATGTTTTCAGAGTATGCAGGTAGCATGAATTTGGATTATTTACTTGTGTGAGAAACGTGGATTCACAGGAATGATTTTTTTCCCCCTTCATTTAGCACCAAATTTCAGAACAGGTAATTGTCCTTGCAGTCCCTTAGGGAAAGGATAGGAGCAGATCAACTTTGTTTTGTGGTTTTTTTGGTCCTGGCTTATGGTGTGGTGTGGTCCTCCTATCAACCTCACTAACCATGATCAGGTTCTGGGATTTTTGTCTGCTTTTTCTAGAACTTGGTTAACTTTAAAAACCAATGTTCAGGTCCATCTGCTCTACAGGGTGCCCTCAGAGTATTTACTATGTAGGTGCTAGTTTGGGGTTTAGCATTCCTTACTTTATTCTAGTTATTGATACATGAAATATGTATTTTTTAAATATTTTATTATTTTACTCTATAGCTTTAATTTTCAATTCTGCTGGAAATGGAATTGTAGCACTTCTATAGGTGATTTTATTTAAATCACATAAAGCCCAATAAGGTTGGGTGTTATCTTTATTTTATGCATGAGGAAATGAGGATGTAAACATCTAGAAACCTGCTTAGTTCCGCAATTAATAGTGACAGAGCTGATCCAATCTCACGTCTGTCAATCCTAAGTCATATGTTTTCTACCTCAGGCTCTGCCTCCCCCTTGTCATGAAACCTCCAAGACAACTTGTTTCATCTTAGGATAGCACTGTTAGGGTACTTTTCCTTATTTTGAGAAGAAATCTGTTTCTCAGGAATTTTTACACAGAGGTTAGTGGTTCTTAACTCTGGCTGAATATTAAATTACCTGGAGATTTAAAAGTACAACCTATGCCCAGGTCTTACTCCTTAGATGTAAATGATATAGAGTGGAATCTATGTGTCTATATTTACAACATTCATTCATTCACTCCCAGGTGATGATAATGTATAGTTGGATTGAGAATCATTGGTTTAGGGGCTTAGTTCTATCTTAAGGGTTCATGTGAAACAAGGCTACATTTTCTTCTGCAGAATAGTTTTTGAAATAATGAAGAATCTTATCATGATCCTTCCTTAAGCTTTCTGTGGTTTAGACATTCCCACTTTCTTCACATTGGACATGTTTTAAAATCTACCACCTTCCTGATTGCTCTCTTAGTATTCTTCAGTTTTCTTTTTTCTTGAAGTGTAGTGCCCAGAAATGAGGGGTGGTCTATCTAGCAAGGAGTAAAGCAGGACCACCAAGTCTCTCATTCCACATACTATTCTTTTAAGCAGTCCAGGATCACTCTTTTGTTGTTGAAATATCATGCTTTTGAGTCATATTGAACTCATTGTCCCCCAAATCCCAATATCTCGTTAGCTTTGGAAATGAGGCCACTTTTAAAAAAGTTAGTAGACTTAATTTTTTTAAGAGCAGTTTTAGGTTTGAGGGAGTATTCAACAGAAAGTGCAGAGTACCTGTATCTCCCTGCCCACAGTGTCCCCTATTATTAACATCTTGCATTAGTGTGGTACATTTGCTATAGTTGATGAGTGAGTATTGATGCATTATTTTTAACTAAAGTCCATAGTTTGCATCTGGATTCATTCTTTGTGTTGTATACAGTTCTGTGGGTTTTGACAAATGTATAATGCATTATATTCACCATTACAGTAATATACAGACTAATTTCACCATCCTAAAAATCCCATGTGCTCTACTTATTCATCCTGCCCCCCACCACTACTGATCTTTTTACTGTCGCCATACTTTTGCCATTTCAAAAATGTCATATTTAATTGGACTCATGCAATATGTAGCTTTTTCATATTGGCTTCTTTCATTAATATGCATTTTAGGTCTCTCCATTGTCTTTTTCATGGTTTGGTAGCCCGTTTCTTCTTAGTGTCGAATAGTATTCTATTGTCTGATATACCGCAGTTTATGTTAAGAGTATGTTTGGTTTTGTAAGAAACTGCCAAACAGGCTTTTGAATTGGCCACACCATTTTGCATTCTCACTACTAGTAAATGAGAACTCTTGTTCCACATTGTTGTCAGCATTTGCTTTTTTCTGTTTTTTGGATTTAGCCATTCAAACAAATGTGTAGTATGCTGTCTTTTTGTTTTAATTTGAAGTTTCCTAATGACTTATAATGTTGAGTATATTTCCATATGCGTATTTTGCACCTATAGATCTTTGGTGAGGTGTCTGTTCTGATCTTTGACCTTTTCATTGAGTTGTTTGTTATTGTTGAGTTTTAAGAGTTCTTTGTATATTGTAGATACAAGTCTTTTGAGAGAGATACATGTATTTTTTGAAAATATTTTATCTCAGTCTGTGACTTGTCTTTTCATTTTCTTAATAGTATCTTTTGCAGAGTAGAAATTTTAAATTTTGTTGAAGTCCTGCTTATCAATTTTTTTTAATGGATCTTTCTTTTGGTAATGTACCCAAAAATTCATTGCCAAACTCAAGATCACTCAGATTCTCTCCTACGTTATCTTCTGTAAGTCTTATAGTTTTGCATTTTGCCTTTATGTTTATGATCCATTTTGAGTTAGTTTTTGTGAAAGGTGTAAGGTCTTTTTTTTTATCATTAAGCTATTTTTTATCCTTCCTCTTTTAGTGCATTCGGTATTTTCTTTTCAATATCAGAGTCTCAAATATATTATCTCTATTAATATAATATTTTCAATTATGATCTGTTAGATCTGTCAAAATCTCTTTGAATTTTGGTTCTTTCATTCATGTAGGAAATTAGTAAGTCATGTAGATGCTTGAAAAAAGGGAACCTAAGCCAAATATATTGCATTTCCAAAGACCTGGAGTCAGGAGTGTACTTGGTATGTTTGAGAAATAGCAAGGAGGCAGTGTGGTTGGAGTGGAATGAACAAAGGGAGAATGTGAGAGGATGAGATTGGGGAAGTAAGAAGTAAGAATGGTTGACTTTGTGTCATTTACGTATCTAGAAGGGTCCCTTTCATCTCCATTCTTGATAGAGTGATGTATAGGACAGGGTCCCCAATCCCCAGGCCACAGACTGGTACCCATACGTGACCTGTTAGGAACTAGGCCGCTCAGCAGGAGGTGAGCAGCAGGCAAGCGAGTGAAGCTTCATCTGTATTTACAGCTGCTTCCCATTGCTTGCATTATTGTCTTAGTTCAGATCAGTACTGACCAAATTGGCACTGAAAAGTCTGCTTCCATTTCCAACATCCTATCTTTGTGAAGCAGAGCTTTCTGCAGTGATAGCAACCAAAACAAGTTTACAGAGTAGACTAGATATAAGTAACACACTTTGGGTGTCACTGTTTCTTATCACTCCCAGATAGGTCTGTCTAGTAGCAGGAAGACAAACTTAGGGCTCTCAATGATTCTGCATTATGGTGAGTTGTATAATTATTTCATTATGTATTACAATGTAATAATAATATAAATGAGTTACACAATAAATGTAATGCACTTGAATCTTCCCAAAACCATCTCTTCTCCCTGTCTGTGGAAAAATTGTCTTCCATGAATTAAACTGGTTCCTGATGCCAAAAAAGTTGGGGACTGCTGGTATAAGGAGAGGCTGAAGGGAGAGCACTAATGAAATGTCTCCAGGAATCTTCTGGCAACTTGGCATCATTTTGTAGAACATCTCACTTTGGACATAGACATTCACTTGATAATTCATCCATTTAATTGTATTTTAGCATATTGTTTCCACATTGCTTCACCTTGTTCACAGGGATATTATGAAATAACTTGCCAGGAGTCTTGTTGAAGACCAGATACTATGCATCTGTCTGATTTCCAAGGTCTACTGTTATAGGGATCTGTATCAGTAGAAGGAAATGTAGGAAGTCTGAAATGACTTGGTCTTAGTGAGAACCCAGGCTGATTCCTATGCTTACCTATTTCTGAGTGTTCACAAACCATCCTTTTAATTAGGATGGACATATATTCTCTTTTTAAAAAATTAAATATTTCCCAATGTGCAACTATAAAGCCAGTTATTTTATTTTTAGAATAAGAGTAGAGCATTATAACATTAGATAGTGGTATTTAAGGGAAACTTCCTTTTTTCTCTGTTAACTGTGAATTAATGTCACATATTAGGATTTATTGACTCAGGTGCTGGGGTCTTATCCCATACCAACTGAGTGGTCAGCAATTCAATTCAATTTTAACACCAACTCCTGGGGTTAGTGTAGACTCCATGGTTTAGGGGCTCAAGACTGCCCTCACCTCAGGCACCAGTCCCAAGTCCCAGGGGAATTAGTCACCTGTTCTGATCAACCAGCTATAAATTGAGGCTTCTCACAGCTCCCTCCTCAGGTGTGATAATTTGCTAGAATGACTCAAACTCAAGAAAACAACAATAAACTGTCTTTTGTTTGCTGGTTTATTATAAAGGATACAACTCAGGAACAGTCAAATAGAAAGATGCTCAGGACAAGGTATGAAGACAGAGGGGCTGGCACCCTTTGACACCTCAGTGTGTTCACTTCCAACCTGGAAGCTTCCCAAACTCTATTGCCTTGGGGGTTTTATGGAGGCTCTGTTAAGTCTGCGTGGTTGATGAAATCATTGGCCATTGGTGAGTGAACTCTGTCTCAAGTCCCTCACTTCTCCCTGGAGGTCAAGGGTTGGGGCTAAAAGTTTCAGCCCTCTCATCACCTTGCTGGACTTTCTAGCAACAAGCCACCATCTTGAAGCTATCCAGGGGCCTGCCAAGAGTTACCTCATTAGAGCAAACTCAGGTATAGGTTGAGAGGGGCTTGCCATGAATAACAAAAGACATTTCCCTCACTAAGGAAATTCCAGGGATTTTAGGAACTCTGCTCCAGAAACCAAGGACAAAGACCAAATATATTTTTTATTGTATCATAGGTTCTTTAGCCCATCTGAAATCCAGATACTTACTTTTTGTCTATGACCAGGCATGGTGGCTCATATCTGTAATCCCAGCACTTTGGGAGACAGAGGTGAGAGGATTTCCTGATCCCAGGGCTTTGACACAATCCTGGCAACTTGGTGAGGCCTCATTTCTACAATAAAAATAAATAATAAATAAAATAAATTAGTTGGGCATGGTGACACATGCCTGTACTTCCAGCTTCTTGGAAGACTGAGGCAGAAGGATCACCTGAGTCCTGCAGTTTGAGGGTGTGGTGAGCATGCGCATGCCACTGCACTCCATTCTGGGCGACAGAGTGAGACTCCAACCCCTCCCCCCCACAAATAAAGACTGTCTAGTAGTGTGTCTAGTATAGTGTCAGTTGGCGGGAATGCTCCTATTTTAGTATTTGTTGCATTATGTCTATTAAAATTGAGTGCTTGGTTTTAAAGGTGTCCATATCACTGGTGGCTTAAATGGTTTATTTAAGTCTATCTATGTGTCTGAGATCAACTGGTATCAATAACAATTGTAAGGCTTAGGTGCTGTTTTGTGACTACTTTGAATCATACCTGTATTTCTTTATATACAGTCATAGCAAAACAATAGTAACCTCTTTGTATTCAGTACAGCACCAGTTATGAACAGTGACCTTGCTATTTGCTCTACCAACTGCTTTATAGCAATATTATAAGAAGTTCTTATTACTCCCTTCCCCAACATGCATAATTTCACTGATTAGGAAATGAAGATCCAGAGAGTTTAAGACCACTCAGCTAAAATGTAGCAGAGTTGAGACTTAATGGAGGTCTCTTGGGCTCGCAAATCTGCATTCTTTTAATTCCATCTGCTTCTTCCATCTGCATGGACACTTTACTTCCTGCTTTTGAATGAAATCATTAGAGAAGTGATATAATGGAATCTACACTGAGGCCTTTGATGAGCTATCTGTACAACTGAGGCAAATTAATGGGTTAGAATTTTATTTTTAAGTAAGGAGCTGGCTAGATGGTTTCTGAGGTCTCTTGCTCTTCAAGTATAATGCTGTAAAAACTATGCATAGCTACTTTGATAGCTGTTTGCTTTTTCATGTCTATCACTTATGTAAAATTTAAGAAGAGAGTCAATATAAAACTTTAAAGAAAATATCTCACTTTTTTTTACCCTTAACCTTGGGATGATAAATTTACCTAAGACTTCCTTTGTATTTCAGACAGATTATGAAGGACAAGCCAAGAAACTCCTAGAATTGATGGAAAGCACAGATATGATCATTGTTGCTGGAGGACTTGGGACACTGCAGGAGGTATGACTGTTTTTCTCTTTGAAGCCAGTTTGAAGGTGAAAAAAATGTAAATTAGATCTTAAAGGAATAGTATAAAGTGGTTATGATTTAAGGAAATTATTTTCTGGTAATTCATTATTTTAGGATTGTTCCTCTCTGAAATTATTATAGCTTTAAATTTTTCTCATGCACTTTTATTTCATTACTATTTGTGAACACTCTACCCAGCATATAGAAGAATTTTTGTATTATTTGGTTTAAGTCTGATAACATTGAATAAAGCAGGAGACAAAATGGTGGTGGGCAGGATAAGTTTGTTATATTTTGAAAACTCATGAAGTAGCCCTGTTCATAATGGAATCATCGTTTCAATTATGAGGAATGTTTCTTATAAATGAAATTGAATAAAGATTCATTTTAAGATAATGCATCTATCCATCCTTAAATCATTTCTATCATACATAATATTATTTCTTAATACTACATTTATAGGAAGAGGTATATGTTCAGATATATGCATCTGCCTTTGTTTTAATATCACACATCCTCAGGGAGATAACACTGTGTACCTATTATAATGGCTAAAACTTCAGTATGCCATTGCAAACTGAATGGTGGGAATGTAAAATGGTATAGCCACTTTGGAATAGTTGGTTGGTTTCTTACAAAATTGAACATACTCTTACCTATGATCTAACAGTCATGCTCCTTAGTATTCACCCAAATGAGTTGAAACTTACGTCCAGACAAAAGCCTGCATATGAGTGTTGACAGCAGCTTTATTCATTATGGCCAAAACTCAGGAGCAGCCAAGATGTCCTTTAATAGGTGAATGAATAAATAAATAAAGTGAGGTATACCCTGACACTTTATTATTTAGCACTAAAAAGAAATGAACTATCAAGTCACGAAAAGGCATGAAGAAAACTTAGATGCATATTACTAAGTGAAAGAGGCTAATTTGAAAAGAGTACATACTGTAGGATTCCAACCATTTGACATCTGGAAAAGGCAAAACTGTGGAGACAGTGAAAAGATCAGTGGTTGTCAGAGGCTGTGGAAGGGAGGGATGAATAGACAGAATGCAGAGGATTTTTAGGGCATTGAAACTCCTTTGTATGATACTTTAAAGGTCGATATGCGTCATTGTGGAAACACATGGAATGAACCCTAATGTGAACTATGAACTTAAGGTGATGATAATAATGTGTCAGTGTAGGTTCATTGGTTGTAACAAATGAATCACTTTGGTGAAAGATGTTGATAATGGGAGAGGGTATACATGTGTGGGGGAATGGGGTATATGGGAAATCTCTGTACCTTCCTGTTAATTTTGCTGGAACTAAAACTGCTTTAAAAAAAATAAAGTTTATTAATTACAAAAAAGTACATGCCCTTAATGCTTACTTTGGTCCAATAAGAAAAGTAAGTTTTGGGCCCTGCAAGTGCACTTCTTTTTCATGCATCAGACTAGTATAATAAGTCCCCTACATATAAATAAGTCCCGTTGTGAGAGCATCCCTAAGTGCAGTTTGTTCGTATGTCCAACAAAGTTAGCCTAGGTACCCAACTCACTCAATCAGCTATATAGTATTGTACTGTAACAGGATTATAATACTTTTCACACAAATAATACATAAAAAACAAACAAAAAATAAAACAACTTTAATCTTACAGTGCAGTACCTTGGAAAGTACAGTAGTACAGTACAGTACAACAGCTGTCATACAGGGACTGGCATCGAGTGAACAGGCAAGAAGAGTTACTGACTGGAGAAGGAAGAGGAGGTGGGAGATGGTAGAACTGAAGGATCATCACCAATAGGAGACAGAGGGCAAGCTGCAATTTCACTCACGCCTGACATTGATGGCACAGGTTCTAGCTCCTTGCTGGATTCAATTCTATCTAACCTCTTAAAAAAACATTTCAGTCATGTTGGGTAGCATTGTACTATACTAGTGTACTCTTATACAGTAAAGTACACAAAAGTACAACCACTTTTAGAGGATGCATACACATGATAATGTATGCTATACATGTGAGCTAACAAGTGAAAATTTGCAATATGAAGGTTTGTATGTAGGGGACTTACTGTATTCATTACATATTGGAAACCCTTTAAGAGTACAGTGCAGGTGATCCTGCCCACTACTCAATTATTTGATCCTGTATAGTTTAATTCACATCCATATCTTATTTCTGATTGCCTGTTGTCTCCATTTGGTGGTTTCATCAGCGTTCAGGGATCAGAAGTTAGCAGCAGACAGGGTACTCTCCTATGTTTGACTTAACAATTATGTGAGCCTTAGTAAGCTTCTTTTAAAAAGGCTGTGCTAATGATCTTGTAATTGTTTTTATGACTTTTTAATGAAGTGTGACGAATATTGATAGCATGCCTACAAAGAATGAAGTAGACTTCTTGACAGCACCATTTAATTCTGAAATTCAGTGAGGCAGAAGAGGAAGGAAGGAGATTTGGGTCAGGCTTTATTTTACAAAATGTTTTTAAAGAAAGCTATCAAATTGTGTATTTGGTATAATCAGTCACATAAAAATATACATTGATTAAAAAAATTTGAGGAAAATATATCAAAATGTAAATGTGATTAATATTGGTTGTCCACCATTATATAATTATGAGAAATCATTTTTCTTTAGATATTTTTCATAGTTTTTGCAAGAATACTATCCTGTCTTCATATTCATCAATAAGAACCATTTATTGAGTGCGTACGTCTGAGTGTAGCAAAGTGGTTTTTTCTTGTACATGTACTTTATAATAATAAACTAGGGTCTTTTGTATAATTGATGTATACATCATATTTATGCCAATTTTATAGAACTTAAAACATATTTTTACTAGTATAATGAGAAGTTTTAAGATTATTTTATCTTAACCCTTATTGTATTAGTGATCCTAGGTCAAAAATAAAATCTAATTTATGTTTCATTATATTGGAGAATACTATGTGTTTTAAGATCCAGTAAATCTTTTAACAGAGTTTCTAGGAAGAAAATAGGAATAAGAGTATAGTCCATGAAAATTATATCAAATTATTTTATGATTAAGGAAATGCATGTTTATAATAATTTTTTAACATTTATAGGTTGTTACTGGAGTTCTTCGAAGAACAGATGAGGTGAGCTGTAAAAGAAAGATTAACTGCATGTTAACTTTACTTTTCTGTTCCTTTTCTTGCTCTTTATTTTGTTTTTTAAAATGGGCACAAATTGTAATTCTTTGGATTTAAAAAAGTAAATTCTGCTGCCTATGTTATAGAACACTTTTATCAACCTATGGTGGACTTTTCTGCTTTGGTAATCAAGGATATCAATAGCTTTGACCAACAGTTATTTTAAATATACAATTTACTTATGGAATCTTTTCTTCAAATAATTCCTTCATGAATAAATTGTGGCGTCTTAATATAGTGGGAGTCATACAGCAATTAAAATGAATGAACTAGATCTATAAGTATCCACATCCACTTTTAAATCTCAAAAATATTGAATAAAAAAGGCAGGTTACCAAAGTATGTTATGCATTTCTACAAAGTTTTAAAATTTGAAATATACTACCTCTTGTTAATGGATACTTAAATATGTAATAAAAGAATAATAATGTGAATGGAAAGGCATCTTACCAACCTTAGAATAATGATTTCCTCTGGGAAGAGAGAAGAGAATAGGATTAGAAGGAACTTCAGTTGTATCTGTATTTTATTTCTTAAAACATCTGAAGCAAAATGGCAGATGTTAACATTTGTTAAATCTGGATTGTGGGCACATGGGTGTTTGAAAAAATATCTTATGCATGCTTCTACAATAGCTTAAGATGTTTCATAAATAACAATAAAAAAGAAGATTTATTCCCTTTGGTGATAGTAAATATTACTCAAAGTAGTCTTTAGGAATCTTATACTATCTATTATATTTGTGGCATTTAATTAAATCAACTGCTATGCCATTACCTTCTGTGAATTGAACTTGCTTATCGTCTTTTCCTTATTTGGGATAGTTTGTAAAGCACCTTCGCTTGTCATCGGTCACTGTACAAATGGTAGATATTTTTAGTTGGATTTTATCTGCAACTTTTTAAAATAGTATGGCAACATATTACAGTCTCTGTTGCACTACTGCATTGGTCTGGTCTCTTTAAGACCCTCGTTATCTTAACATTTCCTTCAAACAATTGTCATGAATGAGTTACTCAAATATTTATTCCAATTTCTAAGTCATTTTGTTTTCCTTGCCTGCCTTGTTTGAGAAACTGCTCACCTAGCTTTATTTGATTACTGGTCTAGTGATGTGGGAAAGGAGATGGGGAGACAGGTACAGTTGCTTTGTCATAGTGGACACATCTGTGCCTCTCCATTAAGCTGGATTTTCTGACTATAACAATAAAACTTTCCTTTTTTTTCCCCCCCAGGCTACCTTCAGTAAGATTCCCATTGGATTTATCCCACTGGGACAGACCAGTAGTTTGAGTCATACCCTCTTTGCCGAAAGTGGAAGCAAAGTCCAGTAGGTTGTCAATGTGGTGTACTAGCATTTGTGGGTGAGCAAGCCTGGGAATGAAAATTTACATGTATGATATAATTTTTTTTTTTTTTTAGTTTTGATAGCCTGAAACTGTAAATAATTAAGAGGAGGACCTAGTCTAGAGTTCAACCTTTTAGTTCTTTGGGAAGTTTTCCAGTTGGGTTGTGGGACTCCGATAGTTTAATAAGAAGTCCCCAGGTCAGGTATGGAGGTAAATACGTGACGGCCATTTGCCAACTGTGAAGACCCAGGCTGTTTCTGTGCTTTTACATTGTAAGAATCTTTAGTGAATATGCATTTGCTCTGATTATTTGTTTGCTTTAAGTATGTGTGATGACAGCAAATCCCTTGTGAAGATTGATCCTGTAGCGCTGGCTTTATTATCTTGATAGTATAAATAGCTAAAACAACTAAATATAGTCACATCCTTTTGGGAGTGCCTTTAAGTGATGGGCAGCTGTGGATAGAGTAGACAGAGGAAGCAGTGCAAATAAAATGACTGTGAGTCTAACAATGGCTTCAGGAGCCAGGACAATTGTTGTTGTTATTGTTCTTTTTTCTTGAAAGCATTATGTAAACAAAGCTCTACACTTTCAAGAAGATAGGAATCTTGAGTTTGAGTCCTGTTTTGACAGAGATTAATAATACCATCTTGAGCAAATGGTTGTCAGGAAGACATAAATAAATGGAGAGATATCTGAGAGATCAGTTGCTTGATCTTTAATGTATGCTTTGTGACACATTGGAAGAAGTCAGTGAATAAATATTTATTGAATGAATGAATTATAATTTTCTCATGACGTTTCTGGTTGTAACCTTCTAGAATAAGTAATAGTAATAATACTCAAGTGATTTTCTGTTTTGGTTAAGGATTTTTTTTTTCCTTTGTAATTCTTTGATTAGGCTGGTTTGTGGATTTAGTTTTGCTGTTTTAATTTTAGGTGTCAACTCTTTTATTTTTTAACAATTCTTTCTTTTATTTTTTTACGAGAGCCTTAGGCCTTATGTCAAAACACTGGGCATGACATAGATACAAATATCAGACTTTCATTCAAACTTTTGTCATGCTTCAAACCTTAACATAATGGGGATTATTCAACTATTCACTAACCATCCTGAGTCCTAACAATAGAAGAGGCCATTTCAATTGGTCCTATTTTTTATTTGCAGTCTAAAATTTCTAAGGGGCAGTAGATAGTCATGTTGAATTGCTCATGTTTTTGCTTCTCTGAGATAAATCCTATCTGGTTTAGGACTTGGTTACATTAGAGAGCTTGTCTTTCCCTTGTGTCAGTATAGATTATTTGAATTGCTTTAGCCAATATTCCAAATGGCATATGCCAGTGATCTAGGGGTAAATTGTTTCCCTTGGAGAACTCCTTGCCTGTCCAAAAGCTAATTTACACAGAGTGTGTCAACCCTCAGGGTTTGAGTCTTCAGTTTTGGGGGAGCTGATTTTCTACATTAAGCTACATTGTTAAGCTACATTGTTGCTACTCCTATTTATGACTTAAAAATTTATGAAACTTAATTTGTAAGCCTGCCCCAGGGCTCTTAGATAATCAAGTAAGTCTGTCCTGGGTTCAGAATTTTGTAGGCCTCTTAACATGGCAGATGCCTAAGGCTATTTAAAAAGAACAAGGCTTTGCTGTTTGCACTGCTGTCAAGATTTGTTGTACGTGATTACTACAAAAGGAAAAAGAGTCTTGAATTTGGAATGTTGCAGGTAAATAATCCTAAATGTGCTGTTCTACGCTGCAGTGCCACTTTATTTAGAGCTTTCAGTTACTTACTGGAGAATGATGAATTTAAGGTTGTATTTCAGCTGTTTTCTGTCAAGCAATTTAGAAAAAAAATTATTATAAAAAGTTTTTTTTGAGTTGCAAAAATTTTTTATTTAAGGTCAGTCGCTCAAAGACACTTATTAAACCTCTCAATGTACTAAGTAGTGTTCAGAGTAAGTATAGTGCTTTTGGATTATTTTTAATACATTCCTTCAGAACTAATATATTCATACTAAATTAATGTAAACTTATGAGTGTGCTACTTGCTTTCTCCTAAATGAATCTCATATTCTACACTGCTACCTACTTCTCAGTTAGTATCTGTATTAGAAGGAAAAAATTGAATAAAAATAAGTTGATAGAGATATTATGAGAAAGTACAATTTTTCAACTTGCTTACTAGGGAACCCAGAATTTAATCTAAACATTTGAGTTAATATTTACATTTTTAAGATTTTAAAGTATCTTAAGTTATATATAACTTTGTTAAAAACACTGGTTTAGGTGGGTATGTTTTTGTTTTGTTTTGTTTTTGAGTTGGGGTCTTAATCAACCCAGACTGGAGTGCAGTGGCACAATCATGGTTCACCACAGCCTCAGTCTCCTGGGTTCAGGTGATCTTCCTGCCTCAGTCCCCAAAGGTGTGTACCACAACTCTCGGCTAATTTTTTAATTTTTTTGTAGAGATAAGGTCTCGCTGTGTTGCCCAGGCTGGTCTTGAACTACTTGACTCAAGCAATCTTCTTGCCTCCGCCTCCAAAAGTGCTGTGATTACAGGTGTGAGCTACCACACCTGGCCTTGAATATGATTTTTGACTTAAGTGTTTACATTTTAAGCCTGATCACACTAATGGGGAGATCTGTAGAGCACCCATATTTTAGATGTGGAATTTTTCTTTAGGAATCTAAAACAACTATGATTAATTTGCTAAGGGACTCTAATGGACAAAGTAGACAGCGTACAAGAACAAATGGGCAATGTAAGTGGAGAGTTGAAAATGCTAAGAAAGAACAAAAAGAAATGCTAGAGGTAAAAAACACTAGCAGAAATGGAGAATACTGAAAGAAGTTAGAAGACAGAAAGACTTTACCTATAGAAGAACAAAGATAAAGAATTACGTCTGACTTCTCAGAAACCATAAAGGCAAGAAGAGAGTGAAGTGGAATATTTGAAGCGTTGAGAGGAAAAAGACACCACCCTAGAACTCTGTACGCTATAAATTTCCAAAGGGAAGGAGAAATAGACTTTTTCAGACAAAATTGAGGGAATTTATTGCCAGTAGTCATGGCTTGCAGAACATGTTAAAGGAGAAAAATGGTAGCGGTCAGAAATTTGACTGCACTTAAAGAAAGGAAGACCACCAAAGGAGGAGTAAGTGAAGGTAAAATAAAAACTTTTATTTTCCTTAATTGAGCTAACAGATAACAGTTTGTTTAAAATGGCAATACAGAGCCGGGCTCGGTGGCTCAGCCTGTAATCCCACGCCTTTGGGAGGCTGAGGTGAGTGGATTGCCTGAGCCCACGGGTTCGAGACCCACCTGGGCAGTGAGACCTCATCTCTACAATAAATCAAAAAATCAGCCGGGCGTGGTAGCACATGCCTGTAATTCCGGCTACTTGGAAGGCTGAGGTGGAAGGATTGCCGGAGCCTGGCTGGTCGAGGCTGCGGTGGCCGGGAGCGGCCACTGCACTCCAGTCTGGGTGACAGAGTGAGACTCCAACTCAAAAAAAAAAAAAAAAAATAAAATAAATATAAAATAAAATAAAATAAAATGGCAATAACAATGTATTCGATTATGTGTTCTTATGTGCATATGATATAGTATTTGCTCATACATAAGTGATGTGAATGATATCAGTGATACAAGGAAGAAATTAGGATTATTTTGTTATAAGCTACACTATCTGTGAAGTAGTGTGGTATTACTTGAAAGTGGACTTGGATTAGTTGTGCATACATGTTACAAACTCTAGGGCAACCACTAATAAAAGAAAAAGATTATAACTGATATACTAAGATAAGAGAGAAAATGGAATCATATAAAATTTATAATTACAGAAGGCAAAAAAGAATAGAAGACAAATCAGGAATAAAGAACAAGGGCCACAAACAGAATTCAGTAACACATATGGTAAATATTAATCTAACTGCTTCAATAATCCCTTTGAACATCAGTGGTCTAAATGTACCAATTTAAAAAGATTGTCAGCCGGGCTTAATGGCTCAGCCTGTAATCCTGTGCCTTTGGGAGGCTGAGGTGAGTGGATTGCCTGAGCCTGTGGGTTCGAGACCCGCCAGGGCAATTTGGCAAGACCTCATCTCTACAATAAATAAAAATGAGCCAGGTGTGGTAGCACACACCTGTAATTCCGGCTACTTGGAAGGCTGAGGTGGAAGGATCGCTGGAGCCCAGCAGGTCAAGGCTGCAGTGGCCGGGAGCGGCCTCTGCACTCCAGTCTGGGTGACAGAGTGAGACTCCAACTCAAAAAAGAAAAAAAGATTGTCAGAGTGGATCAAAAACAACACCAACTATACGTTGTCTGTAAGAAACTCACTTTTAAGTTTAAGGACACATAGATTAAAAGTAAATGAATGAAGAAAAATCAAAAGATAGCTAATAAAAAGAAACCAGAAGTAGCTATCTTAATTTCAGATAGCAGATATCAAAACAAGAGAAGTTATCAGGGATAAAGAAGGGCAGTATAAGTCGGACACGGTGTCTCTCTCCTATAATCCCAGTACTTTGGGAGCTTGAGGCAAGTGGATCATTTGAGCTCAAGGAGTCTGAGACCAGCCTGGGCAATATAGTGAGACCTCATCTCTCCAAAAGTAAAAAAATTCACTGAGCGTGGTGATGCTTGCTTGCAGTTCTAGCTACTTGGGAGGCTGAGGTGGGAGAATTACTTGAGCCCAGGAGTTTGAGGCTGCGGTGAGTTGTGACTGTGCCACTGCACTCCAGTCTGGGTGACCGGGTGAGACCTCAACTCAAAAAAACAAAACAAAACAAAAAAACAAACATTGCATAATGTTAAAGAGGTTATCTAAGAGGACATGACAATCCTTAACTTGTATGTGCCTCATAACACAGTGTCAAACTATCTGAGGCAAAAACTAATAAAACTGCATGAAGAAACAGATGAATTCACTATCACAGTTGCATATTTCAAGACCCCTCTATCAGTAATGGACAGATCCAGCAGGCAGAAAATCAGTGAGGACACAGTTGAACTCAGCAACGCTACCAGTCAACTGAATACAATTGACACCTATAGACTACTTCAACAACGGCAGAATGCACGTTCTTCTCAAGTTCACATGGAATGTTCACCAAGATAGATCAAATTCTAGGCCATAAACACACCTTAACACATTTAAAAGAATAGACATCATGCAGTGTCTTTTCTCAGATGGCAATGGAATTAAACTAGAAATCAATAAGAAAAAGATAAATGGAAAAACTGCCAAATTCATGGAGTTTATGTAACACATTGATCAAAGAAGAAATCTCAAGAGAAATTTTAATCTTGTACTAACTAAAAATGAAAACACAACTTATCAAAAGTTGTGGGATGCAGCAAGAGTACTGCTTAGAGGGAAATCAATCGTATTAAATGCACGTGTTAGAAAAGTAGAAAGATCAATAAAGTTTCTGCCTTAAGAAACAAGAAAAAGAAGAGCAAGTTAAATCCAAAGTAAGCAGAAGAAAGAAAGAAAGAAATACAGTTGTCCCCCAGAATCCATGGACTTCCTATGGATATGAAAATCTGCAGATTCTCAAGTGCTTGTAGAAAAGTACCACATATTCTCACTCATAAGCAGAACCTGAACATTATCATAGTACTATAAGAAAGGGATTGTCAGTAATGGGACACTGCCAGGAGAGGGAGTAGGGGAGGGGGCACATAACAGCTATAAATGTACCTGAAACCAAACCAGGCAAAGTGGGTACAAAAGGAAGGCCTAAACTTCACCTGTATGATGACTACTTATGTACCTAATTCTGAATTGTACCCCACATCTTTAAAATAAAATTTTTTAAAAATGGTACAGTATTTGCATAGGACCTATGTACATCTTCCCATATATTTTCAATCATCTCTAGATTACTTATAATACCTAATATAAGACAAATGCTATGTAGATAGTTGTTATACTGTATTGTTTATAGAATAATGACAAGGCAAAAATCTACATGTTCAGTACAGATGCAATTAAAAAAAAATTCAATCCTTGGTTGATGGAATCTGCGGGTATGGAACTCACTGATACGAAGACCTGACTGCAATAAGAATTAGAGCAGAAATCAATGAAATTGAAAACAGAAAATCAACAGAGAAAATCAATAAAATCAAAAGCTGGTTCTTTGAAAAGATTGATAAAATCAATAACGCTCTAACTAGGCTAAGAAAAAAATAGGATACAAATTACTAACATTAGAAATGAAAGAGAGCACATCAGTATAAGGACCATCACTATTACTGCTGTAGACATTAAGAGGATAATAAAGGAATTGTATGAACAACTTGATGCTTACAGATTTGATAACCTAAATTAAATAGACCATTTCCTTGAAAGACACAATTTGCTAAAACTCACACAAGAAGAAATTGTAGACGAATGAATTAGTAAACCAGTGCATCCAGACAATGGAATGTTATCCAGTAATATAAAGACATGAGCTATCAAGTCATGAAAAGACATGGGAAAAGCTTAAATGCATATTGCTAAGTGAAAGAAGCCAATCTGAAAAGACTATTTAATATGTTATTTCAATTATATAACGTGGAAAAGGCAAAACTTTTGCATAGACAATAAAAAGAACAGTGGTTGCCAGGTTAAGAGAGAGGGCATGAAAAGCTGTAGCTCACAGGATTTTTAGGGCAGTAGAAATACTCTATGATATTATAATGGTGGATGCATGTCATTATACATTTGTCTTAACCCATAGAATGTGCAACACAAAAGGTGAACCCTCATGTAAACTGTGAACTTTGTGCGGTAATGATGTGTCAACGTAGGTTCATTAGTTTTAACAAATGGACCATGCTGGTGGGGGATGCTGACGATGGGAAGACGATGCATGTGTTAGGGATTAAGGGTATATGGGAAACCTCTGTATCTTCCTGTCAGTTTTGCTGTGAACCTAAAACTGCTCTAAGAAATAAAGTCTTAAAAAAAACAAGGACCTTCTGTGTCTAGTCTTTCTCACCATTTATCCTAATTATGTACTGACCCTTGTACTCAACCATTGAAATGTATTTATTTGGAGCAATTTGAGTATCAATAAGGCTAATAACTGTATATATTGGAATATATCAAATGTATATTTAAATTGCTGAATGAGGTCATAGTGATACTAGAAAATCAAAATGAAAAACTGGTCACTTTTGGATGATACTAGAGAATCCATGTATTATTTTGAAAACTAACTTTTAAAAAGTGTAAAAATCAAGCATTTATCCTGACTTTCTCATATCACCTATATTTCAGGGTATCTAAATTGTTAATGAGGGAAAGTTTCTCTCTGTAGACCAGATAATAAATTAGAAGGAATAATAGAATTAAAAGATCACCAACCTGCAAGTTAATAAATGAAGGCAATGATTATCAATGGTTGGCACCATCACAAAAGGAGAGATGAGCAGACATTATTATGTACCTCCTGATGGAACTATACACTACATACACATTTATGATGTATTTTTCCAAACACTTAATCTGGTACAGATTTTCCATTCTAATAAGATTTGCAGAAAACACAGGGAATGGAGATGCATGTTAACACCATAGGGACATAGTAAAACCCAAACCTTCAGAAATTCAGTAAGATAAACAATCCATTTCTTCAAGTAGGGAATAAGAAAAACAGAGGAAATGTATAGATTAGAAGAGACTTGAAAAATTGCATCTTATTTGGATCATGATTTGAATACAATAATTAAAAAATAGTTAATCGGGGGAGTTTGAACATTGACTAAATATATGTTGATGGTGTAAAGATATTTAGAGTTTGCTTTAATTGATAAGGGAAGAGGGCAGTGGGTGGGGGATACAAAAGGTAGTAAGATTGGCTATGAGTTGATAATTGTTGAGGAATGTATAAGAGTTCATAGTGTAATTCTCTGTACTTTTTTATATGCTTAACATTTGATAGAATAAAATAATGCATTCAGCAAATATCAAATGCATATTACATGCCATGCACTACTAGTAGGTTTTATGTTGGTTAATAAGCAGATGTAAGTTATCACTAACCTGGTGGAACTTTCAGTCTCCAGAGGAGACAGATAGTAAACTAAATAAAGAAATATATATATATTATGAATTGTGATCTGTCTACTGTGAAGGGTAATGAGTACAGTTCAGTAATAGAGATGAGGGAAAGACCTACTTCTAGGCTTCTCTGCAGCAATGATACTTCAGTCCAGATATTAAGGATGAAAATATCTAGCCATGCTCAGAGACCACAGACAGATTCCAGGAAAGGTTAACAGGTGATGCGAGGAAGGATTTGATGTGGGTCTGCTTGTTCTCTCTGCTCCAAGCACTAATATCTTATTGTTTAGCCATTTGTTGATTTAGTATTTCTTTTGTTGATTATCTGTTGTATATTATGTGTGTCTAACCTTGGATCTAATAAAGCACAAACTCTAGAACTGCTCCTAAGCTTGGCATAGCTTCATGTGCCCTGCATGGATGTCAATAGTACATGCCTTTTGATAATACTTTTTTTTTAACCTATAGACTTTTCAAATGACTATCGGAATGTAAATAAAAACAGCCTTGTATCTTTGAACAAACCTATCAGCAATTAAAATGAAGTGCATCCTAGTACTGGAAGATAAGAGACATATATCTTGGGTTCTGGATTATATTTTGCTAAAATAACTACAACAAATTTTGTTTCTTAGTTACCCTTCTGACTGTTAGAGTAAAAAATATAGTTTTTTTTTGTTTGAAGTGCCTGAATTTCTTACAATGAATTAAAAATGTTATATTATTTAAGTATCATATTTTCTAAGAGTAATTACGAGTCAGGCACTATTAGAGAATCAATAAATGTTAAATAAATAAATGATTGGCGCCTTGCATAAACTTCTCCTTGCTAAAGCTTTCTCTTTGGTCCATATCAGAGCGTTCTACTATATTTGTTTCAGTAATTATTTTGCACTCCTATGTTTTTCTTTCTTGGACTATTTTTTGAAAGACTGTGTCTTCTTCTTGACTCAGCTATTAGTACTCTGGGCAGGAGTACGTGTGTGTGTGTGTGTGTGTGTGTGTGTGTGTGTGTGTGTGTGTGTGTGTGTTGGGGGAAGGTTGCTTATTTTTCACATGATAATTTCCTACTCTCTCTTTTAGACATATTACAGATGCTACACTTGCCATTGTGAAAGGAGAGACAGTTCCGCTTGATGTCTTGCAGATCAAGGTAAAGACTTTTCTTAGATTTTGAAAAAAATGTGAAAGTAATATACACATGCATGTTAAAGAAAATAAAATACAACAGTTCATATGAGATCACAATGAAAGCAACAGTCCCTCTTTCCTTCGCATTCCAAGTATTGCCCCAGAGAAAAATAATTTTAACCTGTTAATTCTACTTGTTATTATGAATTAATATGTTTATGGTTCTACTTAAAAAAAAAAGTTGTAGTAAAAAAATCACGTTTACCATCATAACCATTTAAAATTTTTAAATTTTAGTAACTTTGGAGAGTACAAATATTTTTGGTCTGGGCTTTAAGTGTACCCACCATTCCCTTCTGTGCACATTATACCTGATTCCCCCTCCCTCTTCTGAGTCTCCAGTGTCCATTATGCTATTGTCTGTATCTTTGCATAGCCTTAGTTTAGCTTCCACTTATAAGTGAGAACTTGTGGTGTTTGGTCTTCTGTTCCTGAATTAGTTCACTCAGGATGGTGTTCTTCAATTCCATCAAAGTTGCTGCAAAACACATGATTTCATTCTTTTTGATGGCTGAATTGTATTCCATAGTGAATATATACCACATTTTCATTATCCACTGATTGGCTGATCGGCATATAGGTTGATTCTACGTCCTTGCAATTGTAAATTGTGCTGCGATGAACATGTGGGTTGCAGGTGTCTGTTTTACAAAATTACCTTTGGGTGTTCCTTTGGGTAGATACCTAGTAGTGGGATTGATGGATCAAATGGTGGATCTACTTTTAGTTCTTTGATAAATTTCCATACTGCTTTCCATAGAGGTTGTACTAATTTACGCTCCCACCAACAGTGTATAAGTGTTCCCTTTTCTCCACATCCATACCAGCATCCATTGTTTTTTGATCTTTTTTTTGTTTTAATTTTTTTTTGGCAGAGCTATGAAAATCTTTAATTGGTATAGATCCCAGAATATTTCACAGAGCTGCAATCACCATACGAACATGTAGATTCAGTACATATTTGGAAGCAGCATAGCACAAACCCCAAGAAGAGCATGAAGTCATCTCTCTGTGGGTTCATTTGTAACCACACTGTGAAGTAGCTCTTTTACACAACAACACAACTGCAAATTTGTAATACTTAATCTTACTTTTTATATATAGACCATAATTATTCTCAGAAGCAAATCGAAGAAATCTGAGGCCACAACACCATTACCAATTAAGAAATGTGGTACTTACTTTCTTCTATATTTAGGAAAAGAAAATCCAGTTTTGGAGGTGCCAGTCCTTACCCCTATACTAATGCCAGGTATTGAGCAGGGAATAATGGGGGAGTCCTGGGCTTCAGCCCTCGGTGGAGACGCTCAAGGACCACAGAGCACTTGGGCCATATTACCAAAGAGGACCTTGAACATCTATCATAAAACTATAAGAAAAGGATTGACAGTGGTGGGAATCTATGGGAGGGGGGGCAGGGAGGGCAAGGGGGGTGGGATTAACGGTAGTCGATATCTGTCTGGGGATGGGGGGACACCCCTTATCAACAAGGGTGGCTGAACGATGCATATTTGTATACCTAGCCCTTTACTGTACCCCACAATTTTAAAATAAAAAATATGTTTAAAGAAATGCTAAGTATTGCAAATCGATCCTTTTCTTAAAACTGTGGAGTACAATTCAAGATTAGGTATATAAGTAGCCATCATACAGGTAAAGTTTGGGCCTCCCTTTTTCCCCACTTCACCTGGTTTGAGATCAAGTACTTTTATTGATGTTATGTCCTACTCCCTACCCTTTCCCTGGTAGTTTCCTGCTATGTCAATCCCTTTCTTACGGTATTATGGTAAATGTTTGGGGTCCGCTTATGAGTGAGAACATGTGGTACTCAGTTCTTTGTTTCTGTGATAGATCACTGAGTATTATAGCTGGTATAAGGTCTCATTGTGGTTTTAGTTTGCATTTCTCTGATGATGAATGATGTTGAGCATTTTTCATATATTTGTTGGCCATTTATATATCATCATTTGAGAGGTCTGTTCATGTCATTTGTCAGCTTTTTAATGAGGTTATTTGCTTTTTCCTTGCCGATTTGAGTTCTTTATAGATTCTAGATATTAGTCATTTGTCAGATGTATAGTTTGTGAATATCTTCTCCCATTCTGTGGGTTGCCTGTTTGCTTCTGTTAGTTTTTTCTTTTGCAGTACAGAAGCTTTTAATTCAATTAAGTCCCACTTGTTTATTTTTGTTTTAGTTGCATTTGCTTTTGGAGTTTTAGCCATAGATTCTTTGCCTAGACCAATGTCCAGAAGAGTTTTTCCTAGGTTTTCTTCTAGGATTTTTATGGCTTCAGGTCTGACATTTAAATCTTTACTCCATCTTGAGGTAATTTTTGTATACGGGGACAGATAGGGATCAAGTTTCATTTTTCTGTATGTAGCTATCCAATTTTCCCAGAACCATGTGTTGAATAGGCATCCTTTCCCCAGTGTATATTTGTGTCTGTTTTGTTGAAGATCAGGGGGTTGTAGGTATTTGGGTTCATTTCTGGATTCTTACTTTTGTTCTATTGGTCCATGTGTCTGCTCTTGTACCAGTACCATGCTGTTTTGGTCACTATAGCCTTGTAGTATAATTTGAAGTCAGATAATGTGAGGCCGCCAGCCTTGTTCTTTTTGTTTAGAGTTGCTTTGGATATTCAGGCAGTTTTTTGATTCCATATGAATTTAAGGATTGTTTTTCCTAATTCTATGAAAAATGACATTGGTAGTTTGATAGGGATTGCATTGAATCTGCAGGTTACTTTGGGTAATGTGGTCATTTTACCAATGTTGATTCTTCCAATCTATGAGCATGGAATGTCTATTTGTGTCCTCAACAGTTTCTTTCATTGGGGTTTTGTAGTTCCCCTCATAGAGAACTTTCACCTTCTTGGTTAAATATATTCCTAGGTATTTGACCGTTTTGGCTGCTATTGAAAATGGAATTGAGTTCTTAATTTGATTCTCAACTTGGTTGTTTTTGGTGTATAGCAGTGCTACTGATTAGTATGTGTTAATTTTGTATCCTGAAACTTTACCAAATTCATGTATCAAGTTCAGAAGTCTTTTGGAGGAGTCTTCAGGATTCCATAGGTATAAGATCATATAGTCAGCATACAGAGATAGTTTGATTTCTTCTTTTCCAATTTGGCTACCCTTCATTTTTTTTTCTTGCCTGATTGCTTTGGCTAGGACTTCTAGTACGATGTTGAATAGGAGTGGCAAAAGTGGGTGTCCTTGCCTTGTTCCATTTCTGAGGGGGGAATGTGTTCAACTTTTCTCCATTTAGGATATTAGCTGTGGGTTTGTCATATGTGGTTTTTCTTATTTTGAGGAATGTTCCCTGTATGCTGACTTTGCTGAAGGTTTTTATCATGAAAGGAGGCTGGATTTTATCAGATATTTTTCTGCATCTGTTGAAATGATTAGATGATTTTTATTTTTAATTATGTTTATGCAGTGGATAACACTGATTGACTTGCATATGTTGAACTACCCTTGCATTCCTGGGATAAAACTCACTTGGTTGTGGTGTATTTTTTTTTTATGTGCTGCTAAATTCAGTTTGTTAATATTTTGTTGAGATTTTTCATGTCTAAGGATATTGGTCTGTAGTTTGCTTTCTTTGTTGTGTCTTTTCCTGGCATTGGTATCAGAGTGATACTGGCTTTATACAATGAATTAGGGAGGATTCCTTCCTCTTCAATCTTGTGGAATAGCTTCAGTAAAATTGGTACCAGGTCTTCTTTGAAGGTCTGGTAAAATTCAGCTGTGAGTCCATCAGTCCTGGACTTTTTTTTTTTTAATTGGGAGGCTTCTAATGTTTCAATCTTGCTACTCATTATTGGTCTGTTCAGGGTTTCTGTTTTTTTGTGATTTAAGGTTAGGGTGTTGTGCATTTCCAAGAATTTATCCATTTCCTCTAGATTGTCTGTTTGTATAGAGGTGTTCATAATAGTCTCAAATAATCTTCTGAATTTACATCATATCAGTTGTAATGTCTCCATTTTCATTTCTGATTGAACTAATTTGAATCTTCTCTTTGTTTCTTAATCTGGCTAGTGATCTATCAATTTTGTTTATTTTTTCAAAGAGCCAACTTTTTGCTTCATTTATTGCTTGTATTTTTTAAAATTTCAAATTCATTCTATTCTGCTCTGATCTTTGTTATTTCTCTTCATCTGCTAGCTTTGGGTTTGGTTTTTTTGTGTTCTTCTCGTTCCTTGAGGTGTGATGTTTGGTTGACATAATCTTTCAGTCTTATTAATGTAGGCCTTAAGTGCTATAAATTTTCTTCTGAGCACAGCTTTGGCTGTATCCCATAGGTTTTGATAACTTGTTTCATTGTCATTTGTTTCAAGGAATTTTTAAATTTCCATCTTGATTTCATTGTTGACCTCAGGTTCATTCAGAGGCAGATTGTTTAACTTCTGTGTTTTTGTGTGGCTTTGCATGTTCTTTTTGGAGTTAATTTCTAGTTTTATTCCACTGTGGTTTGACAAAGTGCTTGATACAATTCCAATTTTTAAACGATTTATTGAGAATTGATTTGTGGCCTATCTATCATATGGTCTATCCTGGAGAATATTTCATGTGCTGATGAGAAAAATGTATATTCTATAGTTTGGGGATGGAATGTTCTATAGATGTCTGTTAGTTCCATTTGCTCTAGAGTCTAGTTTAACTCCAGTGTTTCTGTTGACTTTCTGTCTTGATGATCTGGCTATTGCTCTCAGTGGAGTGTTGAAGTCGCCCACTATTATTGTATTGCTGTCTATCTCTTTTTTTAGGACTCTTTCTTTTAGAATTTATTTTATAAAGCTAGGAGTCTGGTATTAGGGGCATATATATTTTAAATTGTTATGTCTTCTCATTGGATTGATTCCTTTATCCTTATATAATAGCCAGCTTTGTCTTTTTTTTACTGTTGCTAATTTAAAGTCTGTTTTATCTGATATGAGAAGGCTACTCCTGCTCATTTTTGTTTTCCATTTTCTTGGAATATTTGTCCCTACCCCTTTACTTTGAGTCTCTATGAATCTTTGTGAGTTAAGTGGGTCTTTTGAACATGGCAGATATTTGGGTTGTATTTTTTTGTCCATTCTTCCAGTCTGTATCTTTTTAGCGGGGAATTGATACCAGTTATGTTCAAAGTTAATGATATGTAAGGTACCATTCCATTCATCATACTGGTTGTTATCTGGCTTGTTTATTTATATATTTATTTATTTTCTTTGTCATGTTGATCTTCCATAAGGCCTATGAGCTTTATGGTTTCCAGTGTTTTTCTACTGGTGTATTTTGACCTTTTGTTTTAGTATTTAGAACTCCTTTGAGTATTTCTTGTAGAGCTGCTATAGGGTTGACAGATTTCCTCAGTGTTTCCTTGTCTGGGCAAGACTTCATTTTTCCTTAATGTATGAAATTTAATTTTACAGAATACAAAATCCTTGACTGACTGTTACTATTTTTGAGGACATTGAAGATGGAGCCCCAATCCCTTCTGGCTTGTAGGGTTTCATCTGAGGAGTCTGCTGTTAGTCTGATAGGTTTACCTTGGTAAGTTATTTGATGCTTTTTTCTCACTGCTCTTAAAATTATTTTCTTCACATTAACTTTGCATAACCTAATGATTATATGCCATGGGGATGACCTTTTTTGCAATGCATCTTCTGGGGTATCTTTGGGCTTTTTGTATCTGGATGTTTAGATCTCTGACAATGCCAGGGAAGTTTTCCTCCATTATTCCCTCAAATAGGTCTTCCAAACCTACTGCTTTCTCTTCTTTCTCAGGAACACCTATGATTCTTAGATTTAGATGTTTTACATAATCCCACATTTCTGAGAGACTTTGTTTCATTCTGTTGGTTCTTTTTTCTTTATTGTCTGGTTTGGTTACTCCAAGAGCCTTGTCTTCAAGTTCTGAGATCCTTTATTCTGCTTGTTCTAGTCTACTGTTAAAACTTTCCACTGCATTTTGTACTTCCCTAAATGATTCTTTCATTTTCAGAATTTCAGCTTGGTTTTTTTCTTAAGATGTATATCACTTTGGAGAATTCTTTGTTTATATCCTTAATAGTTTAAAAAATGTCTTTATGTTGGTTTTCAGTTTTCTCTTGAAGTTCATAGTTAATTTTCAAATCAATCTTTTGAATTGTATGTCTATTTTGGTTAGAGTTCATTGCTGAAGAGTTGGTGTGGTCTTTTGGGGGTATTGAGGAACTCTGTTTTTTCATATTGTCAGAATTATTTTTCTGGTGCCTTCTCATTTGGATAGACTATTTCTCTTTATTTGAGGTTGACAGGGGCTGATGTAGGCACTGTAGGGTTCTCTTGGTTATGTATAGCCTTGGTGTGGTGAGTTTCTCAATTGCAGGCTGTGCCAGTCCTGTGTTGGGCACCTACACTGGCTTATGGTGTCCTGAGTGGCCGAAGTGGCTTAGAAAGTGGTGGGGTCTGGGATCAGGCCTTCCCCGAAGCTGAGATGTTATATCAGATGTGATGGGCTGTGCTGTTGACCTTTGGCCAGGAGTTGGCACTTACGACAGAAAGGCAGCTGCATTTGTGGCTGTGGGCTTTCTGCCTGGCCTGTGTTGCTTCAAGGAAATGCCCAGCCAACCTAGGCATGGGCCAGTGTTCTGGAGATTACCCAAGTTCTCTGTCTTTTTTGACCTTTTGGGGTCAGTGTGGGGGAGGGAGGGGACAGACCTGAAGCATCTCACCTATGTGCACTCTTGGCTATCCCAGTGGGGATGAGGAGAGAGTCCCAGGCCACCGGGTAAAGTTGTTGTGCAAGGCAGGCACAGAAGAGTTTACATGGGAAGTGAGAGATTGGTTTGGAAGAGTCCCAGCTGGTTTCCCACCTTGGCCTCAAGCATTCTGCCTGGTGATTGTCTAAGTGCTGCTGGCTTCAGGGCCTCAGGTGTTCTCACTGCAACCCGCCCCAGCCACGAACTGTCTGCAGCTAAGGAGTTTGCCACTGGGGACTGTTTCCTCCCAGGCTAGCTAGAAAGCTGCCACTCTACTTGCAAGGGTTGAGTTCCTGGGAAATGGTGGCTGGCACTGCTTGTGGCTTTCTTTTTTCCTGTCTCATTCCATATGGACTTCGGCAGAGCATGGCTGTGGGTAAGGCAGTTTCCCATGAGGAACTGGGGTCCTGCAAGGCTCAAGGAGCCCTTCAAGTTCATCGCAGGAGCCCAGAACTCCTGGATTCCCCTCACTCACCTTCCCCACTGTGTCTGAGGCTACTGGTAGACTGTGGTAGTGCAGATGAGAGTCTCACTAGTTCCAGCTCAGGTCAATGGATTTTTCCCTTCATTGCACTCTATGATTATTATCACTTCTTTGAAGAGTTATGAGGCATACTGCTGGTCTTGTTCCTCTCTGGGTGCAAAGGAAACTATTTTGGTTTACTCTGAAGGAGAAACTCCTGTCATAACCATTTTTAAGTGTACAGTTCAGTCGTGTTAAGTATATGATGCTACTTTTTGATTTATCAGTTTTAGACCTTTTCTTCTGATTTCTTTGTTGTAAAGGCATACCTCCTTTTATCGTGCTTCACTTTATTATGCTTTGCAGATATTGCTCTTTTTACAAACTGAAGGCCTGTGGCAACCTTGAGCCAAGCAAGTCTGTTGGTGCCATTTTTCCAACAGCATGTGCTTACTTCATGTCTCATGCCACATTTGGTAATTCTTGCAATATCTCCAACCCATTCATTATATTATTATATCTGTTATTGTGAACTTTGATCAGTGATCTTTGATGTTATTATAATTGTTTTTGGGTGCCACAAGCTGCATCTATATAAATTGGCAAACTTAATCTGTGAATGTTGTATTCTGACTGTTCCATCAATTGGCTGTTCCCTCACCTGTCTCCCTATTCCCTGAGACACAACAATATTGAAAATAGCCCAATTAATAACTCTACAATGGCCTCTAAGTGTTCAAGTGAAAGAATCACTTGTCTCTCACTCGAAATCAAAAGCTGTAAATGATGCAGCTTAGTGAGGAAGGCATGTTAAAAACTGAGATTATCCGCAAACTAGGCATTTTCTACCAATTAGCCAAGGTGTAAATACAAAGGAAAAGTTCTTGAAGTAAATTAAAAGTGCTACTCCAGTGAACACACAAATGATAAGAAAGCAAAACAACTTATTGCTGATGTGGAGAAAGTCTGAGTGGTCTGCATAGAAAATTGAAACTAGCCACAACATTCACTTAAGCCAAAGCCTGATTCAGAGCAAGGCCCTAACTCTCTTCAATTCTGTGAAGGCAGAGACTAGTGGGGAAGCTGCAGAAGAAAAGTTGGAAACTAGCAGAGGTTGTTTCATGAGATTTAAGGAATGTAGCCATCTCTATAAAAAAAATGTGGGGTGAAGCAGCAAGTACTGATGTAGAAGCTGCAGCAACCTATCCAGAACTAGCTAAGATTCACTAATAATGGGAACTATCCTAAAAAGATTTTCAACAGAGTTAAAACAGCCTTCCAGGATTGTCATCTAGGACTTTCATAATAGCTAGATAGGACAAGTCACTGATCAGCTTCAAAGCTTTAAAGAACTGGCTGACTCTCTTGATATGGCTTCGTGCAGGTGAGGAACTTAAGTGCAAGCCTATGCTTATTGACCATTCTGAAAATTTTAAGGCCTTTAAAAATTATTCTACTCTGCAAGTGCTCTATAAACAGAACAACAGAGCTAGATGACAGCACATCTGTTTATAGCATGCAATACTAACTATTTTCAGCCCACAGTTGATACCTACTGCTCAGAGAAAAAGATTCCTTTCAAAATACTACTGTTTATTGACAATGCACCTAGTCATCCAAGATCTTTGATGGAGATGTAAATGGAGATTAACATTGTTTTCATGCCTGCTAACATCCATCTGCAGCCAAGGATCAAAAACAATTTCAACTTTCAAGACTTATTCTTTAAGAAATATATTTTGTAGGTCATAGCTGCCATAGATAGTGATTCCTCTGATAGATCTGGGCAAAATGAATTAGAAACCTTCTGGAAAGGCTAGGGGCATACCTCATCAACAAGGGTACCTGCATAATCAATGTTTGTATACCTAACCCTGAATTGTACCCCACATCTTTATAATAAAAAAATAACAAAAAGAAAAAAAAAGAAACCTGGAAAGGATTCATGATTCTAAATGCTGTTAAGAATATTTGTGATTCACCAAAGGAGATCGAATATCAACACTGACAAGAGTTTGGAAAAAGTTAATGCTGGTCATCATAGATGACTTTGAAGGTTTCAAGATGTCAGTGGAGGAAGTAACTGCAGATGTGGTAGAATTAACAAGAGAACTAGAATTAGAAGTAGAGCCTGAAAGTATGATTGAATTGCTGTAATCTCATGATAAATTTGTAACAGATATGGAGTTGCTTCTTGACATGAAATCTACACATGAAGATGCTATGAACATTGTTGAAATGACAACAAAGAATTCAAAATATTACATAAACTTAGTGATAGGCCAGGCATGGTGGCTCACACCTATATTCCCAGCATTTTGGGAGGCAGAGGTAGAAGGATTACTTGAGTTCAGGATTTGGAGACCATTCTGGGAAGCATAGCAAGACTTCATCTCTACAAAAAATTAAAAAATAGCTGGACATGGTGGCACACACCTGTAGTCCCACCTACTTGGGAGGTTGAGGAGGGAGAATTGCTTGAGTCCAGGAGTTCAAGGCTGTAGTGAGCCATGATCATGGCACTGCACTCTAGTCTGGGTGACAGAGTGAGACTCCAACCCAAAACAACAGCAACAACAACAACAAAATAAAGCTTAGTGATAAAACAGCAGCAGAGTTTAAGAGGTTAGACTCTAATTTTGAAAGAATTTCTGCTGTGGGTCAAATACTATCAAACTGTATCACATGCTACAGAGAAATCTTTCATGAAAGGAGGAGTCAATTTATGTGGCAATCTTCATAGTGGAATAATAGATATTGGAGACTTGGAGAGGTGAAAGGGGAGTGAGGGATGGGAAATTACCTAATGGGTTCAATGTACACTATTCAGGTAATGGTTACAGTAAAAGCACAGACTTCACCACTACTCAGCATATCCATGTGAGAAAACTGCACTTTACCTCCTAAAGCTATACAAATTAAAAAAAAATTATCTCAGTTTAAATTAAAAAATAAATTGCCACGGCTACCACCCTGATCAGTCATCAAGACAAAACCTTCCACCAGCAAAAAGATTATGAGGGTTCACATTATTGTTTGCAATTTTTAGCAATAAAGTATTTTTAATTAAAGTATGTACTTTTTTTAGGCATAATGCTATTGCACACTTTATAATAGACTATAGTATAGTGTAAACATAACTTTTATATGCACTGGAAGTCAAACATGTTGTGTGGCTCTCTTTATTGCAATATTTGCTTTATTGTTTGGTCTGGAACGGAACCTGCAATATCTTTGAGTTGAACCTCCATATCTTCTCCCAGTATATTTGTAGTACTACTTTTAGTTTCTCTGTTGATTACCTCTGGTCTACAAGTAATTCATCTACCTCATATGATTGTTTGACTATTACAAGAGCTAATAAATGTAAAGTACTTAAAACTGTGACTGATTTTGTCTTGCCTGTTTATATGAGGGCCACCTCTTTCCCCCATGCCCTACCAAAGTGGAACCTTTCTTGGGCCCCATCTCTCCTGTGGAGCAGCTTGTCTTTCTTTGGAATTCAGGTTACTTGGTTGTTTTGCAGTCTCACCTCTGATGTGCTTTTAAAAAGTTATGATTTTGTAGGTTATCTGACTTTTTCTCATTTGGGGAATGGAACAGTGTTCTTTATAGTTTCCTACATGCTAGATGGGAGCAGAACTTTCCATTTTTTCTATTGCATTGCCTAATGTTTTCTTATTGATTTGTAGATTAACTCATGAACTGTATTAGAAATACATTTTAAAATGTTTAGTGCCCACTAAAGAACATAGAAACAATGACACCTAACAGTGGTGATTATACTGGCACCCAGATTGTGGTCTTTAAATATCATTCCTTAATAAAAGTAACCAGGAATCTGAAAAGATGGCTTTCTGAGGCAGCGCAAGAACAGGGCAAGGAAGTACTCAAAAGCTGATGGAGATGTCACAAAAGACCTAGATGGTGTTGGTCTGGAACGGAACCTGCAATATCTCTGAGTTGAACCTCCATATCTTCTCCCAGTATAGTTGTAGCACTACTTTTAGTTTCTCTGTTACTGGTGTCTTACTTGCCAATTTTGGGGCAATGTGAATATGAAAAAGAATAATAACGCTGATTCATTAAAAGGCCTTAAATAAAAATGGGAAATCCATGAGTTTACAGTGATATTACAGAACTGCCAGCTTGTAAATGTAGAAGGAATGATAGAATTGGAAAATTAACATTTTGTAATCATCAGTGTAATAATTGATTTAGGTAGAGGTTATCAGTGAATGCTGAAAGCATTGGATAAAAGGTTGTTGGGAAACAAATATCCACCAGTCTCTAAGTATCTCATATTACTTATTGATTAAAAGGGAAAAATATACCTATATACTGAAGAATTCTAACATACACCACTTTAACTAAGTGATCAAACTTAGCTTCACCAATGATGGGACAAACTGACATTATCTGCCTCCTGATGTGATGCATTGTATTGCGAAAAATGCATGTCATATATGTAGTTTCCTTCAAAACCTTAATTAACCGTTAATTGTGAGAAATAATCAGACAAGTCCAAATTGTGTGACATTCTAAAAGCAACTAGACTGACTTCTTTAAAAAATGTCAGTGTCATGAAATCCACATGAAGGTTGATAGTCTGTTCAAGATTAAGAGAAACCGAAAAAATAACTAAATCTAGCACAAGATCCTAGATTGGAAAAATGGGGAAAAAAAAGCCAATCAAGGTATTATTGGAACAATCAGAGATATTATAATGTGAACTACATATTAGATATTACATATTGATTTTAGATTTCTTGAGAGTGACAATGGTGTTATGGTTATATCTGTATATATCCTTGTTCTTAGAAGGTATCATGAAGTCTAATAAGGAGCATATTGGCAGTAGTGAATCTGGGTGAGAGGTATAAGTGGTATTCATTGTACTATTAAAAGATTCACATTTTTCGAAAATAAAAATTTGGAGGGTAAGAAGGCCCAATCACCATTCTCAAATCTTGATCAAGATTCTCTCTTAAAAAAGGACTTAATTTCTAGAAAACAGATATTCTCACTTGGACAGTAGTTAAGTAGCTAATTCTTCTTGTCTAAACTCTATCTCCCTTCCCCCCTCCCCCACCAAAAGGGCAAATTACTAAGAAGGCAGAGCCATGAAGTTAAAGAAAATCCTACAAATAATCAACTCAGATTTCACCTTAAAATGTACCAGCTACATTCAGCATAAACATTTTATATTCATTCAGGTTTCCTGATGTTTGTGAAAGAAGGTTCTACACTGTGGCATAACTACAAACTTCATTCCTAAAAAATTACTGTCAGTTGTAGACTACATGCATATTTATAATCAGTGAACCCATGAGCTTGCAGCTTTTTAATTTCCTTTCTTCTTCATGCATTTATATCTGGACTCTACTGTGACCTCATTGGTTGTAATAAAGTAATTAAATTGCAGTTGATCTTTTAGCATATAATAAAGCAAAATAGTTTTCATAAAATGGAAGAGCTATACTGAAAGAAATTCTAGCCTAGGAAAGTACTACAGATCGGTATTTACAAAGATATTATTTAAAATATTGTTTTACCAAAGAAAATGAGTCAGGATATATCTCTTAGTAACTGAGTGATTTACTGTTTCTTAATATGTGTGTAAGGAATACCACTCTAGAGTAACAAGGATTTAACCAGAAAATCTCACTGTGCTTATATTTAAATGTCTCTTGTTTCCTTTATCTTCTTCTTTCAAATATACCGATTTTGTGAATTGGTGAAACCAGTATCAAATTTACCACAGGCTTTGTATATTGATGACACAGCCCAGAAAGAAGAAAATGTTAAAAATGCAATTCCTAAAAAACGTGGTAGAACAGCCTCTTTTCTTTTTTGAGAAACCCAGCTAGGCTGAATTCATTTTCTCTTTTTTCTTATATCTGAAAATTGCTTTCAGGATATGGAGGAAAGCATTACAGATAAAGCCTGATACCAAATATTGCTTCTTTTAAAGAACAACCTAGACCCCATCAAATACATGACTGAAAATTGTCCAAATAGAAATCTGGAATTATAATAATACCTTATATTTAACTGTTTACGCTGTTCAGTGTGTGTTCACATCTCATTTTAATCTCCAACTTGGGGAAAAAGTCAAGATGTGGATTAGTATCCTCATTCTTCAGATTAAAAAAATAGTCATCTGGTTATATGACTAGTTGTGCTGGACACAAAACTAGAATCTAGACTTTCTCACAGTCTGTTGCCTTTTCCACTTCACTGGTTTGTCTACATGGTATCATACTTGGCATTATTCCATGGTTTTTTTTCTTCCCTGTGTTAGGGTCTCATTCAGTTACCCAGGCTGAAATACAGTGACACAATCCTGGTTCACCACAGCTTTGACCTCCTGGGCTCAGGTGATCCTTCTGCCTCAGCCTCCCAGGTAGCTGGTTCTAACAGGCTACAGGTATGAGCCACCATGCCAGGCACGCACAGCTAATTTTTTTTTTTTTTGGTGGAGATGAGGTCTTGCTATGTTGTCTAGGCTGTTCTCAAACTTCTGTGCTCAAGCTATCCTCCTGCTTTGGCTTCCCAGAGTGCTGTGGTTACAGGTGTGAGCAACTATGCCCAGCCTATTCTATGATTCCTAAAGGGCAATTTTCCCACATAGACATCTATGATGCCTAGTACTGACTCTGAAGTAACTACTGGAAAGATTTATGGAATTCTTTAGAGTTTTTTTCTTTTTCTTTTTTTCTTTTTTTTTGAGTTGGAGTCTCACTCTGTCGCCCAGACTGGAGTGCAGTGGCCGCTCCCGGCCACCGCAGCCTCGACCGGCTGGGCTCCGGCAATCCTTCCATCTCAGACTTCCAAGTAGCCGGAATTACAGGCATGCGCTACCACGCCTGGCTGATTTTTTTATTTATTGTAGAGATGAGGTCTCGCTGCCTAGGCGGGTCTCAAACCCGCGGGCTCAGGCAATCCACTCACCTCAGCCTCCCAAGGCGCGGGATTACAGGCAGAGCCACTGAGCCCAGCTATTTTTATTTTTTTCAACGGAGTCTTTTAGACCCTGCAGCCCTGAACCAAATAGGATATACAGGGGAAACAGAGGGAAGTTAGAGTCTTTTCCTTTTCCCTATCAGTCCTGGCTAATTATATGGATTCCTTTCTAGACCCTGGCTCTGGTCTGCCTCTTAAGATGATGCTCAGAGCTGCATGAGAACTCCATCAGAGCTCCTCCTACTTTATTTCTCTTATTCTAGAAACATTAAAGTTCCAATATTAAACCTATCTAGTTGATAGGAATTGTTTTCTTTTCAATATTCCTTAAAGCTTTATTCCAACCAGCTCTTCCAGTTATTTTCTTTTGCAAACCACAGGACCATTTTTTCTTAGGGATTTTTTTTTTCCAGGGTAGTCTGAATTGGGGCAGTATATCTCCTTTGCCTTTAAGATCTGACTGTGTGCTTATCTTTCTCTTTTTGTCTTTGTTTACTGACCTGTCCATCTCATAATCTGACTACTTGCCCATACCATTAGTGGGCTAAGATACAGTGTACTTTGTCTACTGGCTTCTACTCTGTCCATCTTACCTTGCTTATTTTTACATTGCTCATATGTACCCAATGAGGACTAGTCTCTCAGTGACTGATCCTCAGGCCTCTTCTGAATGCTGACTGTTGGCTGCCCACCTGGCTATCTGGCTTCTCTAGATCTGTTCACACCTACTATGCCTTGGCTGCTAATCCTATTGTCCAGAGTCGTTTCCACCGTTTGCTAGCACTCACATCTGTGGAACGTTGAAGTTACAAGGTTCTTCAGTTAATTCTGATGGAATAATTTTAAAATTATTTCCCCAGATGAAGAAAGAGAAGACAGTGTTAGAATACCAGTCAGCAAATCTCCAGTACTTATCTCAGCACTTCTTATCTATCCTACATGCTTTAGAACAGCATTTCTCAGGGAATATAAGTTATACAAAAATGTCCTCCCAGAGAAGGATTGCCCAGTGACTAGCTTACAAAAATTATATTTTCCTTTTGGGAAATTTATATCAACATATTAACGTCTCTAAGAAGAACTACAGTAATAACTTGTTTCAAACTAATAGGTTGATGTTTTCTACTTTATTTCATCATGGAATCGTCTATCATCATCACCATCATGATCATTGTTATTTGATGTAACACTTAACATGTCATGAAACACTTGGGGAAACACTGCTATAGATACACCTCACTCAAATAATGTTATTTCTCTCCCTCAGGCTAGAAGGCACATTCTTCTCTCCTCATCTTTCTCTCCAGTCCTTTCCAGCCTTCCCAGTCTAGGTACCTTATTTTTTAAATATTGGTCAGATGGTCCAAAGTCAGACAAGAGGAATAGTTTTGAGATCTATTGCACAGCAGTGTGGCTTTAGTTGATAGCAGTGTATTGTATCTTTCAACATAACTAAGAGAATACATTTCAAACGTCTTACCACAAAAAAAGAATAAGTAACTGAGGTGATGGATATGTGAATCAGTTTGATTTAATCATTTTACCTTGTATACATATATCAAATCACATTGTACTTCACAAATACATCCAAGTATGCTTTGTCAATGAAAAAATACTGATGAAAGATTATTTAAATTGTGTTTTGTTTTAAAATTTGTTATATTTTCCCTGACCATCTCTTTCTCCTTTGTTCACCTTCCTGTTATGCAGTTGCACCTACTTTTTGTTTTTTTGGTTTTTTTTTTTCGAGTTGGAGTCTCACTCTGTCACCCAGACTGCAGTGCCGTTGCACACTCCCGGCCACCGCAGCCTCGACCTGCTGGGCTCCGGCGATCCTTCCACTTCAGCCTTGCAAGTAGCTGGAACTACAGGCACGTGCTACCACGCCTGGCTAATTTTTGATTTATTGTAGAGATGAGGCCTCGCCAAGTTGCCCAGGCAGGTCTCAAACCTGCGGGCTCAGGCAATCCACTCACCTCAGCCTCCCAAAGTGCTGGGATTACAGGCTGAGCCACCAAGCCCGGCTTGCACCTACTTTTGTAATACTCTGTATGTCTCTGTTATTTGAACCATCTATATCATGCCATTTTTTGTGTCTGTGTCTATATATTCCTCCACTACTTTGAGCTCCTTGAGAACAGACTTTTTTATTTTTATTTTTAGTCTCTAATGGATAATAAATATTTGTTCACAGCAACTTGGATGGATTTAGAGTCTATCATACTCAGTGATCTATCACAGAAACAAAGAACAGAGTACCATATGTTCTTACTCATAAGCAGACCTTGAACAATTATCATAATACTATAAGAAAGAGATTGGCAGTACTGGGAAACTGCCATGGGAGGGGGGCTGGAATTGGCTGTTGAGGGAAACTGCCAGGGGAAGGTGGGGCACACCTCATCAACAAGGATACCTGCATAATGAACATTTGTATACCTAACCTGGAATTGTATCCCACATCTTTAAAAAGAAAAAGACAGTATACATGAAAAAAATGATTAGCTTATAAGTAAGAAGCCTGACATATAAAAACTTACCACATTTTTATACTTCCTTAGTAGTTTTGTTAAGAAGAATGTAAAGTGGGAGTTAATTAAACAATATTTAGTTTCAATATTTTATTCAGTTCTAGATGATAAAAGGTACATTGACAGACAGTAGTGGAGTTGGGGAAACAAGATGATGAGGCTGTAAAGTCATGGAGGAATAACCAAAAGACCAGACATTTAGCTTGGAGAACATAATGGCTAAGAAAAGAATATAGGCATTTGAAGTAGGGAGTGTGTTAGCTTGTTCACCACTGTGTCCTCAGCCCACACAATGCTTGGCTTGGAGTTAGGGTTCAATAAATATTTATTGGGTGAATGAGGAAAAACATATCTGTCTTCAGATACTTGAGAAGATGTGACTGTTATGGAATTATAGTTAGAGGAGGGATATTTCTGATTCATGTAAATGCTTTACAAGGTTATTCTGTCACTTCTTTATGATTGTTACTAGTCATTTTTATTTTATTAATTTATTTATTATAAGTTTTATTTATTTGCTGTTGCCACCCACTTTGCTAGCAGGTGAGGAAACAATGATGATAACCCTTTTATATACATGTAGGAGATCATATGGTAAAGTTTTTTTTTAGTGTTAAGCAAAAGATGACCCCATTTTCAGAAGTGGAAGTCAAAGTTCCAGAAGTTAAGTGACTTGCCTAAGATCACTTAGGTATTATGTGAGGACTCTCACTTCAAAACAATTGTTCTAAGTTACTGTGGCATTTTATAAATCTTTAGTGATCAGCATATATTCATAAGAAAGAATGCAGTCTTTAAAGGTATAATACTTATACACTTAGACTTTGATAAAATTATTATTTATATCAAAAAATGCTGGAGTCTACCTTGACTCCCCATAGTCAGTCAGGCAAGAAACCATATTGGCTCTATCTTCAAAACATATTCAGAATCCAGCATTACCTCTCTATTGTTATCACTCTGGTCCCAGTCGCCTTTGCCTTTTGCCTGGATTATTACAGGAGTCCTCTAAATCTTATCATTCCTCTGCCCTTGCCTTCCTATAGTCTGTTCCCAGCACAATGGCCAGTGTGCGGTCACAAGTTAGAGCATATTACTTCTCTTCCCAAAGGCCTCCAACAACTTTTCATCTCTGAATAAAAACCAATCATCCAAAGGTCTTCAAAGCTTCCAGGGCCAAACATCTTCTCCCACCTCCTTATATTAAGTAGCAGTTATCTCTCCCCTCAACATCTTGGGGTATCTCTTTTTTCAGCCCATTCTCCCTATTCCTGTTTCTAGCTCCTCTATTGTTGAAACATACAGGAAAGATTAAAGAAATTTTTTTTTACTTGACAGATAGTATTATAGCAACCTCTTGGTTGCTGATGCCCCAATGCTGACTGTCTTATGGGTTCATGTATGAGTTCTCTGGGACTCCCTCCCCCTTCCTCCCCCCCCCCGCCCCGGGACATAGTTTTCTGATGTTAGAGACCTGTTCTATGTGCCACCTCTTTCAACTTCCTCCTTCAGCCTTCGGGCTTGGTACCCTCCACAGCCTCTTAGTACTTGGGTACCATGGCCCGTAAGCCAGGTTCTTAGATGGGTCACTGTCAATGTGATTCAAAGTCCTGCTATCTTCCATAATATCCACTAGGCACCAAGGAGACTAATGTTTCTTGTGATAGCAGTCAGGGAGTTGCCTCACCTTGCCCTCTTTCACTGCTATTTCTCTCTGTAATTCCCTTTTCTCTTGCTTAAGTAGGTACAGAGAACAGAAAAGCAAACTACTGCATGAGCAGATACAAGCAAAGGGATGAGAAACCAGTATTTTTTCTCTTGCAGGCTTCTCTTATTTGTGTGTGATGCTTCTAGAAATTCCTCACTTCGTTTTGGTGTAGTGGAGATGGGCATGGGAGCACTCCCTCCCCTGAGGAAAAGACCTTTGGTGCTTTCTCTAGGCCAGCAACTTATAGTGCCAAGGATTCTCTTCTGGTTCTGTCTGTACTGACTGTGGTGGATCATGTTCTCTGTTGTTACTGCTTTGGTCTGGATGACTTTTGCCTTTTGTCTTAATTGTTATAGGAGTGGTGGAAATTGAGCTTATTCTGCCCCTCTTGCAGTGAATTCTATGGGCCTGTGAGTAGCATTTAGCAGTTTTCTCTAGAATGTGAGAGTGCTTGGTGCCTATCAGTTTTCAGCTCTCAGACATTAACTGCAATTCTGAGCTACAGGAAAAGTCTCATTCAGAATCCCGGTTCATATTTTTTTGTGATTTTAAGGAAGCTTCATTGTAGAGTATAAACTCCAAGGGGCATTGGCACGACTGTGTATTTTTTCTATATATTGCTTAATTCACAGATTTGTTAGAAACTCTCTCATTGTAATATGTAGTATTTGACCAAGCGCTGAACTAAATCTGAATCAGTTTTTATTTCAACTTGTTGTGACAAGCATAGGACTGTATTTTCAGATACTCAGGTGAAACATTCTAGAGTACTAGGATTCTGATCTTAGCCTTTCTTGACCCTATAAGGAGAGTACAGGTTTACCAGAGAGTATACCAGAGAGAAGAATTTCTGGCTGAACTGACTACTGATATTGATCCAAGAACCAGCATAGTTAGGAACTGCTTAATTTCTAGTCTGAAGGATGATAATTGTTCTCTTGCCAGCAGATTCATGAGACCTAATATATAAAAATTAATTTTATTTTACAGTACAGGTTATCCAAATGCTTTTATTGAGCACTCACAGGATTAATTTATTGAAAGTTCCAACATATATTTTAGAATTTTGATATGATGAAAAGTAAGCCACGAACATTTGCTGAGTACTTTCAGATAGAGAGTTCCAAACTATAATCATGAATTTAAATTAAATGTATTTAACTTCCAGGGTGAAAAGGAACAACCTGTGTTTGCAATGACTGGCCTTCGCTGGGGATCCTTCAGAGATGCTGGCGTCAAAGTTAGCAAGTAAAGGATTACTCTATTGATGTGTGATGACTTTTTAAAAATCTTATTCTGTTCCTCCCTGCCTTTGAGGTTGTAACTTATGATAACCTAGTGGAGATAAATTTGGTGGACCTGGAGGTAGAATTATGTGTGATTAATGGAGGTAGGAACAGTCAGACAGAGGTTTATATCCTATATGCAGAAATTCTGGGTAACATTCCAGTTTCTTCCACACAAGCTAGTAGTAGCTGAAGAGGAAAAGGGTATGTTTCTATTTTTAGACATGATATTTAAGCATAGATTAGACTCAAGCATAAACTGCAGGGAGAACTGGATTGCCTATCATCTTAAAACAGTCTTAGCAGGGTAGTGGAAGGTACTGCCTGTGCCACATCCTCATGGAGCTGTTATAGTCCTAGTTGGAAGACTTTTTCTGAGAGGTGTTTTTTTGGATGGCCTGCAGATTGAGACTACAGCCCACCTCTCTTAGAGAAGGAACATGTCATCTAACTGTATTTGAGATAGGAGAAACAGACATATTGAGGAGCTAATTAGAGGGCCGGCTTTTTATGGTAATGGACTTATTTTTGGAGAATCCATTGTGTGAAACGCAGCTCTTGGCATGTCATATTCCATTTCTTGTGGAGAGCTAGTGTAGGCTAGGACTTGCTGAGGTAGGACTGAAGGAGACACTGCATGAGGTTCACTTCATACCTGACAGGTGGTGTTTTTTCCTTTCCTTTTTTCTTTACCTTTTCTTAAAAACAAGGGCTTATCATTTTAGTACAGTTTATGATGGATCTCACACATAGCTTTCTTCAAGATATTCCTCTTTCACTTAATGGGCCAGCCCGCCATACTTTTTTACAGGAATTTCTCTCACTTGTTTTACTTTATTATTTTTGCTAATGAAATTTCTGACAGTGAAATGTCAAAAAGAGAGATATTATCATATTATATTACACACTGCATTCTTAAATATTTTACATCTCCTTATTTGCAAGTTTGCCATGATTATATGGAGTCCACGTATTGCCTTGTGTTTTATCTATAATCTCAGATTCCAGCAGCTCACCAAGAGGAATTGCTTAGCCTTCCATAAAAAGTCTAGCAGGGCAAATTGCTTTCCAAAATGTATTAATCAGTAATTAAACACAAGCACAAGTCAGCCCTTTCAGGAAAAGTTCACATACTTGGCCCATATGTTGATTGGATTCTGAACAATGAATTTTAAAATTCTGGTTGTTATTGTAATACCTTGGATAGAACTATCCATAGAGTTGCTCTTTGTGTTAAGGAAGAAACAGTAGGGATTCAAGAAGTCATTTCCTAACTGACTATAGGAAGACTACAAGCAACAAGCATAGTGTCAAAATTTGCTGTTGGTAGACATGAAGGGAACTGCTGACAATTTAGAAATAAACTACCTGAGATGGGATGTTGTTCTACTTGGCTACCTGGGAAAAGAAGCAAACTCTGAAATAAACTTACACACACACACACACACACAACACACACACACACACACACACACACACACACTCAGATGATTAAGGCCCTCATTAGTAGCATCACAGTGTTAGTCTGAACGGTAATTTAAAGTGACTCCACACTGCCTACAGGATTCTATCTAAACTCCTTGTTCTGGTATTTCAGGCCCGATTTACTGTCATCACCCCTAATTATGTAATTATGCATCTTTCCTTTTAATCTTTTCCCTCCTTGTCTGACTGTTATTCTCGCTGTTTCCCACACCCTTGCTTCTTAGAACTCTTATCTAGAATGGTCTCCTTCCCGCTGTCATGTATCTAAAGCCAACCCATCTCTCTAAGTTTCATACCTTTATTCTGTGACATTCATTTTGTAAGCATGGCTGCTTCAATGATTTTAAGCCCTTAATGATTTTCTGTCCTCTCTTGATTCTCCTTACTAATAAATAGTGATCAGTTTATACCTTGCCGTAGTCATTCATTGTTTTCTTTTTTTTTGGAGTTGGAGTCTCACTCTGTTGCCCAGACTGGAGTGCAGTGGCTGCTCCCGACCACCACAGCCTTGACCTGATGGGCTCCAGTGATCCTTCTGCTTCAGCCTTCCAAGTAGCTGGAACTACAGGCGCACACTACCACGCCCGGCTAATTTTTGATTTATAGTAGAGATGAGGTCTTGCCAAGTTGCCCAGGCGGGTCTCGAACCCGCGGGCTCAGGCATTCCACTCACCTCAGCCTCCCAAAGGCACGGGATTACAGGCTGAGCCACTGAGCCCGGCTCATTCATTGTTTTCTATTACATATTTGGGCCTTTTTTCCCCTTAAATCTTAAGCTTCCAAAGGCAGGAATTTTATGCTCTGTATTTCTTCTTTTTCCTCCCATATTCATAGTAGATGCTAAATAAATGCATACTGATCAGTATCAATAGAGAGCAGTTAAGATGGGGTGGTTTGGTGGGTGACTCAGCCTGTAATCCCAGCACTTTGGGAGGCTGAGGCAAATGGATTGCCTGAGCCTGCAGGTTCAAGACTAGCCCAGGCAACTTGGCGAGACCTCGTCTCTACAATTAAAAAAAAAAAAAAAAAAAAGAAGAGACAAATTTTAAGAGAGCAATCTATGCTACTTTCTAATATCAATTAGGCATACCCTCTCTCCAGTAGCTTTATGTATTTAACAATATGCAGCAGATTCTCTTTATTCCCAGGTTTAATATTTGCTATTTTAAAGCTGAGTAACATAAGTGATGTGAAATTACACTGGGTTAGACATTTTAATTGTGTGTGGCGGTGTGTGTATTTTTGTTTGTGAAAGGACATAGAATACAAGATCCAATCATTTAACTTGTGAGTAGTGACACGTCAGATGGTATCTGCACCTCAGTATGACTTTACCATTTTCTACTCATTGCTCTTTTGAATGTATAGTCAGCCTTTTGTATCCGTTGGTCCTACATCCATTGATTCAACCCATTGTAAATGGAAAATAAAAATTAAAACACACACACACACACACACACACACACACACACACAAAGTAAAACTTGAATTTGCTGCATGCCAATGCACTATGTTGAATCTGTGTGAATGAAGTGATGTGGAGGCATTGTATTCATTATTATAAGTAATCTAGAGATAATTTAAAGTATATGGGAGGATGTGCATAGGTTATAAGCAAATACTATATCATTTTATATTGGAGACTCAAGTATCCTCAGATTTGGTATCCTTGGGGGGGTCTGAGGACCAATCTGCCATAGATACTGACAGGACGACTGTATAATGAATTATATTCTATGGTTTAAAGGCTATGATACAAGTGATACTTATAGATTTGAGGACTCAGAGAGACTCTAGTTATATATCACTTTTAAATTGCAAGAATCTTTTCACTGTATAACTAATTGCATACTGTTTGACAAAGCATTTAAATGCAGATTAAAAAATTTACTCTAATACTCTTGTGCTAAGCCCAAATCCCTAGCTTCCAGGGTAGCCACTCCTAACAGAAGTATAATCTAATGTATTATCTGCCATGAATGGTATCTTTCACATTGACAGTTCTTTTAATATTGTACTCAGAGTTTTATCTTGGTCTTTCTCAGGTACTGGTATCTTGGACCTCTAAAAATCAAAGCAGCCCACTTTTTCAGCACTCTTAAGGTAAATGCAATTTACAGTGAAGAAAGTTGCCCTGTGTTATTTTGTTGTTCCTCTGAGATATGTGGCATATTTTTAAATTTCTTACTACAGATGTATGTGACATGCTTCAGCACTAAAATGGGGTGTATTTGATTATATACAGATAACAGAAAGCATTCCTGTTTTGATAAGCAATCACTCCTTATATACCAATTCCTTCCTTCTGTTACCAAACCCATATTTCATTTCTCTTTAACCTTCTACTTCCCTTTGCTATTAGCTGACTCACTCTTGCCAGACAAATCTTGAAAATAATGACATATTATATCTCTTTGATTATTTATCTTTATTAGCATCTGGAAATGAATTGAAAGTTTGTATCTCAGTATATCTAATTGTACAGGTTTGTGTATAATACCAGTAGGTTTCAAATGCTACTAGCCAAATATGGGTAGTGGTTACTGCATTGGAGAGGACAGACATAGAACATTTCCATCATTTGGGAAAGTTCTGTTGGGCAATGCTGCTCTATGCTATACAGTAAAAAATATTGGCATTGAGAAAAACCTAACAATTTATAGTAATGAAAATGCTGATTAAAAAGTCATTCTTAGCTGTGGGCTACTTACTATGTTCAGCTTTTATGCAAATTGAAGTAGTGTATTGACAATTTGGCTAGCTGATCTGAAAATTGGCAAGTAGAGTTTGAATATAGTGAAAAATTTAGTTCCAATGTTAATATTCAGAGTTATCAAGTGTTTTTCTAATTATAAAAGTACTACATGTTCACTGCAAAACATTTGGAAAACATAACTCCCTCTAGCCTCTAAAAGACTGCAGTTAGATTAAAAAATTAAGGGTAAGCAACTAAAATCCTAAAATACCAGAAGCAAGTCTACATGATTTTAAAAATGTTTGCCTTTCTACATCTAAGGCAAACTGGATTAGTAAAATGTGTTATTATAATTTCATTGGTAGAGTGGCAAGTATACACAGAGTAGTTACATATTTAAGTAATAGAGTCTGGGTGAATATAAGCTGTTTCCACCACTTATTCAGCAAACAATTATCGGTATATGCTTAGGGCACAAAGTCACATAAGAAGATTTCCTGCCATGAAGTAGGGTTTGCGTGCTTGGAGAGGGGTACAAGTAAATCAGCCGTTTGGCAAGTGCTGTGGGAGAAGTATGGAAAGATGGATGGAAGCAGAAAGGAGTGGCATCCAAACCTGACTGAGGGTTAGAATGTCTTCCCAGAGAAGATGACATTTACACTACATTTTTGAAATATTTAACAGTGGTGTGACACGGTCCTTAATTATGCTTAATACAGTAAAATGGCAGGAAATGAAGCTAGAGGGGTAAGAGTAGATTAAGGCAGGTTTTGATGTGCATTTGACTTTAATCCTTAAAGCACTGGAGAGGTATTGAGTCTTAGGCAGAGGCATAACACGAACAGATTTTCATTTTCGAAAAATTGCTTGGCAGCAGTGTGATGAGAGACTGGACACATACAGCCAAAAGCAAGGACATCAGATAGAAGATTGTCTGAGTAGGCCAGGTGAGAAGTGATATGGTGTAGACCAAGGTGGTAACAGTGAGTACTGACAAATGAAGACAGATTAAAGTGTTATTGAGTTAGAAACCGCAGAAGTTGGAAGAGTATAGGATCGCCTGGTTTCTGGTGTGAGATACTGGAGTTTGTAACTAGAGTTTTCTATTAATGTTGATAATATTAGGTAGAGTAAGATGGAGTTTGTGAAGAAAGATGATATTTTCAGTTTGTTACATGCTGAGTTTAACATACCTGTGGTCCAGACAAGTAGAGATACAATTGTGATTTAGGTCTGGAATTCAGCAGAGGGGTCTGTGCTGAAGACATAGTTTCAGATGTTGTAAGCATATGAGTGGCATTGAAACCATGGGCTTGGTGAAGTTACCGTTGAGAACAGATGGCCAGGAATAGCCCTGAGAAATATAAACTTTTAAAGAGCCATGAAAATGACTGAGACATACTAACAGAAAATGTAGGAGAGAGTACTGACATAGAAGCCAATGGAAGAGGGAATTTCAGGAAAAAATGAAAATTTCAAGGAGCAACAGCAAAGACTCTAGATATGAAGACGGGAAAGTATCCATTGAATTTGGCATCCTCCACAGGTTTGGCAACCTCCAAAGTAGAGGGGCTGAAGCCATGGTGAAGAAAGTGAAGAAAGGAATGAGAGGTAAAGAAGTGGAGCCAGCAAGGACACGCTACTCCTTCAAGAACCTTGACTTTGAAGAGAAGGAAATAGACAAGGCAAAAAAGTTGAGAGAAATATAGGATCAGTATGGGTTTTTTTTCTTTTTGTTATTTTGTAGAGACAAGATTTGCTGTGTCATCCAGACTAAAGCACAATGTTGTGATTGTAGCTCATCATAATCTCAAACTCCTTGACTCAAGTGATTCTCCTGCCTCAGCCTTCTGAGTAACTGGGACTACAGGCCACCACCCCCAGCTAACTTTTTAAAAAAACTTTTTGTAGTGATGATGTCTCACTGTGTTGCCCCGGCTGGTCTTGAACTCCTGACTTAAGAATTCTCCTGTTTCGATCTCCCAAAGTGCTAGGATTGCAGGCACAAACCATTGCACCCAGTCTGGAATATTTTTTTTTTTCTAATTTAATTTTATTTTTTTGAATTGGAGTTCACTCTGTCGCCCAGACTGGAGTGCAGTGGCTGCTCCCAGCCACCACAGCCTCGACCTGCTGCACTCCGGCGATCCTTCCGCCTCAGCCATCCAAGTAGCCGGAATTACAGGCATGTGCTACCACACCTGGCTCATTTTTTTGATTTATTGTAGAGATGAGGTCTCGCTGCCCAGGCGGGTCTCGAACCCGCGGGCTCAGGCAATCCACTCACCTCAGCCTCCCAAAGGCGTGGGATTACAGGCTGAGCCACCGAGCCCGGCTTGGAATTTTTTTAATTGGAGAAATATTCATGTCTTTTTATTCTGAAGCAAAAGAAAAGAAGAATGGGGAAAAGTGAAGAGAAAGGAGAAGAGGGCATGATTGAATTGGCAGAATTCATGAGCGGGTGGAAGAGTGTGTGATCCAGCATACTGGATTGTCCCTGGACGGGGAAAGGGATACCTTTCTCATGGGATATAGGAGAGAAGTAAAGGATGGGGTCCAGATTGAAAACAAGATCGTGGAGAGTTAAGGTAGTTCTGACTAAAGTGCAGGAAGCAAAGTGATATGTCAAAAATGAGGTGGATGGTGGTGGTGTCATGGGGGATTTTGAAGAAAGATGAAAGTAAGGGGAGGCCCAGAAGGATTATTAAGTGGCATTGATGGCTCGAGACCAAGAATTGTAGTGACACTCAGTTGTTACAGGATGATTGCTTTTCCCTGTATTGATACTCAGCAGGAGTATTTTTCCCCCTCTAGTAATACTGAGCCATGATGTAGGAGGACATGAGCTTAGGAATAAGATTGATCCAGAATTGGGGCTTTTTAGGACACGTGTTATGAAAGATTAAAGACAGGGGGGCTAAGAGTAAACAGAAAAAGAAAGCGATTTAAAGTAATCAACGGTAAATTTGAACTGAGGGAAAATGGTCAGGGGGTGGAATCCTCAATGTGATTGAAAACTTGATGTGGTTAGGGTCTTCAGGGCCCCAAAACAATACCCCTCTCTTTTGAATTTGAAGGAAGGTATGAAAACAAATGCAGGAACTAGGCAGATAGAAATTAAAAACATCAGCTTTATAAATGTCAGCAGGAGTGAAGGACACAGTAGATACATGGTCACACTTTGACCTCTTAATACTCCAAACTGAACTTATCCACTTATAACATCTCCTTCAGGGCAGAGACCACCACAGTAAGCTTACTGCATGTAGCAGCAGTGAATGTGTGGGTCTTGGACAACCACTGTCAGAGAAAAAGGAAGAGGCGGACCCACGTGTTTGTCCTCGACATGAGGGAGAGTGAGCAAACATCGATGGAGGGAAAGAAGCCAGAATTGTTCTGGTTTTGTAACTTACCATGTGGAAACTTGAGAACAGGGGACAAGTTAGTCCTGGGAGACATACTGGTCACAAAAGAATCAACCAAAAGAGTCTGGGATATGATTAGACAGTTGGAGATCAGGGTTTTATGTTTCCAAGATGGAATAGTTGTGGATGACATTAAGGACAGGGATGTGACCATGGAAGTGGGTGGTTATGGTGAATTAGAGGTGATATCAAGGGCCAAGAGGCTAGGGTATGGTTTAATTATTCATGCTGCCAGGATGTGATCCAGGATGGCACTGGACTTGGGGACCGGGAAGTAGAGGATAAAAAATGTGGAGTGTGAGGATGATGGGCTTTGAAACAGAAGTGAGAGGTCTTGGGCTGGATTGCAAGCCTGGGCTAGACATCTGGCCTCTGTGTGGAATAAGACCCCCAGGAGTGAAGTAGGTATTTGATGCAACTGGATTTCATCAGTTTCATTTGTGTCATCATCTGTAAACCAAAGATAAATGTATTTTGGGATGAATCGATGCTCATTTATATTATTTATTTTTTTTCTTTTTGAATAAGTATAAACAGTGGTTGTTAGTCTGTGTTAGGGAAAGCAATGGAGGCAGCAGTTACTGAGTTCATGGTTTTCAATATAGTGCTTTAATAGGAAAAGAAAGCTTGAGGATTCCATTTTGTTTTAGAGAAAGTATTCCATCCAGTGAGAGGAGATTGTTACTTAGCTTTCCAGCAGGTATAGGTAGAATACTAACCTTTACAAAGAGAAACACCTAGAGTTTAGAATTGTGTGTGCATGACAAAAGTTTTTCCCTCTCCACATTAAAAGGAGTGGCCTCAGACTCATCAAGCTTCCATCTCATACACGGGACCCACAGAGAGACCTTCCAGTGAACCAGAAGAGACCCCTCCCCGGCCTTCTTTGTATAGGAGAATATTACGGAGGCTTGCATCCTACTGGGCACAACCACAGGATGGTGAGAACAGTGGTAACTAAAGATTGGAGAGCCTGGTCAGTGTAGGAGTGCTCAAGCAGACCCCCAAGGTCAGCTTTAGAGACTTAACTAGAGCAGGAAAAACCTTTCAAGGATTATTGAATTCAGCCTTCTGTGAGCCGCCAGAGCAGGGCACAAGTAATGTCCCATGAATGGGCATAGCAGTCTCTGTGCACCCTCTTTCTGTCACTGACACTTATGTTATTGTGACTGCTTTTGGCAGGGTTATTTCAGGCACAAAGTTCAATTTGAGCCTGGCTATTGACCCCTGTGAATAAGAAATATGAAATAAATAAAACTAAGGTAGAGAGTCAGCAGAAAGTCTTGGGAAGCTGAACTGAACAGCTGGCAGTTAGTTGGTGGTTGTGGGTGGTGAAATGTTAATGAAAGAAGTTGACCTGTGTCTAATGGATTTCCACAGCTCTCTCCCAAGTGGTAAGAAACCCAGAGGTCTGGAAAGAAGTACAGCTGTCTACCATTGAACTGTCTATCACAACACGCAATAGTCAGCTTGACCTGACAGTAAGTAATAATGAAATGCTTTTTATTAGAAAAGCATTTGGTATCTGAGAAAAGTGACAAAGGCTACGTGCTCTTCCACTAATTTGAGTTATTTTTATCTCTACCCTGTGGGGAGAGAGAAAAGGGTCAGGAAATAGAGGATGTGGTATGCCTTTAAGGAATAATAGCAAGGAGAAGAAGCCATAATTGCCCCAGGGGTGCTGATCAGTTCATTTCTTAATGGACTTTCAGCGAATTTAGGGCAAGAAGCCTTTAGAAATGCAGATTAGTCACTCCTATTTGTCACTGGAATAAAAAATTGTGGAACTTGTACTTCATTATCATCTATCTATCATCTATTTATCTATCTATTTTTGAGTCAGAGTCTCACTTTGTTGCCTGTTGCCCAGACTGGAGTGCAGTAGCACAGTCATGGCTCAGTACAGCCTTAACCTCCTAGGCTCAAGCAGTCTCAAGCAATCCTTCTGCCTCAGCCTCCTGAGTAGCTGGGACTACAGGTGTGCTCCACCACACACAAAATTTTTTTGATTTTTTTATAGAGACGAGGTCTTGCTATGCTGCCCAGGCTTTTTTCTTACTCCTTGCCTCAGGTGATCCTCCTGTGTTGGCCTCCCAAAGTACTAGGATTACAGGCATGAGACACTGTGCCCGGCCTATCAATTACTTTTAGACTTTACAAAATACGTAAATTTATGTCTCCAGGAGACAAATATGTATATATACTCACATGTATCCACATTGGTATTTACATTTGATTTTATTTGGGTCCAGTCTATAGATATGTGCTGTTCAGTACAGTAGCTATTAACCACATGTGGCTATTTAAATTTAAATTAATTAGAAATAAGTAAATTTTAAACTAAGTTCCTCAGTCACACGCACCATATTTCAAGTACTCAGAAGCCATGTGTGGCTACCATATTGAAAATCACAGATATAAAACCTTTCCATCAGTGCAGAAAGTTCTGTTGGATGCTGCTGCTATAGACAATATGCTAAAAAATGTTGAAATAAAGCTGGTCTGCCACGTAATTTTGTTTAGCCATAAGTCAAGACTTGATTTTCTAATTTTAAATAATGCAAAGAGAATCAAAAGAATAATAATTTTTTGTGACACAAGAAAAGTATACCAAATTCAAGGGTCAATATGAATAAATTAAGTTTTACTGGAACACAGCCATATCCACTCATGTACATATTGTCTATGACTGCTTTCATGCTACAATGGCAGAGCAGAGTAGTTACAACAGAGACTGTATGATCCAAAAGCCTGAGACATTTACAGTCTGACCATTTACAGAAAATGTTTACTGACCTTGGTTTAGAGAAAACCTTAGTAATTTATATTAATGAGAATGCAAATTTAAAGTCATTCTTAACTGTGGATTAACTACTATATTCAACTTTTATGCAAATCAAAGTAGTCTGTTCACAGTTATCCCAATCATTCTGAAAATTGGCAAATAGAGTTGGAATGTAGTGAGAAGTTTGATTCCAACATTAATATTCAGAGTATTGGGTTCTTTTCCAATTATAAAAGTAATAAATGTCCATTGGACAACATTGCTTCCTTTACCTTCTAAAAAAAAATTCCAGTTGGATTAAAGAACAAAATGTAAAATAATAAAATCATTAAAATACTAGGTTGAAATCTAAGTTATTATCAATAAAAACTTAGGAGAACAAGGCCTTTTTAAGCATAATATATAAGGCAAAAATCATATTGATATATTTGTATACTTATTTTAAAAGATACTATAAATAAAGTTTTAAGCACAAGTTGGGAAAAATATTAGCATGTGACAGACCAGGAATTAATAGCCTTCTTTATAATAAACTCTTATGATACAATAAGAGATGGGTAAAAGACTAATATAAATGGGCCCAAGAGTAAGAATAGAGAATTCACAAAAGAAATAAACGTATGAAAAAATAGCCTATATTTGCTGAGTATTTATGCTAGGCACTGTTTTAAATTTATGTAATATTAACTTATGTAATCCTCATAACTACATTATCTGTAGATATCACCTTTATCTGCATTTTTTTTTTTTTTTGAGTTGGAGTCTCACTCTGTCGCCCAGACTGGAGTGCAGTGGCCGCTCCCGGCCACCGCAGCCTCGACCTGCTGGGCTCCGGCGATCCTTCCGCCTCGCCTTCCAAGTAGCCGGAATTACAGGCACGCGCTACCATGCCCGGCTGATTTTTTGATTTATTGTAGAGATGAGGTCTCACTGCCCAGGCGGGTCTCGAACCCGCGGGCTCAGGCAATCCACTCACCTCAGCCTCCCAAAGGCGCGGGATTACAGGCTGAGCCACCGAGCCTGGCTTATCTGCATTTTATAGGTAAGAAAATAAAAAGTGACCAAAGAAATACAAATTAAAATAGTATTGAATCTATTGACTTGTCATAGATTAACAATTTAGTGTTGGTGTGCAGGGGGAAATGAGCAGTCCCACAGTATCTGAGGGGAATATAAATGGGAACACCTTATCTCAATGGCAGTTTGGTAGTATATGTGAAGTGTCTAAATATATGCTTCCCCATTGCCCTATTAAGTGTATTTCCAGGAATTTGTCCTACAGAAATAATCTGATGAATGTGTAATGTAGGCAGTCCGTACTTTCTTACATATGGGATTCTGCGGGCATTGGTGAAATTGAATATATAAAGGTTAGAAAAATAGATTCTGTTCCAGAGGAATTTGAAAGAGAAAAAGAATTCTAATTCTTTTTCTTTGATAGTACGTTTCCTTTGATAGTACGTATTTCCAGTATTTTGTTCATGTTCTTTATCATTGTTCTTTTCTCTGATGACCGAATACCAATGAATGGTTGAGTTTAGTATGTGATTGCTGCTTAAGATTAGCCACATTAAGAATGCCAGATGCTTTTTATCTTTGTGCCAATTACAAAAGTGTATGATACTGTGCTTCTTATCATTAGTAGCAGCACCTTCATTTTTTTTCTTTTTTCCACAAGTCTTTGTAAAAATAAAAGCAAATCCAATAAAATATTCAAAGACAATGAAGCTACCATGTCAGAGCTCAGAATGTTGGCTTATCATTAAAAGAAGTGCATTCAGTGTGTGAAAGAAGCTGGAGGAGTGTAGAATGTGTGAAAGTCAGACTGTCTTGTACAACCGTGTTCACTGTATTTACAATAGTAAGAAAACCCAACTAATCAGACTCATGAAATAAATTTGGAACTTTTATTTAAAATAGTATATATTTATTTAAAATAACATATTTATTGACATGGAAAGAAAAACCAGACTAAAAGGATTTGCCTCAAATAGTTCCACTTTTGTTTCAAGAGGAAATACTCCTATCTATAATTGAGTTTTGTGAATGATGGAGGTACAGCTCCAATTTTATATTCTTTCCAAATAGAAATTCAGTTGTCCAAGCACCATTTATTGAAATGTCCCTTCTCCTCCCCATTGATCTTCAATAAACCTCTGCCATACATCAAATGTCTATATACATGCAAATGTTTCTAGTCTCTCTCTTCTGTTGATCTAGTTTTTTATACTTCACTAGTTCTCTGCTTCTCATAATTATTATGGTTTTATAATAAATTCCTTTATGTCTTTTTTTTTAAAGACCCTCTTGGCTATTCTAAGCTTATTTGGGTTCTATAAATATTTTAGAATGTTTATTTTATTAAATTCCACATGAAAATGTTATAATATTGATCTGGATTACATTATACCCATAGATCAATTTAAGGAGAATTGACATTTCTACAATATTGAATCTTCTAGCATATGAACGTGGTATATCTCTTTATTTATTTAGATCTTCAATGTCTTTCAGTAAAGTTTTATAGTTTTCTCTATAACATTCTGTCTTTGCTGGACACATTCCCAGTTATCTTAATTTTTTTATGCTGTTGTAGATAGTTATCTCTTAAAATTTCATTTTCTATCTGATTTAGTAGATGGACATATAATTGTTTGTTATATTGATGCTGAATCAGCAACCTAATTAAATTGTTATTAATTACATTGTTTCTCTATGGATTCTTTCAGAATTTCTATAGATTTAGTCATTTCAATTGCAAATAGTACAAGTTTTGTTTTCTCCCTTCAAATACTTGTTCTTACAGTCCTTTGTCTTGCCTTACTGCACTGGCTAGGACTTCAGTGCAGTGTTGAATAGAAGTAGTGATAACAGGAGTCAACATCTTTCTTATTTCTGATTTATAGGGAAAGACTTCATTGCTTCATTTTGAATTTGATGGGTTTATTTATTTGTTTACTTACTTGGGCAGATACCCTTTGTCAGATCAAGGAAGTTGTTTTCTATTCTCAGTTTGCTAAGAGTTTTCATCTTTCATGTTAAATATTCTAGATACTTAATTTTATCAAGTACCTCTCTAGCATCTATTGAGAAAAGGTTCTCTCATTTAATCTGTCAGTGCAATAAAATGAATTGATTTTTGGATGTTAATATGAGACTTTTGGCCAAGATGGAGCAACAAGCAACACCTTAAGAACTGAACAAAATCTAGAAAACTGTACTGACAGACGTTGGTAGGAAATAAGCAATATAGGACAGTGAGCCTAGAGATCCCAAACAAGGTGAGCTCTGCACCAGAACCCTGCTGCTGGAGAGGCCACAGCACGGGGGCAGGAGCCCAAACAGAACTCAGTGGTCTCCCTCAGTTAGGTGGCCTTTGAGAATTTTGGGCAATCGAGGCAGCTAGAATTGCAGGGCAGAATACTAGAGAGATGCATGGAAACAAAGCCGTACTGAGAACTGAGCTGGAGACTTTTAGAAATTTCCTCTGGAGTGTTTGGATGAGCACTTCCTGGTGAGTACATGCAGTAAATCATCTGAGGTGGAGAAAGAACTACCAAGGAGCTGGTGGGACAATCCCAGGAGATTCAGTCATATTATGGGGCCAGAAGTAGTTCATGTTCCAACCAGCTGGAGTGGAAAATCCTTGTCAGACATGGGCACTGGGTAGTGTCTTCAGAAAGGTATTGCCTCAGTAATGGGTCAAAATTGGTTGTAGACTAAAGGCTACTCTGTTCACTCCTGACAAAGCTAAATGACTAACCTCAAAGAACCACAGTTTCCAAGGATCTCAATGGTGTCTCCAGAACAAAGCTTAATAACAGGAGCCAAACCAGGACAGCCATAGACCCAACTGTCTTGCTGCCTGAGTTTGTACCACCCTCAAGCTAAGCATGTTTTTCACATTTTTAAATACTTGAAAAAAAAGCATCATTATTCTATTATATGTGAAAGTCATATGAACACCACATTTCAGTGTCCATAAGTAAAATTTTACTGGAACACAGGCATACTAATCACTTAAGTATTCTCTGGCTGCATTTATGGCACCAAGACTGAGTTGAGTGGCCGTGATAGGACTCATAGTCTGCAAGCCTAGAATGTTCACTCTGGCCCTGTATAGAGCCCTAGTCCCTCTTGGAGCTGGAGTGTGGCTCTCCTGAAAGCTCTGCTTTCCCTGCAGCACCTTGCAGTGGTGGCTCATTTTCTTTTCCTTTGTCTGCTTGCATTGGGCCTAGTGATTGGGTAGTTCTGTCACTACTTTAAAGCATTATTCCTTCTTCCCTCTAACACTCTCCCCCACCTTTCACCGTACTGTCATCAGACCAGACAATAGTTCCTGGTATCTCTCAATCCCCAGGCCATTCCTATTCACTTCCCTATGATGTTATCACCTGGCTCCCAGTCTCCCTCTCCAGTACTACTCCTATCTTATGTCTCAACACAGCAGCTGGAGTGATCCTATGAAAGTGAAGCCAGAGCATCTTTCTCTCCTTAGAGCCCTCAGGTGGTTCTCTGTTCCACTCAGTCTGAAAGCCAGATGCTTCTACACGGCCTACTGATTAGCTCCTCTCCTCCCTCTCTGTCATCTTCATCTCCTGTTGTTCCTGTCACTCACTCTGCTTCAGCCACACAGGCTTCCTTACATGCATCAGGCATGTTCCCACCCTGAAGCTTGTGCTCCAGTGTTCCTTTGGTGTGGCTCACTCATCCTTAAATCAGGGTCCTCATTGGTCTTTAGATCCGCAGTATCAGCATCACCTGGAACTTGTTTGAAATGGAAATTCTTGGGCTTCTCCTCAGATTTACTGAACCAAAAACTGGGTATGGGATCAGAGTCTGAATTTTTAAAATTGTATTTATTTTTTAGTTGACAAAAAACAGAGTCTGAGTTACCAGGTTCTCCGGTGACATTTGCTAGAGTTTGAGAAGCACTGCCCTGGACGTCCACCTTGTTGATTCCTTCATCTCCTTCTGGTCTCTGCTCAGGGGTCACCTCAACTAGCCCCCTTAAACAATGTCACCCCTACCATCAGTGCCACCTCATGTTCTTTGATCTATTTGTTCTTATTTTCTATACTCTAATACACTTCTGATATACTTATCTTCTAATATAGTCTATAATTTACTATTTTATTATGATTTGATAGAAAGTAAGCTCTTTGCAGACAGAAATTCATGTTTGTTTTGTTCATTAACATAACCCAAGCAACCTTGAAGAGTTCATGCTGCATGGTTGCCACTTAAGTAGTTGAATAAAAGGTGAACTTGAAGCAAAGCCATCCACTCGATGTTTTGTGATTCCTAGTTCAGGGATATAGTTGTTCTCTAATAGTACCCTTTAATCTTAGGCAGAGGCTTTAGGCTTTCAGAGGCCTGTGAGTTAATCCTGGGGCTGCAGATTTTGAACCTATCCAAAAAGAAATAAGAACTCTCTTTGGTAATGACACAGAAGTTTTGATTGATTGACAGAGGGCTAGGTTTGCATTGCTAGCCACTGACTGGTATTAGTTGTGAGGAGTGGTACAAGAACCAACTCTGTTTTTATAGCTACTTCCTTGTAGCTCAAATCTTCCAGAGCTTCTGTGGTTGGAAATGGAAAGTTTTAAATATTATCATGAATTAAATGGATTGCTGTCTTTCAACTCTGCTTACATACCAAATATGTATGTGGAACATATAAAGACACAGACACCTGAGCTCTCCACACCAAGCAGCTGATACCGAGACCTGCCATGGAACTGATGTTTAGGAGCATTGAGAATTGCTGGAATAGATGGGCAGAATGCTTGGCCTAAAGGGAAGGCGGGAATACTAGAGACAAGAAGAGCTGTGGTTACTAATAAGTGACAGAACTTCCAAAACCTTCTACCCTATATTTTTATTTTATAAAAAGTACTTAGTAAAAAATAAAACAAACAAAACCAAGCAATGGAGATGAATTTTATGTAAATTATAGCTCAGTAAAGTTATTAGTGAAAGAAAGGACTGCACATATATTCAGAATTAAATCACTAGAAGTAAAGTCTCCTATATAATGCATAGGTTAAAAATATGAACCTCCAAAGCTGAGGATAACAACAGGCTGCCTTAACCAAACTTTTAAGAGTAATAATTAGTGTTCTTAATTTCTTTAGGGCAAAGAAGACTTTATGAACATTTGCATTGAACCTGACACGGTCAGCAAAGGAGACTTTATAACTATAGGGTAAGTGTACTGGGGTTTGTAGGAAATAGGCTTAAATGGTTTGTCTTTTCAGACTTTACTACTCAGAGTGTCCCATGAAATCTAAGACAGATCCAATGAAGGCTTTGTCTTGTTTGGGAATTTTAGCATTCTCTTTTTCCTATGGACTGGTATATTTACTGCCCTCTCCTGCATTGGCCATCCCTGTCATTTGGGGAAGATCAGAATGTAAGCTTAGTCTTTGCCTTTCAAGTGAAATGAAAGAATTCAGCGTAGCATGGCATAGTATCAAGAACTTTGGTTTCAGGGTCAAAGAGCTGAATACAAATTTTGAATCTGCCACTTACTGACGTCATGACTCAGATCATTTAGCACCTCTGAATCCTTTTCCCTATTATAAAATGGAATAATATAATCATCTCTACCAATCTCAGGGCTGATTTCGGTCTCAAGTGAGACAATGTGTGTGAAAAGTCTTTTTAAATTGTGAAGCACTTCATAGTATGCATGATTCATGTCAGTTCACCTTGTCCTCCCCTTCCCAGGGTGTTAATGAGAAACTTGAAAAAGTATTGAATATCTTGTACATTTCCCAGGCCTTTTGTCCTTTTCCCATACAAAATACTCTTCCAAGTCCTGTCTGATTTGTTAAGCCCTGCGTCTGCCAGAATTTCATTGGTTAAGAACACTGCAACTCCTCCACAACAGCTCCTCCAGAGCATGTGTAGAGCGGGCGTGTTCCCATGCCAACTGGTCATCTGCTCGCCTCCCGCTTTCTGTGCTTTGTCTCAGAGCTCCCTCTTGTGCTCATTTAGGGATCTGACATTTCTGCTGAGGCCTTCTGGTCTCCATGGCTACTCCATTATCTACACCAGCACCGGCAGCAGAATGGTTTTCATTAGTCTGTGTTGTTCTCACCTTTGGTACAAATTCTTCAGATGCCAAATAGCTGATTCTGTGGTCTTTGATTTATTTGCTCTATCTGGAGTAAAGGGAAGAAGGAAAAAGCCTGTCCTTTCTCCTACCACGTATCCCAAAACCACACACTGTCTTGAGTCTTTCCAGCAAGACCAGCTATATTCCAATCTTCTTTATAATACTTCCACCCCCAAATAGAAGGAGAACCCAACTATATTGCTTAAGTTAGGCAAAGCCATTATGTTCCGTATTGTTAGCAGCAGCAGCAGCACCACCACCACCACCTTGCCCTTTTGGTCACTACAGGAAGTGAAATAAAGTCATGTCTGTTTCCTCTGGATATCTGAAGAGAACACTGAAGTTGCTTTCGAAACTAATGACAGTTTTGTATTATAAAGAATTACTGTTGTCAATGAATGATAAATTACCAATTTACTTGGATTAGCTTTATTCTTCTGCTTCCCATGATTAGCTATAAAGGGTATATGCATAAGGTGGAGTGTGTGTCTGTATGTGTGTATGTATCAGGAAGTTCTACTTCACAGCCATTTAGTCAAGGTAAAGATTTAGTATGCCAAATAGACTGCTAATATATGTACAGTCATCCCTTTGTATCCCCAAGGGTTTGGTTTCAGGACCTCCTCAGACACCAAAATTCAGATAGATACTCAAGTTCCTGGATCAAATGGCATATTATTTGCATAACATCTAATACAGTGTAAATGCTATATAAATAGTTGTTATACTGTATCGTTGAGGGAATAATGACAAGAAAAAAGTCTGTACGTGTTCAGTACAGATGCAGTTTAAAAAAATATATTTTTGATCCTCTGTTGAATCCTTGGAAGTGGGACCCACAGATAGGAATGGCTGTATAGGGAATCTGAGAACTTTTTTTTTTAATTATAAAGATGTGGGGTACAATACAGGGCTAGGTAGACAAACGTTGATTATGCAGGTACCCTTATTGATGAGGTATGCCCCTCCTTCCCCTAGCAGTTTCCCTCAACTGCCAATCCCACTTCCCCTCCCCTGACAGTTTCCTACTACTGCCAATCCCTTTCTTAGAGTATTATAATTGTTCAAGGTCCACTTATGAGTGAGAACATATGGTACTCTGTTCTTTATTTCTGTGATAGATCACTGAGTATGATTGACTCCAAACCCATCCAAGTTGCTGTGAAGTCCCTATGTTTGTCCTTCTTTATGGCTGCATAATATTCCATTGTGTATAGGTGCCACAATTTTTTTACCCAGTTCAGCTTCGATGGGCAACATAGTTGGTTCCATGTTTTTGCTACTGTGAATAGAGCTGCAACAAACATATGTGTGCAGGTATCTTTTTTGTAGAATGATTTGAGTTCCTCCAGGTATATTCCCAATAGGGAAATTGCTGGGTCATATGGAAGGTCAATTTCTAGTTATTTCAGAAATCGTCACACTGTCTTCCAAAGAGGTTGTACTAGTTTGCATTCCCACCAGCAGTGTAAAAGCGGAGAACTTCTAAGACTAGTTGTTTTTATATATATAAAACAGAAGTATGCTTCTCCTTTAAATTAGAATAAAACTGTCTTCTCCTTCAAGTATAAAGAATCACAAGAAGCACAACAACAGAAGTTTTGTTCTTTTCCTAAAGACTTCTATTCCATTTTTTAAACTTGAGATTAACAGCCTAAGAATTAGGTCCATGTGGAACAATTTAAAAATGAGGAACAATTCAGGAGAAGTCCCTGAGTTTCAACGTCATGCACAGTTCTCTGTAGTAAGTCAGCCTTCTCAGTATGGAACAGATCACAGTGCTAGGCAAGAATCATTATGGGAAAAATCACACACAGAACTCCATGGCTTAATTGGCCATCTGTCCACTTACTTAACCTCATAAAGAGCGGGAAGGAACTCTGTTGCTGCATCCTGATGCAGCTGCCATCCTGGTTTCACACTGGCTTTCTCCTGTACCAACAGAAGCAGAAAGGTGAGAGACCCTGAGCTGCGTGCCAATGGTACCACATGCTTCCAGGCCAGCCAGTGCGCATTGCTTCTGCCGGAGGTGAGTGGGGGCTCAGGAACAAGCTGTCTCAGGGTGTTTGGTTCTTTCTTGGTCTACCTGCCTTTCTACTGTTTTTCCCTCCTTCCTCTCTATTAACTGACCAACATGTAGGTGCCTATTATGTGCCAAATACTTTGCCAGGCTCTGGGCCCTGTTAGGAGACCTAAAAAGGATGGTAGAATCTGTCAGAGTCGTGGAGTTAGAGCCAGGCTCCTGAACACTTCCATTGTTTTCATGCCAAAGTTCTTCCCTAAAGTGACTTCGAGGTCTCCTGAGCTTTTATTTTCCATATGTAAATAATTCAAAAGGTTACTGTATTAAAATGCAGAGAGTTCTCTAGCTGGCAAATATTAATCATGGGTTTTACATTAACATTTTTTATAAAGGATTTGGAAGCAGTTTTCAGTTCAGCACTGAATTTTTCTGCCACTCTTAGAATAACCTAAAAAAGTGGGAAGAAAAAGTAGAAATAGAATCAACTGCAAGTTTATTTATACCTTGAAAAAAAGAGGCTGTACAGGTAGTCTCTGAAGGTTTGTAGCCATTAAGTGACATATTCAAGCAAGATGGTAGGTAAACAGACAGTATCCCCATGATGCCTGGCACCGCGGTTTCAACATAGCAAATATGAATTAAATGCATGTTTTGGAAGGGTTTCTTGGACTCTGAAATGATATTAATGTTAATATGCCTTAGGTATAAAGCTAAGCAAATCTTAGAGAATAAAGAAAATGATCCAGTAGTTATAATGGCTTTCATAAGAGAATTAGCAGTCTTGTTTTTCATTTGAGAAAGATTAAGGCCAAGAAGGGCTATATATTTATGAATTCCTTAAAGATGTGGCAGAACCCCTACCTTTTAATAAATATTTAAAAATTATAACCATGTTGCTCAAATCCTCTGGGAGATAGGAGCCACAAAAAGAAAGAAATCCTTTTTTTTTAAGTTGGAGTCTCACTTTGTCGCCTAGGCTGGAGTGCAGTGGCACGTTCACAGCCACTGCAACCTCTACCTGCTGGGCTCAGGTGATCTGCCCCAGCCTTCCAAGTAGTTGGAACTACAGGCAAGTGCCACCACTCCCAGCTACTGAGAAACCCTTTTTCATGGATGGTAGAATTGGGATTTTTCCAGAACCAGCACTGTGCCCATCATAGCACTGGTATATTAAAAACAAAAAATGTGGTAAATATACACAATGGAATATTATACAGCCATAAAGAAGGACAAACATGAACTTTGCAGCAATTTGGATGGACTTAGAGTCAATCATACTCAGTGATCTATCACAGAAACAAAGAACAGAGTCCCATATGTTCTCACTCATAAGTGTACCTCGAACAATTATACTACTATAAGAAAGGGATTGGCAGTAGTGGGAAACTGTCAGGGGAGTGGGGGTGAGATTGGCAGTTGAGGGAAACTGCTAGGGGAAGGAGGGGCAAACCTCATCAACAAGGGTACCTGCATAATCAACATTTGTCTACCTGACCCTGAATTGTACCCCACATCTTTATGATAAAAAAATGAAACAAACAATAGGATAAATCCTCAGAGAGAATGATGTTTGCTGTAATGACCTTCTGGTGCTTGTGTGTTGAGATTTCCAACTCAGGTAGTCCACTGAGCTAGGTGTGAGCTGATCTGCCTTTTCTCCGCAGGGGACAGTGGGCTCCTTTAGCATTGACAGTGAGGAGTATGAGGCGATGCCTGTGGAAGTGAAACTGCTCCCCAGGAAACTGCAGTTCTTCTGTGATCCCAGGAAGAGAGAACAGATGCTGCAGAGCACAGCCCAGTGAGTGGGCAGAGGACGGGTGCTCCGGGATTGCACTCCAGGCCACCCATGGGACCAAAAGGAAACAGGTGCCTCAACTGTATCAACTGTGTTGTCAGAGGACCCTAAGGGCCTTTTCATGGCAAGGGACCTTCCGTCCTCCCCTAGTAGTGCTTCCCAAAGTATATGCTGCCACTCGCTTTGCAGTCAGCTTTCCGTGAGTGCATGCTTTTGTTTTGGTGTGATGGTTGGCCATCCTAAATACTGATTTTCCTTAGGCTGCTTCAAGAAAGTTTTCACACTCAGTGGATGGAAAGGGGCTTTCTTTTGTTTTCTCCCAAAGTGCAACTATAGTGGAGAGCAGGATCCTTAGATCAAGCTCCTCTGTTCTCATTCTGTTCTTCGACAGTCCTAGGAATTCCAGGGGCAGTGCCTGCCTTCCCCAGCTGCCTTTTCCTATTTTTAGGCTCCTCTGGGGTGCTGCTGCTTTGTGAGCTCTGCTTCCTATTTAGCTTCTGCTTTGGTTCTATCTTCAATCCTGAAACATGCGTGCGGTTGTCTTCCTCTTCCACCATGGCTACAATACTGTAAAATGCTAGTATATTTTTTTAAAGTAGTGCTTCTTAAATGATTTGCATGAGAACTACCTGGGTGTATGTTAAAAACGGATTTACTTGGGATCCATCTCAAACCTGATTACTCAATTTGGGGATGGGGCCCAGGAATCTGCATTGAAAAAAAAATCCAGCCACCCTTCCCAGGTGCTCCTATAAGAGATCCCTCAACCATACTTAGAGAAACAGTGTTTTAAACAGTAGTCTCCAAACTATTCTGCTCATGCACCTCCCAGAAGTTTTTGGGAAATCATGTATCCCCTCATACATCTAAGCTGGTATCTAAAATTTTTCATGGAAGTTAAGCAGCTGCCAAAGCATATGCTTTCTGGTGTTGTATAAATATTGTTATTTTAAAATAAAATTGTTACATTACTTTCTTAAACATAGCCAGTGTAACTTAAATTTCATAGTAATTTGACATCCTTCACTGATTTATAATAATAAATGAACTAGTCCTTTAGTAGTTGCAAATTGTTAAACTGACTTTTATCTTTCTGTATTTCCATGCCACTTTAAGCAAAGAATCTTATCATAATGTAATCTATTTTTATGCTTGACATTTAAAAATCAATTACCTCATCGTCTCACCAACAAAAAAATGGAAATAAATTTGTTTAGTTCTTGCTTTGTGTTCTCAGTACAGAACAAATGTTATAATTATGGTAAATAATTGATGAAAATATTGTAATTTTTGATTAAAAATTAACATGTTATTAGAATGTTCTTTATCCTAATTAGTTCACTTATCCAAGAATACTTGAATGTTATTTATAGCTGAAATGGGGTTCAACATCAATTATACTCATTTGATATCTTTATAGATGTAAGCACATAAATAGTTAGGAACAGAAAGAATTGTATTATAACAATGTCATGCAGTTCTTTGAATACCTTTGGAGTTACAAGACAAAAATCACAGTGCTCCATCATCAAAGATTATTAAGAATGATCCATCAACTAACAACTTAATTAGAACCTCCTTTGCTTTGTTGAAAGCAGAGAACTAAAATCACCTGACTTGCTGAGGCTCTGTTAGCCAGTCATTAGCAGTGTTTACTTTTTTTTTTTGAGTTGGAGCCTCACTCTGTCGCCTAGACTGGAGTGCAGTGGCCGCTCCCGGCCACCGCAGCCTCAACCTGCTGGGCTCCGGCGATCCTTCCACCTCAGCCTTCCAAGTAACTGGAACTACAGGCGCACGCTACCACGCCCAGCTAATTTTTTGATTTATTGTGGAGATGAGGTCTCACCAAGTTGCCCAGGCGGGTCTCGAACCTGCGGGCTCAGGCAATCCACTCATCTCAGCCTCCCAAAGCGCGAGATTACAGGCTGAGCCACCAAGCTGACATTGTCCTTTGTGGTGTCCCTGAGATTCTTATACTCTAGAGGGCAGTGCACCATGGAAAAAAGGATGAGACAGCCAGCAAACCTTACCACAGGCTCCCTCTCAGGCAGATCCATTTTAAGGCAGAGTCCGTACACTGTTCTACCTACTGGAGAGGGAAAACCAACACTTTAAAGGTTGATAGAGCGGCTACTAAAAGCCCATAAATGAAGACAAAATCAGGCTTTGTTATTTAGCATTGTACTCAGGGTGTGATAAAGTCTTTGTTTTTAGCAAAAACATAACAGGTGAGTCCAAACATCAGCATAAAGATCACCCACCCCACACCACCCATGGAGCAAGGAAGGATGCTATGGGCTAAGAAAATATAAGTTTCTATGTCAGCTGAGAGAATGTAGCACACTATGGTCTGTAACAACGTAAAGGACAGTGCAGAATCTGGTTTTTTTCCTCCTCAGAAGTCTGCCGGTCTGCATTCATGTGTGTTAATCTAATGGTCTAATTCATGCCAGTCTAATTCATGTGAGTCTAATCCTAATGGTAGACATGTTTAGTGAAGGACACTGAGCCCACATTAAGAATCTTATCCATTAAAAAATATAAATATGCCAAGTTTCACATTTTGCTTTCTTGATTCAGGTCTTTTTCCGTGAGGGCTTGGCTTCTTTATTGTCTGTTGCTTTGTTCTTTGCACTGTCCTGTATATACCCATACAGAAGACACTCAACAAAGCAGCTAAGAGAGTCTGTCAGCCAGAGCTGGGATACTGAGCCATCCGCGAGAACAAAACTCCTCCTCCTCCTCCTGTTTACTGCAAACCTCTTGACAGACTGATTTCATTCAAAAGCGAAGGTTATTTCTATTAAAAAATATAGTAGATGCTTTCTACTAGAGATAGTTTTAATATATGGCTTTTTTCTTTTGCTCCAAGACTGGCATGCACATATTTGCACATATGGTTCTAATTACTAAGTGTCAGTGCTCTTACATGTGCAACTGAGTTCTCACAACAATGCTAGGAAGTAGGCACAGGCTGAACACCCCTAACCTGAAAAGCTCCACAGTCTGAAGCCTTTTGACATCATGATGCTAAAAGGAAGTGCCCATCAGAGAATTTTGACTTTCAGTTCTGTAGTGCAACCAAGCATTTCAAAAGAGATACTCAGCCTGTAATACTATATGGTCACATAGCTTGGAAAGTAGGAACCTGGCTTTGAACACAGGCCATTTGATTCCGGAGACACTAATGTTAGCAGCTTATAATGGTTCTAAACAAATACTGTTAACTCCCTAAAAGGTTTAACCTATTAAAGGAAACAAAAGTTTATAATACACACACATCAAGGCGTAATATTTTATACTAAACTTTGGTAAGAGATTTTGTGAAACCAAAGGGGTTCTGTTTCTGTGCGGTTCGAGAAGTTTCCTGATGGGACTGAAGGTGCACCATCCTGGGACTTCTGTGAAATGTAGTTATGTCCAACCTTGGATCCTACTACCTGGAGAACATCTGTCCAGACTGTGGTCTCTAGAAGGACAGGTAACAGCTCCCTGATCTCCGTCATCACTGTAAGTGTAGTCAGCATCCAGCCCCGTGGGCTCTGCTTGTGGGGTGGGCCACCATTTCTTCCGACACAAACCGCCTTTCTTAGACTAGAGAAAGGACTGCAGCACACATGTTCATGTTAAAATGTGAGCTTTAATTGTAAAAATCGTTTTCTGTAAATAAAGTTATATCAACCTCTCTGCACACAACTTGGTTCAGGTATTTACAGATATGGTATACATGGATGCTATTTGTACCACAGAACAGAATCAGTTCAAGAAACATGTATCTTAGCTTCAGGATTAACCCAGCTTTCTTTAGGCCTTAAAATGATCACCACTGGAAACAGAGTAAGCAAGCACAACACAGCTGTATATGCTAGTAGTTAGGGCAAAATTTATGAACGGTCTTACTAATTTCATAATATGAGGTAAAACTCAAAATAAAAATAGACAGATTCTTTTACTGCTATATCTTTGATGCTGGGGTATTAATCAAAATAGGATTTTTACACTTAAGGCGACAGGGAGGCTATGCTGATCCTAACTCAGAAAAAATAGGATAAGAGTGTTTCTAAGGCTATAACTATTTTTCAGGAGAGGTTTATTTCCCAGACCTATACAAAAATTGAGTCAACAAGCTTTGGGTAAACAAAGGGAGTTCATTCTGTTTTCTTCCACTCTACCCCTGAAGTCATCCATCTGGAAACAGGAACTCTACCATTCTTCACTGACAGTCTTTGTGAGCATGCTAGACCCAAACTTTTTTCCCCCCAAAATGCTACCTTAACAATGTTTTAAATATTTTATCTTTGCTTAATTTAACCAAAGGAAGGAATTTTCACACTAATGTCAATTAAATATATTTGCAACCATCTCATTCAGTTGCTTCTGTGTGGATTTTTCATTTTATGAATCATCTCCTGCTAATTTATAACACCCGACCTTACCCCACATTCCCCAACTGTCCTTAGAAAGCAAAGCAAATGTATTATTATTCTAGATGAGCATACTATAGCAAACATAAGTACTTCACACCTATCCTACTACAGAAATTAAATAAATTTTCTGAAATTAGGTCATATTAACTCTAAAAGCCCGTGCTATGCTAAGATTCTAGGGTAAATTCTAAAAAGATGAAAGCAGGGCTTTTTTTCTCCATCATCATTTCTCTATATAACACTAAAAAATTCTATTCCCTTTCTAAATTTGCAATTTCATCCAACTGCCCCTAAATTCCAGCTCCAAAAATGAATTAAAGTGCCTGTTATGAAACTACCTCCTACTCCCATCTCTCTCCAGTTGACTGAGAGGTCTAAGGATCACATTTTTCCTCTTTTACTAGAGTTTTACTTGAGGTTGGTGTTTGTATGTCATCCTTCCTAGGACTGCCAAGTTCATCTTCTAAAGAATGCTGTCAAGGTTTCACAGCACAACCTTTTTCACTCTCCAAAACATTTACACACAGTCAAACTTCTATGAGGTCTCAGCTGCTACCAAATTACAAAACTGCCCATTTCTTCTAGGATTATAGTCTTATAAATTTCCTTCCATTTCAGTATGTGCATACTCAGTTCATCACATAGCAATATCAATATAAAAATAAACTTCCAATTCTTATAAGAAAAACATTAACTTAATTCACAGTTAGCCTTTCCCCACAACACTCAATGCTCCAGTAGCTTCTGGGAATAGAGGTATATAAGTAATAAAAGTGGAATATTAAAAACCCATGACTTGGGAGTCAAAAGAGCCCTTAACTCCTTTTCTCCTCCTACCTGAATCAGAAAAGCATTTTCCTGCAATAAGAGGGGATAGGACTGGAGTCACAGAATTTCCACCTCAGGGTGCAACTATGAGAGTAGGCAGGAGGGCTGGACATGTCACACACTCCAAGCCCACCAGCCTGGGACCTAACGGAGATATAAGCTCATGCCTAGCAGATTGGTTCCCACATTAAGTTTCTTGCCCATTTTAGAACTGTCACAACACTGAGCCAAGTTCACTGTCAAGCTGAGCATTATCACTTGATTCAGCCACTCCTTGACTTCTCCAGTGATGACCGACACTGGAGAAAACAACTCAATCCATTCTCTTGGCTATGCGGTCTCAAAGGGAAAAAAAATGAATGGTCCCTTGGGTCCCTGCCTGTCTTCGGAGGGTTGATGTCCTGCTACTAAATGGTTAATTCATTACTGCCCTTTACAAAAGGTTCCCTGAAGGCCTCTGTTTAAAGGTACATGATTTCATCTCTTGTAGTTGAAGGGAGTTCCGTTTATCAAGATAGCAAATTCATCCTCATAGCCTCCAGAATGAAAAACAATAGTTTAGCTATGATTTAGTTTCTCTTCTAGCTAAAATATCATAGGTAATTACATGTTAAACAAACCTTCACATATGGCATCTGGAATGATCTGTACCTGTGTTACTCATAACTTTCTCATCTTGATTTTCACATGGAACAAAACAAGGTAAGTTATAAATGCCAAGTTCCTAAGCTAAATTATTTCTGTTGATATGCCAGTGAATTCAGCATCCCTCCCCTGGCCAGATTCAAGGGATGCCATCATGAAAAATGGATACGAGATGTGAAAGCCTTCTAACTCACTGTAGTCATAATGGACTGAGGACTTTGTGACCCCAGGTGGTACACTGACATTGGAATGCTTCATGTTTAACTAAAGCCAAAGTGAATTCTAGACACACTATTTGGCCCATACTTTTTGGTGGGAGATAAGCCCTACCATTTCTAACTCCTTGCAGACAAAGAGTCCTAAGCCAGGGGACAACGAGACATCTTCCCAAAGGCTGAGTACAAGCATCTGCTGAGCCTACAAAACTGAAAACATCTTCTTCATATTTGTTATAGTGTACATGCCAGGCCTTTCTTTGTCTTACTGTACATGGATACCAACAAACGCCAAGCCTGGATTCTAGTCCCCACGAGGAATCTTGCCACCCGAAATTTCTTCTGACCAACTCAAGAGTGACAGAGCAGCCCCAGCATCACAGGTCAGCAAGTATTTCTGAGTTAGCCCATGGTTCACAGCGTGGTACGAGATCAGGCTTCCAGCTCCCCAGGAGGACTGTGCAGCTTAGGCCGGGCAGGAGGGGACATCAGCACCCTAGGTGTCCAGCCTTCTCTGGGAGGCTGATGGTAGCAATGATGCCTGCCCCTAAACAGCTTATAGACCTGGAAGGCCATGAGGGACATTCCCCAAGATCTGAACAAAAACAGATGGTTTCCCAGAAAAGATTTCAAGAGGGACAGAAGTGCAGGTGCATGTCGCAATTAACTTGCATCACTGTAGGAGGATCCCTGCTTGCCACTTTAAAAACAAATTTCCCTTGTAAAAAACTGGCAGCAAATGCCACGGGGCTGTGCCTGCTCACTTCCCATGTGGGGAGCAGAGTCTGGCACACAGCGAGCCTTCAGAAAGTGCTCTTGGGTGCAACAGGCTCCACTTCACAACCAGGTGAGACTTATTGAGGACAACGAACAGCAGCAAGGCACTCAAAGACAGAACACACACCATTCCGCAGAGCAGGGGCTCTATGTGTGATTTCTGATCCTCACAAGGGGTTGGCAAGGTATGGAAGGACTGATTCCTTGGCTTCCCTCTTAAAGGGAGAGTTCTGCTTTGGGTCCAGCAGAGCCAGGCCCCTAGACCTAAGGCATGGCACTGCTTCACTGGCACATTTCCCTCAGGGCCACCCCACACCCTGACCCTCTGAATGAGTGTGAGGGTGGACACATGGAGACATAAGACAGCTACCCAGAAAACACAAAGTTGGGAAGACCCAAGAAGCCCTGACTCACCATTCAAAGAAAATGACAGGAGCTGCATTCTCACCCTGCTGTCTTTACATCAGCTCTTCTGAGCTTACAGTTAAGACAGTTCAGGAAACCAGCATGTGTGCATGCAGAGGACTCTGGGACAGAATTGCTTAAAACAGCATCCTTCCTGTACATTCTCCAGTCCCAGAGAAAGAGGGTCTGCCTATGTCCTCCAGGAGAATCGGGGCCTTCCCTTTCACCTCTACTCCTGCCTCTGACCACCCACTCCCAGTTTAGAATACCCTGGACCTTAGGACACCACCAAAAGTGACCATTACTTGACCCACACCAGGAAGTCCCCCTCAACCCTTGAAAGGAAGAAGGAGGGGGTTGTTCGTAAAGAAGGAAAAAGGTGAAATTTCGGCCTCTACACACAAATTTTTTTCTTTTGTAAACATATATACTACTGAAATGATGGTTAAAACCACACAGTAGAGGAGAAAAATGTATTAACCGTACAATTTACATTTCAATGCCCAACTTATTTATATATTTACATAAAGTTGCCACCTTGATTAAGCAACATCTATTTGCTTTTCCATACACGTGAATTTCTTCGGTCTTGAGTTCCATATCAAGGAGCTACAGTGAGGAGACTTTTGAATAAAACAGTAAGCCCTAAGAACCTCATTTTGAGATGAGGCATGTGATCCATCAGTTTGAAGGTTATTCCTCCCTGCTGTGTACATTAGCCTGACTGGGTCTTGGCCACAGATACAGATGCATCGATGGCTGCTCCAGTATCAGAACTGGCCAGGAAGGGTAAAGAGGAAGAGTTTATTTGTCACCAACAACCCAGTATCCCGCCAAAATCCTCAACCATGGCCAAAAAGGCCTAAATTTCACTCACAGATGCTGGCTTTTGGAATGGCTGACAAACACTGAAGCTGCCATCCTTTAAAATGCCAGCTGACACACAGGTAGCAAGAGGACTCACCCCAGACCAGTACACTTCAGAGGAAAGTGGATAAATACTTCCCTGACACTCTGGTTCCTGACCACTTTCCTGGGTGAAGGCACTGTCAAATTTTCTCAACAAATCTTATTAGGTCTCCAGACCCAATTACTTAGCCTAAGGAATGTCATATCTCTGCTAATGAAAAGTTTGCTTTTTGAGAGCTCCAAAGTGACAGCCAGTCTTATTACTTCACACTCCACCCTCTGAGCTAACGGCTCAGATCCTTGCTAGATATCAGAATCCTGGACATCTATACTGCTCCAGAGGCTAGGCTGGTCCTGCCTCCAGAGAACTCTCATTACATGGAGAAATTAGTACTGCTTCTCTATCCCATTCAGACCTCAACCACTCTACCCTCTGGTGGCCCAAAAGCTACTCTTTAAAAATACTCAAATTAGTCCAAGAGGATATTTAGCCCTTAAAAGAGACTAAATTCCAAAGTGAATTGCTTGCAAGTGCTAAGGCTGGCACTGCCCCTAAGGACTCTGCCAACCCATCCCAAGGGGAGGGGTTCAGAGAAGGGGAAAATTCTATTGAGTGGCCACCATTAAGTTACTTTGAGAAACGTTTCAAGGCTTCGTTCTACAATTTTGGTTTTCAACTCACTGTTAAGCATTCTGTCCTATTTGGTGTCAAAAGCATCCTTCTGTCCCTCCCCATGGTCCCTACTCAAGTCAACAGAGAAGACACAGAGTTGCCATAATAAACAGGAAAAGGGATCAGATCCCGAGACTACTGACTCCCAGAACTGGTGAAAGCCTTGGCAGGTCATCTGGTCTGGTTATCACTTGTAGGCAGATGAACATCTAAGGCCACACTGGACAGATGGTTGTCTTATTCTTGAATACATCAAGGGACAAAGGCCATCCAGGCTTTCTGAACAATCCATCCCGATGTTTCCAGAGCTTGACCCGCTCCTAGTGATACAACTCCTAAGACCAAACCCAAAGAAGAAGCTGCTCTGAGAAAAAGTGGCGGATTCCAGCATCCTAACACAGCAGGACACAGAATCAAGGTGATCTCACCTCACCTCAGGGAAAAGGGCAGAAAGGAAACTGCAAAAATCACATTTGTTGGAAAGTATAAACAATATTCCTTTGTGTCAACTTAATAAAAAATCAGGCCCTTTGGAGACCTGGGGTGAACTCCAGGCTGCTGTTATCCCATGTGAGGTGGCTCCCAGTCTTGTGTTCCTCTTCCTATGGGCAACAAGGGTTGTCAATGACCAGCATGACATCGATGCCATAGGCCTCCAGCAGGTCCAGGAGAAAGCTCCGGTCTCCTTGGGGGTCTAGGCCCATGCCCCGGGCATGCTCTGCTGTTAGAGTTTTGTCTTGACTGGCAGACACCTCCAACAAAGTCTGAAATATCCGGTTGTTTTGTTCAAGGAAAAACCTGCATTTACAAGACAAGGCACAGGAAAGGGAGGGAAAAACAGACAAAAAAAGCTCACCAGATACTCCACTCAGAGGGAACCAAGCCAATATTGTTTAATATACTACCCAGTGGCTTCAAAAGTATTTTTTAAATGAGGAAAGCAGAGTAAAAAATTAATCAGTTATTAAAGACTACTAAGGTTAGCAAAGAAAGCACTTAACATTAATCACAATATGACTGGGGAAATCTCTGAGCAAGCCACAGCCTAACAGCCAAAAATCCATTTTCCCGTTAAGAGGGTAGTGATCAGGGTTTAAACACAGCCTGGGGAGAGGCCTCCACACACTGCTTTTCTCTCTGCTTAGTTATAAGGAGAAAGAGAAATAACAAAACCCAAAACCTGATACTGCAGTTCTGAGGCCAAGACTTAAAGCGAGAAATGGAAATTCTCCCTGAAAGCCTGGGGTAGGTAGCAGGACTGGCAGGAGAGCAGCCTTGCTAGAGAAGAGGAGGCTAGCAAGGGGTCCTCCAGCCCATGTCACGGTAGATGGCCCCGGCTGACACTGTCCACACAGAGAAGGCAGACCTTGGAGCAGACAGGGCAGCCACGCGGACACTGTGAAGCTGGGCCAGGCATGGAGACACGAAGCTGGCAGCCTGACTGTGAGGGTGGAGGAGGAAGTGGGGGCAGGCACGGCATGGACACTGGCAGAGATGACATTCTCCTGGGCATCTGATCCCCATGTTTACTCTTTTGAGGGGAGTGGAATGATGCCTGGAGCAAGATTCCAAAGTTACTGCTTCTAAGCACTGTGTGAATAAGCGAGCCCTGTCAGGAAGGCACCCACTGTCTAGTAACTGCTCCCCCACAGACCTCTCAGTCAGCAAAGTGACCAGTGCCTAAAGCAGTTCCGGATGCTCGGGAACTCCAGATGTGATGGCTTATGTCACACCTTGACAAGCCTGTGGCTCTGCTCAAGCCTGTGGCTCTGCTCAAGTCCATCTAAACAGCATGCCCATTGCCAGAATCAAGGTACTGCATTTCTGTGGTAAAATCCACTTTAAGTTTTCAACATCAAACCGCAAATGTTGCTCCCCAACCCTGTCCCCGGACGTGGGGTAGGAAGATGGAATAGGAAGCTGAGATAATTCTGTTCGTATCATGGACAGCTGCACAGTATTCACACAATGAATGAAATCGTGCTATGAGCTATGAAGGCCCTGGCTCCTGCCCCCTACCACAAACAGATCGAGGGGAAAGAGATTGTGATTTGAAAGTTCAAATTTCAGAGCATCCCATAAAAGTGTGAGGAACTGCTCCATTCAAAGGAAGCAATGGATAAGTCCCTGAGCTCCGAGGGACAGACAGTGCATCCATGTGGTGGACATCCCGGATGTAAAAGCCCAACAGGAAAACAAACACCAGGAACCCCATTTTCTCTTGATGGCCCACCCATGCTTCTTCTCCTAGGTCCTCTGGGATCCCCCAGTGGCATCTCAGGGCTTGAGGCTGCCTCTGTATGCAGCCCAGCTCTAAGTGCCTTGGACCACAGGGAATGACACGGGAGGGATCTGGGTTGTCCAAAGCAGTTAGTGCCGAAGGATCTCAGGGAAGCCCCACACCGCAGCCCCAGGACTCACAGCACAAAGAGGTCCTCTTCACAAGGGTTGTAGTCTTCTTCCACTTCCTGGGAGTACAACAGCATCTGCCTGTTGGGAAGGAGACCACCATCAGGACCCCAGGCACAGGTTGGGCATCAGCCAGGCACCTGTAATGGGCCACCACCTCCCCCATGGACCACTGCCACCCCAAAAGCAGCACCAGCTAGGAAAGGAATCAACAGGGCTTGGACTCAAAACCCCTAGGGTTCCAGACCAGTTCTGCCCCTGGTAATCTCAGGCAAGGGACAGTCTTTCCCGATTGTCCATCACATGGGGATGATGATGATGCTATTTATTTCACGGGATCACCAAGCTACTGAGAATCCCATGAGATGATGTACGAAAAGGCTCCTTAAACAGTGTGATCCACACAACAGAGATGCTCAATATATGGTTGTTCTAAGCACACACAGGCAAGCCACCGGGTCATCTGGGGAGTTCCTGGGAGTTGGCGTCTCTGCCCTTCCCTGAGCTTCACAGACCCCAAGGTTCCTCAGAGAGGACAGAAAGAATCAGCCCCACGTATCTGTCACTCCCCATCCAGGGGGTGCAGAGGGAGCAGGGGCTCCCTCCACTCCCACCCCAGGTAGCAGAGGACAGCAGAAACGCATGGGAAAGGGCAGAGGGCTAGGTTCTACAGAGAACCCTGGTCCTGGGCTGTCCTGGAAGGGTGGAGTCCCCCAGCCCCCAGAGCTGCCCCCACCTCTGCTCATTGAGCCGCCGGTACTTTTCCCTGTCAGCACTGTTGATCTTCAGCAGCGGCTGCAGGTGGTCGTGGTGTGTCTTCACATTCTGGTTGTCCACATAGACGTCATACAGCTCCCGCTTCTCCTCGAAGATCTTCTCTGTGGTGCCTGTAGAAGCCGGGGTTAGCAAGGTGGGAACCTGTCTGACCCACGATGGGGAGGAGAAGGGCTTGGGCGTTACTAGGATGAGGGCAGGGCCCCGTACTCACAGGCCACATAGGACACCTCTACCTCCAGGCTCTCAATGTCAGCCACGTTCACATAGAAGAAAGGCTTGGACTCAGGAATGGTGCCCCCGATGCCAGGCAATGAGACGTTGGCCAGACAGCAGCAGCAGTACACTATGGGGACAGCAGAAGTGAGGGGGAAGAGTGTGTGCCCCCAGCCCCTCCCTCCACGGAAACTTGCTGCACAACACCTCCAAAGAGTTGGCCTCCAAAGCTGAGGAGGGTTCTGCTCTGTGCCACCAGGTATTCCAGTAACCAGGTAGTCTTGGCGTTCTGAGGAGACTGGGGTGGCAAGCCTTCGGGGTACCCAGCACAACCTGACCCCTGAAGGTCACACCAACAGCATGCTCACCAAACCCAATAGACACATTTCAGTCTTTTTCTTGCTGGTCTTGCGTAGAATTTGACACTGCTGATCTTCTGCCTTTTCAGAACTCCAGCCCACTGTAATCTTTGCACCTTCTGGTTCTGCCCCTTCTGTCTCTTCCCTGTCTCCTCTATCCTTCTGCATTTACTGGTCTACCTCCTGTGCCCGGCCTACCTCTCCTCACTCCCAGTTGATAGCTCCCCAGGGGACACTACCCACCCAATTTTCAGGGCAACCTGTATGCCACTCTCAAATCTATCTCCAGCCCAACTTCCTACAGGTCCTGACTACAGCTGCGCAAGGGTGGTGGACATCTCCTGGTGAAAGTCTCACTGGCAGCGTGCGCCCATCATGTCCCACACTAGCCCTGTCAAACCTGCCACCCACTCCTCCTAGGTCCCCCATCTGGTGACCCCACACCCCGGTCATCTTAGACTCTTCTCCATCACAACCTCACGTGCATCAGAGCCTTTACCGTTTAGTTAGACAACACATTTTATCCAGTTTGTCTCCTAAAAATATCTAGAATCCATCTTCTGTGCTTTAATCCAGATCCTTATCTCTCGCCAGGCTACTGCTATGTCACCCAACCCATCTTCTACATTGCCTCCAGAGTCCATATCTAATCATGTCACTCCCAGGCTCGAAAACCACAATCCCCTTCATGTGGCCCAAAGCCTTCCAGACTTGGTCAATGGTGGAAAATCCTGAGCAGTTTTTGTTTCAGGGAATTTAAGAAGAGACTGATTCTGCCTTCTAGTTACCTCTATAGCACACGACACCCACAGGTGGAGGAGAAAAGATCAAAATGCGCTTTCGAAGTAAGGCAAATTTCCAGAGGATGAGGATCTGCTCTCCAAAGAACTTAATAAACTGAGACATGCAGCCAGCTGGGTGTGTGATCTGAAAAAGTTAGAAGGGGATGGGGAAGGCGGAAGGGAAGAACAGCTTGTTAGAAAAACTGGAAAAAATGTCCAATACAGGTATAGGCTACACCCCAGTAAAAAAAAAAATCTAAAGTACAGTCAAACAGAACTATGGTTACTTCCCACAAAATGAGGTTTCTCACTTTAAAAGGTTCATCTTTAAACAATATTTCTAGAATAAACAGCTTCCCAGATATACTGATGTTTGTGTTTAGGGATCATCGGCTACCTTCCTCAGGAGAAAGAGGTACACAGGAAACAAAGCTGACTTTTTAGAAGTCAGAAATAAATACATTTGAGGATATACTTCACTTGAATAAGGAAATTCAACTCGAAAACATTACTGAGCTCTGTAAGTAGTAACATGACAAGCAAATGGTCCCAGATCAGATCCCCGAATATAAGGGGACCTGCTACCATGCGAAGCGAGGTATCTGTGGAAGTCACAGCAAGGAAGGACTCACAGGGCCTACAGGCATAATCCCCACTGCCCCACTGCACTTCAGCTGTGATCGCTCTTCCTTTTGATGTCAGCTGCGTGGGCCTGGTGATCCCTGAGGGCTGCCTGCTAGGACCCTGAGCCAAGGACTCTCCTAGGGGTAAGAACATCAATGCTGGCCTATGGAAGAGTTGGATTCCAGCCCTGGCTCTGCTCTTTACTAACAGGGAGGCCTGGGGATAGATAGTTAGCTGACGTTTCTAGTTCACTATCCTTACCTGTAAAATGGAGAGATCATGGCCTACCTCATGGCTGTAAGGAACACTTGAGACAAGACAGGAAGTGCTTAGCATGAAGGCTTAGACACATGTGGCAACCACTGAGGTCACTGACACAACAGAAAGGCTTCAAACCTGGTGCCTTATGATCTTTTGGAAGGTCACCTCCATGCCAAAGTGTCAGAAGTAACAGTGCTCTTCACCTGTTAGGGATGCAGGTGACAGCACTTCTAAAGAGAGGCACTGACACCAGGCCATACTGGGTTTTAACAACACAGAACCCTTGAGGGCACCCACATGCAAACCTTGAGCTCTGTCAGTCAATCCTGTCCTAGCCCCTCCAAAATTGCATCTGTACTACCTGGAGAGGATTTCCCTTTCCAAGGCACTGCCCCTGCTCCGACGCCATTACTGGAATGAGGTAGTCCTCCATTGAGCATGCCCCGTCTGTGATCCCATGCCTATCCTCTGCCACCGCATCCCACATCACCAGGAGGAGAGGGATCAAGTGACCAAGTCCGGTCAGAACTCTCCAATCACTATCTTTCATCAAAGTCAAACAATCAGACAGAAAGGTAAGTCCAACATTTCCCAGTCTTCCCCAGCCTTCTTCAACCACTTAACGTGACTCTATCACATGGAGGCCTGGCAGGGCTTGCCCAATGTGTCCTGGCCTTCAGAATCCAAGAATAAATGATCGATCCTCATCAGTTCTGATCTTATTTAGTGTTCACTCAGGGATTCACTCATTCAAGAAATAGTTCTAATGCTCTTACTTTGTGCCACACACTAAGTATTCTAGTTCCAACAATAAACAAAAAGATTCAGTCCCTGCCCTCATCTAGTGTACAGACTAGTGGGAGAAAACAAGGAAGTAACTAAGCAATTAAGATACAGCCCAATGAGAGCTGTGATGGGAGAAGGATGGGGGTTGTTGGAGTAAACATTCTTGGAGAGACAGAGAAGACTTCCTGGAGGAAGTGATGCCAAACCTTTGACATAAAGGATGAGTCTGAGAGACGATGTTCTTGGCAGAGGGAATGGCACATCCAGAGGCCGGAGATAAGGGGAGGAGGGGGCATGGCACTTCCTAGGAACAGCAAGTATTCAGATCCTGTGCCCAGGCCTGTGCCAGGGGAGTGCTGAAAGCAGCCACCAACAGCTGCCTCCTCTCTTCTGAAGGAGTTGGCGCTAAAGACACCTTACTTACTCTTCTTCACTCCACCCCAACCACTGCACAATGCAGCAGATGTTTTCCTGCTTTCATTCAAATGTCTTTCCCTCTTTCCAGCCCTGCTCCTCTGTGGCTTTCGTGGGGAACTTTCTTTTCTTGATGTCCACAATTCCTACTTCATGTTTTTCCTCTGACCTCTCAAGTCCCGCACTCCATCCTCTGTTTACTCCAACTTATTTTTGCACCCTAACCACTGTCAGCAAGTCCGTAGGGCTCAGTCTCCACTGTGGGCTCTTCTCAACTTATACTCAACATGAGGGCACCCCTCCACTCCTGGGCCCGGTCTCCCCACCTTCTCCCACTTCCCCATTTCCCTAAGGGGATAATTTGGCATGCACATCCAGACTCAGATGGGCTTCCATCCTTTCCTCCTGCCTCCTTTCCAGTTTTTTTTTTCTTCCACAAAACAGTCTTAGGTCTGCTCAAACATTAATAACTTAAAAGATTTTATATGTATTCACATTATAGAAAATTCACTGAACTTTATACTTATGATTTGAGCTTATGCCTATAAATGCTATATTTCAATAAAAAGCATACAAAAATGTCTTAGTATGTATGAATACAAGAGGAACCCTCCAAAACCCAGAAATTATTTATAAAAAATTATGCATTTATTCTTACATGTTTAAATTTCAGTTGCCTTCAAAGCACTTTCCGTTTAATGCAATACACCTATCAAGATACTTTTTCCACTGCCTAAAACAGTTTTGAACTCATCAATTTTGATGTTTTTTAGTGCTTCTGACATTTTTTGTTTCACCTTTTCTGCATCGGCAAAATGTTTTCTGTTGAGAACTTTTTTTATCCAGGGAAACAAACAAGAAGTCACTCAGGGTGAGATCAGGTGAAAAGGGAGAGTGGGGCACGATGGTCATGCCATTTTGGGTCAGAAACTGCTAAACACCCAGCACGGTGTGGGCATGAGTGTTCATAAATCATCCAACATAAAAAAACACTGAAAGAATCTCCCCCCAAATTCACTGAAGCTGAACACAGCCTCTCACAACAATGCTAGCTGGTACACCGATGCTAGTGGGTTCCTAGAACGCTTACTTACCTAGTGGAGGAAGCCTGTACTACAAGGGGCCTGCCCTCCAAAAAGACAATTCCAAGTTTTTTTTTTTTTGGTTCTCCCTTGCCTCATACATGGCTTTCTATAAATGGCAAATGGAATCATACACACACACACACACACACACACACACACACACACACACACACACACACATATATGATAAATGATATGTATCTTTTTTTAGTGCTGCCATTTCTTTTTTTTTCCTTTTTAATACACATAAGCACTGCCCTATGCCCCATACTTCACCCCAGGGAATACATGTGTTACCCTAGTATTCACCCATCCACATTTTTCCATGTTCATGTATACGTGTGTGTGTTCATGATCTATATCTAAGACGTTGACTATTTAGCAACAGTGTAATCATATCATATATTCAGTCTGTCGACTGTATTTACTGGTTCCACATTGTGAATTCAACCAATTGAAGATCAACAATATTTGGGAAAATAAAAGATATCAATAAACAAGTAAAAAACAATACAGTATAAAAAAACTATTTGTATAGCATTTACAGTACATTAGGTATTAAAAGTAACCCAGAGATGATTTAAAGTACAGACCATCCCTACCTATTTTTTGACTTTATGATGGGTTCATTAGGATACAACCCCATGGTAAGTCAAGGCACTCCTCACGACTTTAGTGGGGTAACTTTGCAGCGTCATAAAATTGAGAAATTGCTAAGTCTTATCATCAGAAGTCAGGGACTACCTGCTATGTTGCCAGTATTAAATACACTTTTGACTTATGGCACTTGCTATTTATGATGGGTTTACTGGGATACAGCCCCATAGTAAATCGAGGAACATCTGCATTTGGGAGGATTGTGTAGGTTTTATGCAAATACTATGTCCTTTTTTTATGGGGTCTTGAACATCCTCAGATTTTGTTATCCAAGGGTGGGGGAGGTTCTCTTGAAACCTATCCCCCGTGGATACCGAGGATGACGACTTTTCTGCACCTTGTTATTCTCACAAAAACAGCCCTGGTAGTCCTTCCATGCTGCTTTATCATGCTGTAATTTGTTATTCATCAGGGCTGTTTAATAGATGGGCTTTCTACCACTCTGAACAATGTTGAAATAAACATTCTTACACATACGTCATTCTGGTGCATAGATCCTGAGGAGTGAGGTTGCTAAAACGAAAAGTACATATATTTTTCATTGTGATGTGTTGACATATTGATTTTTAAAAAGAAGATTCTATTCTCTACATTTATGTCTGCAGTCTACAGAAGTACCCTTTCCCTGCAACTCCTAGGGTTGAACGGGTATGTAATGAGCTGTGCTGCCCTCCACAGGGCAATGCAGAAGACAATTTTCCTTTTTCTCCCTTTGTCCCTCCTCTCTGGCCCCTTGAGGAAAAGAATCCAGGGACATTCAGGTCAGATACTGGGGTCTGGAACTATTTCAGCAGCAATTGGACTCAGAAGGAACAAAAAAAAAGTGGATCAGAGTTAGCAGACAGAAAGAGAGCAGGGTTCAGGTCAATACAAGCCCAGCAGCATCACCCAGTGACCCTCTGACCATGTGTTAATTATTGTCTCTCAGCCCATGCCGTGGGATGGGGAAATCTGCAATTGACATTTCCTGTACTCCCACGCCAACTGGCTCCCCATTAGACTTCTTCAATGGGGAGCAAGGAATAGAACTAGAAAGCAGGAGGAAGGGAGAATGAACTCTCTTCAGTTTTTTGCTCCTGCTAGTACTTCTCGAGCAGCAGAAGACAACTGTGACTCAACAGTGTCAGATGTACAGTGCCTCCCTCAGAGATCTGAGCCTGGCTGTGCAGGGACCCTCTCCAGGGTCCACGGTTTTGATCATGCCGCTTCTTGTTTGTCAGCCCAGCCCTAGGGGAGTGTGCAGGCAGCCTAGACTCTAAGACTGTCCCCAATGGTCTTACCTCTTGGTATTTACAGCATTATGCAATCCCCTCTTCCTCTTGAGTAACTTGCTTCTGACCAAAAGAATCTGGTGACATTGCAGGGCTGTCACTTCCACAATCAGGTTACAAAAGGTTTTGACCTCCACCTTTTCAGCAGATTATCTGGCTGGCTTAGATGAAGCAAGCTGCCATACTGGAGAGACCCATGCGGCTAAGAACTGAGAGCAGCTTCCCGCAAACAACCAGCAAGCACTGAGGCTTTCAGTTCAATAGCCCTCAAGAAATTTAATCCTGCCAACACCCACTTGAGCTTAGACATGGATACTTCCCTAATCAAGCCTTCAGATGAGACTCCAACCGTCTGATGCCATTTCATGAAAGACAATGACACAGAGGACCCAGGTAAGCCATGTTGGGATTCCTGACTCACAGAAACTGTGAGATAGTAAATATGTACTGTTTTAAACCATTAATTTGAGGGTAATTTGTTACACAGCAATAGACAACTAATACAGGGTGGTGGTTTGTTCTCTGTAAATACTAATATATTGGTTTCTTTATTCCCTTTTACTACTTCAGCCTTCCAACTCCTATATTACTGATTTCCTGTATTGAATTAGTTTTGAAATACCTAACATAGTCTCTTTTACTGACAAGACCCTAACTAGTACTTATTAGGGCTCAAATTCCATAGTCTAGTAGTATTTAAAGTTCTCTGCAATTTGATTACAACCTATTTCTGCAATATTTTCTCTCATGACCAGTCAACATGAGTATTTAATCTCAGCCAAACTAGTGAGTTTGTGTCCCATGAACTAGTCTTGTGTATTTCCATGTCTATATCTTCACCAAGACAAAGGAATGGGGCTGGGACCACACGTTGACTGTGGCACCAGTCCTGTATTTAAATCCTACTCTATCTCCTACTAGCTATAAGACCTGAATCAAGTCACTGGCCTTTGATAAGCCTCAGTTGCTTTAGGTACAAAACAGGGATGAAAAAATAATCACACCTTAAAGAGTGCTGCAACAGGTGTAGGTAAACAGCTGGCATAATGCCTCACTCACAGAAGATGTTGGGAAAGTGGTAGACCGCGGTTCTCACTATTATTGCTCTTGCCTTCCCTCGGCGTGGAATTAGCACTCCTCACTTTCCACCTAGCCAGATACTCAGAGACCAGGTCATCTTCCAAGAAACCTTCCCAGAGTTCCCTCTGAAACTCATGACATAGAGTTTTTGTACCAGGGGAGCCCTAGGTTTCCACTGAAATATCTTGTGACCAGTCACAGGAGGGGGAGAAGGAAGAGAAAGAGGAGCTTCATGCTCTTTGAACCCTTCCAACACTCATCACTCAGCTGGGTGTTTTGTTAACTATAAACAAACACAATCTAGCATCAAAGTCAAAGTACCTCATAAAAAATACAAAATAAAGTAATATCAAACATATTCTAACTAAGTAATATCAAACGCAATATCCTCAAATCCCATCTTTACACTTCAAATCTCTGACTAAGATCTTGGGAGCAATCAACAGAACCGAACCCACCTCATCCCCCCAAGAGTCCAGTCCAACTGACCTGCCTGTCACACACGGCATTGCACTGTGATAACAGAAGTGTCTAGAAAGCATATTGTTTTAGATAACTTGCCTTATTTCTTAAACAAACCCCAATTGCTTAGCTTACATTACCACCCTATCCTATCAAAAGCAGACTTCACACATGAGCCCAAGACACAAATTCCTTATTCATGAAAAATTAATCAGCAGCTGCTATTTCCAGACACAAGTCCAGTACTGTGTGAGAGCACAGCTGACCTCACCTTCATCTCGGGGTACATGTATCGGTGGATGGAAGGCAGCCAGTAGACAGGGGGCAGGCTGCTGCCTCTGCCGGGACCAGTATGGAGCAGTCCTTTCTTGTCCTCATAGAAGGCAGCCAGATGAGAGTAATGTCCCGGCATCTCCAGCTGGTGTCTGCACAACACACACATGCACAGTGAGAAGAGCTCTGGCCATGGTGCTGCTACCAACCCCCCACCTCAAGGACTGTAACGCTCGGGTCAAAGGCCCTGTATTCTCGACAGATCCCCATTTTGAGGTTACTCAAGACGTCTCCTTTGATGTTACAGAAGATTCTTCAGAAAAGCTCAAACAGAGGCCTGAAACTCTGAAAGCACCGTGTGCCACATTCTTTTTCTCACGGGAAACAGACAGAATCAACAGACTGTGAATAATGACTACTGTTCTTGGGCAAGGTAGGCTGGAGACTGGGTACCACTTCCCAGAGGACAGCTGCTGGCCATGAGAAGGGACAACTCAGAAGCTGACAAATTCTCTGCTTAAAGCTGCTCTTTGTTTAGAGAACTCATGGTTGCTTTGTCATTATAGAAGAATAAGGAGTTTATCCCTCAATGTCTCAAATAAGGGAAAACAGTTATTGCTGGATGTCACTAGGGTTCATAATTTCTTCATCAAGTAACAAAAAAATAAAAAGCATCAGCATCTCTTATCTTCCTACCCACACTGTGCTCAGGAGGCTTGACTCTGGAAAACCCTGCGGACTGACCCCAAAAGCAAGAATGCAGCACTGAGGCTGTGGGCCACTTGGACAATGGAGAATCCTGCCCCCTCACCCCCATCCTCCCTGCCCAAGTGCAAGAGCACTGTGGGAGCTGTTTGTCACTCTTTTTAATAGGGGTATTATAGGTTAAATTTTGGTACTCCCCCAAATAATATGCCGGGGTTCCAGCACCTTAGAATGTGACCTTGGATTTGGATAAGGTCTTTACAGAGGTAATAGAGCCAAAATGAGGTCACTAGAGAGGGTCCTAATCCAGCTGATGTCCTTATTAAGAAAGGGAAATTTGGACACAGAGACACACACATGCAGAGAATACCATGTGAACATAAAGGCAGAGATTAAGGTGATGCGTGTACCCAAGGACCATCAAAGATTGCAGAAGCCAGGAGGGGAGGCACAGAACAGAGGAACAGATTCTCCCTCACAGCCCTCAGAGGGAACAACCCCATGGACACCCTGACTTTGGACTGCTAGCCTCCAGAACTGGGAAACAATAAGTTTCTGTTGTTAAGCCACCCCATTGCTGGCACTTTGCTATGCAGCCCTAGCCAACTAACTTAGGAAGGAATAAAAGGGAACAAAACCCTCTTAGCCCACGTTTATTTTCTCAGTTTCCTACAATCTCCATCAAACAATGAAAAAGATGCAAAATATAGCTTCACTGAGCGAGGGGAGGCCTCCCTAATTATGGTTGACCCTGGGACAACAGGGATTAAAAACAGGCAATCCCCACCCCCACCCTGGCAAACAGCCTTTGTGGTGTGGCTTACTCCAAACTGTGAAACAAACAGCTCGGAGTCAAGGTTTTCATGGACCAGCTGGTAGCCAGCTGTTCTCCAACCAACTCCACTTCAGAACAACTTATAGCTTTCAATGTCAAGGCGATGGCAAGAGACCTTCAGGCAAATTTATATTTTAAGAAGATTTTAAAAAATCATCACTATATTCAAAATATGATTACTAGAATAAATACCTCTCTGGATGAGAGATCTAATTTCAGGGTTCCTACACATTTTGCTTTAAGCTTTGCAAGAGGAGGTGCCCATGCAATGTAATAATAAATGACTATCTGGGATGAGAGTGCTTGTAATCATTTCTTTCACTTTTACAAATGTTTGTGATGGGAATTAGATGGGAAATTCACAGTGGCTAAGTTTGTCTGAATATTCTGAGAAGACGGCAGGTTTTAGAAGCTCTTCAGGGATGTGTGTCAAATTGATGAAAGTTTGGTTAGTAGAAAAAAATCACACAAAGACAATTAAGTTCAAAGGTGTTTTCATTAGGACCAAACTTCCCTAAAAAGAACACTAAGAATCATTTTGTTGTATTCTTAGTACTATAGTCTCTGTATTAAAGGGGGCTGTTGTCAAGGGAAATTTATGTAATATTTTTGTTTGTTTGTTTGTTTGATTTATTTATTTTTGAGTCATGGTCTCATTCTGTCACCCAGGCTGGAGTACAGTGGCATGATCATAGCTCACTACAGCCTCTACCTCCCGGGCTCAGGTATTCCTGTTTCAGTCTCTCAAGCAGCTGGGACTACAGGTGTACATCACCACACCCTACAAATTTTTTAATTTCATTTTTTGTAGAGACTAGGTCTTGCTATGTTGCCCAGGATGGTCTTGAACTCCTGGGTTCAAGCAATCCTTGTGCCTCGATCTCCAAAAGTCCTGGGATTACAGGCACGAGCCACTGTGCCTGTCCTGTGATACTTTTCCATTTTCTAGATTTATTGTTTGCTGATTTACTGCTCAATTGACTATCTTTTTTATTTGACTACATTAAACTCTACACTGGATCCAAGATTTTAAAGGACAGCTCACAAGTAACTAAGAATCCTTTAGACAAAAAGCTAGTATCAGGATTCTCTCATATGATAGCCTAAGATGTCACTGACTGATGAGACAGAAAGAATAAGGCAGTAACATAGAATACAGAATCTGTACATAGAGTGAAATATAAATTGTCAGTTCCTGCAAGGATGTCAAACAACTGTTGTATGAAAGCCTCAAGATCTAAACACACTGTATATTTTGCAACAAGGTTGACTGTCAGACCACAATACCAAGATAAACCAAAAAGTACTGAAACAAGGCCAAGAGTGCTGGAAGATAAGTTCATCTTCAAAGATGACTTGAAAGGAGACCTTCCTGGTGAGCTTACCCATACAAAGTCCTAAATGAAGAAATCACCTACAGAAATTGTCCAAGAGCCATGGCACTGTGAAAACTAGAGATTATTTGGCTTAAGATATGTTACTGATCTGAAGCTACAGGCTGCTGGGTCGGAGACACTGGGGTTCTCCATAAGCCCATAGCCCCTTAACTGATAAAACACAGGCATATGTGGACACGCAGGTGCCTAAGCAGCTGACCCTATCTGCCCTGCCACACCACAATTAAGAATCAGAGGTGTTCATCCAATGTAAGAATCAGAGGTGTCCCTACATAACAGTTACACTTCAACACCCTGATGTATTTATTACTAGTCCGAACAAGCTGTCTTCTGGCTGTGGCAGGAATACAGGAAAACAGGCACTCCCATTTACCGCTGGTGAAGGGGCAAAATGATACCACCTGAAAGGTAACTTATAGTTTGTATCATATCAAATTGTATACTGTCTATACCCTCTGATCCAATTATTCCATTTCTAGGAGCATGGCCTAAAGAGCTATTCATACATATGAACAATCACTTATGAAGATGCTCCTGTTTACAGTAGTGAAAAATAAGGAATAACCTACAAGCTCAACACCAGTGAAATAGCTAAATAAATTATTATACATCCATATGTTGGAACCAACTTTTAAACATGAAACACTGAAAGGTTAACATACCAAGTTATAAAATCTAGATACTGAATACCCTCAATAATCCTTTTTTTAAAAAAAGTGTATATATTTACACATGGGAAAAGACTAGAAGGCTATATAACAAAATGTTAACAGTAGATACGTCTGGCTGGTGGGATTTTTTTTTTCTTTGAGCCTTTCTCTGTTCTGTTTTTGTTTTTGTTTTTGAGTCGCAGTCTCACTCTATTGCCTAGGCTGGAGTGCAGTGACATGCTAATGGCTACCCCAGAGTTGACCTGCTGGGCTCAGGCGATCCTTCCACCTCCGTCTTCCAAGTAGCTGGAATTACAGGCGCGTGCTACCACAGCCGGCTAATTTTTTTTGCTTTTATTTATTGTAGAGATGAGGTCTTGCCAAGTTGCCCAGGCTGTTCTCGAATCCGTGGGCTCAGGCAATCCCCTCACCTCGGCCTCCCAAAGTGCTGGGATTACAGGCTTGGGCCACTGCACTCGGCTGGAGCTTTTCTCTATTTTTAAAAGTTTCCTACAATAACTGTGGTAATCTTATATTTAGTCTTTTTAAACTTTTCTTTATGGAAATTTTCAAACATATACACAAAAAGTAGAAAGATGATAATAATGAACCCCATTATCCATCACCTGTCTTCTACCTGATGGAACCCCATGTATCCATCACCTGTCTTTAATAATGATCGATATTTGATCAATATGATTACATCTATACCCTACGCCCTACCACCACTACTTTTTTTCCTGGTAATATCTTAAAGAAAATCCCACATTGTAACATTTTATCCATAAATACTTTGCTAAGCATCTCTAACTGAAAAGTCTGTTTAAATAACATAACCACCATGATATTATCTCACCAAACAAAATTAATAATAATGACTTAATATAAACTAATAGCCAGTCCATATTCAAATTATACCAATTGCCCCAAAAATAGTATAGTTGGTTGGTTTTAATCAAGAGCTAAGCAAGCTAAAATGTGGTTATGTGTCTTAGGTCTTTATTATTCAATAACAGTCCCTCTTCCCTTTTTAAATTTAATTTTTTAAATAATAAAATAGCTATCCAATATCTTCTTATTAATAAGAAATAATCATAAAAAGGACTCTCTAGCTAGAGAAATACTGAAGGCAAGAGGTGTAGATGAAATACAAATAAGTAAGTTTTGAACATCAGAAGTCAGAAGGAATAGAAAACAAGATGAGATGTTGCTGAAATCGAGTCTAGTGAATTTATATACAAGTCACTACTGCAGTCAAGTGCTGTCCCAGCCTAGACCTGGGCTTATCTAACTATGTTTCTTTCTTTGCCTTAACTCTGTCATACGAGTATCTTCTCTCATGTTGCCTCTAGCACTCTTTAATTACTACCCTGGACAACCTTTCTAGCTATGGCTCCAGACAGAAGTCATAAAAAGATTAAGGAATTCAAAGAAAACTCCTACATGACAAGAAAGTAATGTTAAAAGACACATGACAAAGTGGGAAAATATTTTCAATTTATATCACAAAGAACAGATTTTCCAAGTCCTAGAAATAAATAAGAAAAGGCCAATGACAACAATAAAATGTAGCAAAGGCTAGAAATGGTTCACAGCAAAAGAAATACAAATGACTGAAACATATCTAAAGATGTTCAACCTCACTTATAAGAAAAATGCAAATTAAAACTATACTGATGTACTGTTTTTTTTCATCATGACAGAATGCCCAAAATCCAAAACTTTTACTTTTGTGGTGGCAACACTGTGATGCAACAGACATTCTCCTGTATTCCTGCTGGATGTGCAAAATGGTACAGTCTCTATGGAAAGCAATTTGACATTATCTATTAAAATTACAAATACCCTTTGAACCACCAGTTTCATTTCTGGAAATTTAATGTACAGATATACCCCTCACATGTTAAATGTATGATGTTAATGAATATTTGGTGCAGCATCATTTATAATAAGAAATACATGAAAACAATCAAATGTCTACCAATAATGGTCTTGATAAATACAATACTCGTCTTCTATATAGGGCATATGCTACAGACGAAAAAGACAGCAACAATGGAGACACTCTCAATTTACTGATTTGAGATCTCTCAAACTGCTGAATGAAAAAGGCAAGGTGCAAACAATATGTATAACATGCTATATGGTGCATGAAAAGGGAAAAAATAAGAATATTCATTTGTATTTGTATACAAACACACACAAACCTTGGATAATCACATGAGAAAGGAGCCATGATTACTGGCATTATTGGATGAACATGGGAACTAGGGGAAGACATTTCACTTTACGCCAGTGGTAAACACTGCCATGTCCATCTTCCTTTAGTAAGAGAACCTTCCCAATTTTTGTTTTTAATTTGATTTAAAAAATTATTTTTATTTTAGATTCAGGGGGTACACATGCATGTTCGCTACACGGACTTATTGTGTAGTGGTGGGGACTGCGTCTCAGATGGCCCATCCCCCAGAGAGTGACCATTGTGCCCCACAGGTAGTTTCTGAACCTAAATCCCCCTACCCTTTTCTCCCTCCCACTTATTGGTGTCCCCAGTGTCTATTATTTCCAACTTGGTGACTGCTTAGCTCCCACATATGGGTGAGAATATGCAGTATTTGGTTTTCTGTTTCTGAGTCAGTTTATTTAGGAGGATGATCTCCAGCTCCATCCATGTTGCTGCAAAAGGACAAGACTTCATTCTTTTGTGTGGCTGCACAGTATTCCAAGGTGTATATATACCACATTTTCATTATATCTCTGTATGTTAATGATATGGTCTTATACCTAGAGAAATCTAAAGACTTCTACAAAAGGCTCCTGAATTTAACAGATGAATTCAGTAAAATTTTAGGATACAAACTCAACACATACAAATCAGTAGCACTGCTATACAAAATAGCAACCATGCTGAAAATTAAATAAAAAACTCAATTCCATTTAAAATAGCAGCCACAGAGCTAAAACACCTAGGAATATATTTAGCCAAGGAGGTGAATAAAAGCTATAAGGAGAACTACAAACTTCAATGAAAGAAATTACAGAGGACACAAACAAATGGAGAAACATCCCATGCGCATGGATTCGAAGAACCAACATTGGTAAAATTACCACATTATCCAAAGTAATCTACAGAGTCAGTGCAATCCATATCAAATAACCAATGCCATTTTTCCAGAATTAGAAAAAAATAATCCTTAAATTAATATGGAACCAAAAAAGAACCAGAGTCGTCAAAGCAATCCTAAACAAAACCAACAAAGCTGGAGGCCTCACATGGCCTCACTTCAAATTATACCACAGGGCTCTAGTAACCAAAACAGCATAGTAGTGGTACAAGAGCAGACACATGGACCGACAGAACAGAATAAAAAATCCAGAAATGAAATCACATACCAACAACCAACTGATCTTTGACGAAGCAGACAAAAAAAAAATACTGGGAAAAGGATACCCTATTCAATAAATGGTGCTGGGAAAATTGGATAGGTACATGCAGAAAAATGAAGCTTGATCCCTGTCTCTCCCCATATAAAAAATTAACTTAAGATGGATTAAAGACTTAAATGTCAGACCTGAAATCATAAAAGTCCTAGAAGAAAACTTAGGAAAAGCTCTTATGGACATCAGCCTTCCCAATTTTAGATGGTCACATGGACACCCAGCTAAAGACCACATTTCCTTTGTGGATAGGTGTGCTTAGTAATCAAGAACTGGCCAATGCAATGTGAGCAGAAATGACATACTCAACTTCTGGGATTCTTGTGTCTTTCCCCCATCCTACAGGCTGGGAGATGACATGGCAAGGGTGAGTTGGCTTATACCACGTGGATGAGGACAACATTCTAGAAGATGACATCATATAAGACAGAATGACTCGGGTCCAGAATGACCAGTGGAACAGAACCATCCACCCACACTGAACTGCTTCTCTACCTCTGGGACTGCCATGCCAGAAAAGTTGTACACATCATGCTTGATTTGCTGTATTTTGGGCCTTATTTCTGTGATAGTAACTTAGCCTGTACTCTAGCTAAAACAGAAAATGATACATAGAAAAGAGTAGGCATCATTTTCTGCTTTAGCTAAAGTATAGGCTAAGTTGTTGTAATGACCGCAAGCTGCTACAAGATGAAAACAGACAAGAATTGGCCAGTTTGCAAGCAGAAATGGAAGAAAATACAGCCTAGTAAGGGTAGTGTTTTCTAAGTTCTGCAATGTAAATCAATGGGGACTCCAATAATTTGGGTTTTCTTTTTTTTTTGTGAGTTGGAGTCTCACTTGGTCGCCCAGACTGGAGTGCAGTGGCCGCTCCCGGCCACCGCAGCCTCGCCTGCTGGGCTCCGGCGATCCTTCCGCCTCAGCCTTCCAGGTAGCCGGAATTACAGGCACGTGCTACCACGCCCGGTTGATTTTTTGATTTATTGTAGAGATGAGGTCTCGCTGCCCAGGCGGGTCTCGAACCCACGGGCTCAGGCAATCCACTCACCTCAGCCTCCCAAAGGCACGGGATTACAGGCTGAGCCACCGAGCCCAGCTAATTTGGGTTTTCATAGGGCTGGAAAAGTCAATGCTTCTGTACCCCAAAAGCAGGAATTAAGAGTCTCTCTCAAGGCATCTTTGAAAGTTTCTAATCAAGTGTTCTTGGGCAGATATGGGAGTCAGCTTATTCATAAAGATCACACTTACGTACAGTCTAAGGCGGCTGCTATGAAAATGAGGGAGAAAGGGATGGGCCAAGAACAGAGACCAGTAACTAAGCTAGAGCCTACTGTTTAAAAACCATGGCTCAGGGCCTGGAGCAATAGCTCACATCTATAATTTCAGTAACTTGGGAGACTGAGGTAGAAAATCACTTGAGACCAAGAGTTCGAGACCAACCTGGGCAACATAGTGAGACCCTGTCTCTACAAAAATAAAAAATTAGCCAGGAATGGTGGTACATGTATGCAGTCCCAGCTACTAGGGAGGCTGAGGCAGGAGGACTGCTCAAGGTTGAGCCCAGGAGTTCAAGGTTACAGTGAGCCATGACTGCGCCACTGCACGCCAGCCTTGGTGACAGAGAGAGATGCCCCCAAAACAACAACAACAAAAATAGTTTAAAAAAGATTAAATAAATAAAAAGAAAACCATGAACCAGAGGAGATCTTTGGCAGTGGATACTTTTACCTGGAACCAAATAGAAACAAACAGACCAGAAGGCTATTTTGTTTATGAGGAACATGAATTGCCACCTGCCTGCCCTATAAAAACTCTTCTCACCTCCAAGTAGACCCCCAAACCTATGACAGTAGGAAATGTGTTCTAAGCTATACAGCCTCAAAAAAGGCATGTCGCCTGAGCAACTTGGCGAGACCTCGTCTCCACAATAAATCAAAAATTAGCCGGGCGTGGTAGTGCATGCTTGTAGTTACAGCTACTCGGAAGGCTGAGACGGAAGGATCACCGGAACCCAGCAGGTTGAGGTTGGACTCCAGTCTGGGTGACAGAGTAAGACTCCAACTCAAACAAAACAAAACAAAACAAAAGAAAACAAAAGGTATGTTTTCCAATGCCCACTTTGGTATGGCTACAGAGGAAAATGAAAGAAGAACCTCTTAGAAGGAGAAACCAGGAGCTGTGGGGGAAAATGAACAAAGAATTCTACACAGAAGAATCAAAGTCTAACCAAGAGCATACTGCTTAGAATTGTATTATTGTTATGGACTAATGACTGCTTGTATTTCTCATTCTTTTCTTTTCCAAACAGAGGCTTGAACTATTTTTCCTACTCTACCTTCTATATTGCATTTGGGAGGTGGGGAGTAGAGGGATTGTCTATAGGTTTTCAGGGTAAGAACCATGCCCTGGTCTAATGAAAGGATTACTGCATATCACAGAAAAGTCCTGCACTTGAGACTGGCAGCATTAACTGGGTGAGATTCTGTGATGTCTCCCTTGGCACAGGAGGAATCGACTCTGCATGTGAGAGAAGAGAAGACATGAATATGGGTGGCCAGAGGGCAAAACAGAAGCAGAGGCTGCCAATTTATTCCCAAAAGTCATTCTTCCCTTTTTTGTGCTTATAACCGAAGCCCCAGACTTTTAACTTGCCACAGGGTCACATACCTAAAGGTGAAATTTCTCGTCTACTTTGCTGTTAGGTATGTCTGTGGGGCTGAGAACTTGACAATGAAGTAGAAGGAGGGAGGTATGCAGTTTCTGGTCTTTCCCTCCTCCCTGTGGCTGAAATGCAAACATGGTAGTGGTGAGGGGCTCTAAACACTTGGACAAGAACATCTTAGAATACAAAACAAACAGACAAAAAACACTCTGAGTACATGGTGGAATAATAAGAGAAGAATGTGGGTTCCTGAACAACTGGATGGAACATAGCAGACTAGCCACCTTAATTATCTGCCTATCTCTAGGCTGTTACATGAGAATCGTCTATCTTAATTGGGCCATAGTATTTTGGGGTCTCTATTACTGACATTCAGTCAGGGTACTCTCTGATATGATATTTACTTATAATTACTTGCTTTTGAATTATAAGAATGTATTACCTAATTGGAAAATTAATTTTTTTAAATAAAAATTTTTTAAGTGTCGGGGTTCAATAAATTTTTTTTAAACTTCATAATATTACTTCTGTGAGGAAAAAAACCGAGGAAGTACTTCAAATACAAAAAATGATATATGCGTGAAGGTGTTAATCACAGCTCCAAAATGTAGAGGAGCAGTTTAAAAAGTAAAAAGTAAACAGAAACATGCTAAATGCTCATCCACAGAGAAAAACCAAGTAAACTTACAGGACATTGCTAACACAAAAGAGCTATTAAAATAATCATCAAAATGATAAATATGGAGGACAATAGAGAGAAAGTATATGCATAAGGGTGTTCCGGGAGAAGAAAAAAAAAAACAAAACAGAATGAAAAAGTTGAATATTTTATTACAGAAAGAAAGTTTCTGAAATTAAGAATAAAAGACCCCTATGTCGAGCAAAGGAGACAAACTATCCCAGAAAAAACTGATCTGAACTAATAGGTATCTGGCAAGTTCAGAAACATCATAGATAAGGAAAGAATCTATAGGTATCTGGATGGAGAGACATATCCCAAATTTCAGAAAATAGCAGAGCAGTATCTACAGCATCTTGAGGGGAAGGAAGAATCATTTAAAAATCTTACAACCAGCCAAGGACGAAGGGAATAGATCAATATTATAAAGCACATGAGAACTCAGAGAAGGTAGCACTTATGATTCTTTCAAAGAAAGAAAGGTGCTTGAGGGCAAATTCCAACCAACCAAGAAATAAACCAAAGCAAGAACTCAAGAAATGGAGCAAGGCACCATAAAGTTCTGGACATGGTTGTTAAATCCGTTTAAAAAGATAACCAATACTTAAGAGCTCAATACTTAAGAACTGAGGCCATTACAACTGCAGAACAAAATGTAAAAAAAATCTTGCAATATATAAAAATTGAGATGTGAAATAGGAGAAAGGAATAAGAAGAAATATAATAGACATTCTTTACAGTTAAAACACAACTTAAAAACACCAACAACAAAGCTAAGATTTGTGCACTTAACTCTTTGTATGTTATTTCTCAATAATGACACTATATCTTCAAATTTTTCATAATTTTTTTTCTTAACATTGAAGGAATATTTCAAGAAAGAGTATATATTTTTGTGGAAAAAATATTTACTTAAAGTTACAACTAAAACTATATACTACATATATTTCATTGAAATAGTCTATTTGATAAAATTAAATTTTCACAAAATATTGGTCCTATTGCTGTAAACATATTTCTATTCTAGAATGACATTCACTGAATATTGTCAGTGGCTATCTCTAAGTGCTATTGTTTGAGAGGATTTTTACAATTCCTTTGTATATTTATATAACTTTTTAAAAAATAAACTCTTTTTTTGCAAACAACAAATGCTATTTTTTTCCAAGATGAAGATAAAGACAGATTATGTTGCATAAAAATGTTAAAACAGTGATACATTTTAAAAGTATAGGCTATAAAAGTATATTCTATATGATGCCAAATATATTTTTTAAATGTACACACACATACATACCAGAAAAGAGGCGCTGAAATTGTAACAGTGCTTCAGGGATTAGGGATAGATTTTCTCCTCAAAATCTGAACTGTAATTGGGTTACTTGCATAATGAAAAATAAAATAAAGGAACTAACAGTTTTGCGGCTTCTGTTAAAAATGATCTTCCTATTGCTCTAAATCATAATAACCCCAATAATAAAGGATGAGGTTTTAAAAAAGTTTAGAGTTTGTTTGACTACTTGGGCAAGGAGGTTATTGTGGCTTAGGGTAAGCAAAGATCATGAACTTATCAACAAATTATTAAACAAAATTGACAACAATATTAAATAAGAACTGAAAGCAAGAGCAGATCCCAGCTTTCATTATAGCATGAAGAACTGTTAAGCAGGACACTGGCTGAAATGAAAGGACCACCACCTGAGGCTCGAAACATGGCCACCAACACTCTCGTAGAGATATCTGCTGTTTTGGCACCTACGCTCTATCTCCGAGAACTCATACCAAATACACAAGCTGGCAGGTCCTGCTGCCTTCCTGCACACGTATGGAAGCCACGTACCGAACCTGGTTCTCCAAGAAGTGCATGTAGCGGTAGAGCAAGGTGTAGGAGGGAGAGAGGATGCCCACAGACTTCATTCGTGCACCACGTTCCAGCTCACTTTCCACAGGCATGTTGGCAAAGCACGCCAGGCCAAAGAAGGGCCCCTTCCGGAAATATCTAAAAGAGACCAAATAGGTAGGGTGGCTCAAAATCAGAGAGAGAAATTTGTTTTGTCTTCGATCCGCAATCACAAACAACAAATTAACTGTGTCCAGGGCACTAAATGACAAAGCTCAGCCTTAAAACAAACTCTTAGAACTTTAGGGGAACAATTAGGCCAAGCCACTCAACCTTACAGATGAGACATCCACGGTTTGGAGAGATTACAGAACTTTCCCAAGGCTACCCAGCTGGAGCTGGGACTCAGTCTCCAGCAAACTTGCTGCTCAACTGCCCACAGCCATGAACACATCCCTTCTTTCCTGTACCAAAACTAGTGACTCAGAAGGGAGCACTCACACTGTTTTCATAGCATAAACCACACTGATTCTTCTCTCAGTCCCTGAGTCTTTGATATGTTTGGCTGAGCTGCCATTTTATTTCCTTCCTCTTTCTCAGACTTGTACCAGTCACAGTTTCAGCCCAATGAGGAGATTAAAGCTACTTCATTACCCTTAAGTTATTTCCGTTTGTTTTCCCTCACAAAACCCTTGATGCCCCAATTACACAGAACTAAAAAACTGTTCTTACTTAAAGCTGGAATTTCAAGTTTTAGAACACAGATGTCCTAAGTTAACCAACACTGAGCTGAAACTACATTTTTGTCATTAAAAGCAAACCTCAAGTGAGGTACATATAAGTTCTTAGAAAGTGAGAGAGCCACTGTGGTAGAGAGTCTTAAGTCTTTTGGTCATGAAACCTATTGAGAATCTGATGAAAGCTAGAGCCCTTTTTGCGGGAAAATTGATATAAACACAAAACTATACATATATTTTCAGGGCATTTGTACACACCACTTGAAGATCCCCTGTTGAGAGCCCTTATGCTTTGGGGAAAGGGTGGGGGCAGAGTGGAGGAAATGGTACAAAGATGACTTAGTTTCACAAGTACGTACATGAAATCAGACTGAATTTTATGGGAACCACTGGCCATAGACTTGAACTCAACACCTTCGAGGTCGATATCTTGAGGTAAGCACCACTCTACCATGTTTCCTGTGGGGAAAGGAAGATGTAAGTTAAACAAAATCATTCAAGGAAAAGGGCTTAGTACAGGGCTTTGTTTCTTTTCTCAAACCCAGACTGTCCATGACTGTGCAATAACTTGTTAAAGTCTTAATTTACCTAAACCTTGAATTCAAATGTAAGCATAGAAAAGTGCACAAATTACAGCTCAATGAGTTTTCCAGAAGTAAACATATTTGTGTAACCAGCACCCAGACCAAAAAGCTGAAAGAATATTAACTGCACATCAAAAACCTCCCTCTTAGCCCCTCTAAGTCATTAATCCTCTCTCAAAGTAACTATTATCCTGACTTCTAACATCATGAATTAGCAAGGTCATGTTTGAAATTTCTACAAATGCAATTATAGTTAATATTCTTTTGTCTTTTGTTCCATATTTTTTCATAAGATTCACCCATGTTGATGCATGTAGCAAGTTTGTTCACCTACTTCTTCTATTACATGCATGAAGCAGTTTATTTACCTACTCAGTGCACATTTAGGTTATTTCCACCTGGCACTGCTGTAAACACTCCTGTACTTGCCATCTGGTGAGTACTCATGCGGTGGCTTTGTAATGTGCTGACCTGGCTAGGATGAACTATACTTCTCAGAACTCCCTTCTTTGTATGTTTCCAGTTAAGATTTGGAAGGGAAGCAGAGGCTGTGTTGTGTTTGCATCTAGAAGGTTGGTACAGGAGCATCAGGCAGCTCCCCTGTATATGTGCTTGTCTGCAAGCTCGCTGCAGGGGCAAGGAGTGGCAGTAAGGCCAGATGATACTGGAACCACCTCTCCTGGGTCCTGCTTCAGGGGCTCTGACTCCAGTGCAGGTGTGTGTTCAGTTCCATAATGAGGAGCATCAGCTTCTCCCACAGAACACTCACATTGCCAGAGCTGGAGAGAGTGACCGACTGATCCAGGTTCCCACCTGTCCTCATGAATTCCAGCTTACTATCCTTCCCAACTTTACTGTCTTCCTCCACAACTGTGTGCCCGGTAGAATTCTAGCTCCATCATCAGACACAAAGACAAGGGCACCACAATCGCATAAGATCAAAACCCTGCAACAAATCCCTCTACATATCTCCTAGTTGTTCTGTTTCTCTGACTGAACCTTGACCAGCACAATATGAGCACATTTCTGTGGACTACATCCTTAGGAATGAACTGCTTTTAAAATGTGTGCATCACTGCACACTAAGGAATTTTCAGTGATTCCCAAAGCAGTGTTTTCCAAGCTTAAGTTAATAGAGTTTCTGCAAAAAAGAAAAATAATTTGTAAAATCTGTTTTTTAGCCAAATTATCTTAGGTCAAACAAAGATAAACACATTCCTTTATTGTATCACTTCTTAGAGCCTTTAATATGCCACCCTGCATTTTAAAACTCTATGAGATCAATATAGTGGTTAATGTTTCCCAAAATTATTTGACCAATAAATCTGTTTTTAAGGTGCATCTTAAGATACTAATTTTATAAAAAGGCATTTAGAAAAAAGAAATATAGATATATCAGGAGTATAAGCCCCGAATTAATACCCACTCTTTCCCTTTTAAATGGAGTAGAAGCCACTATTTTTAGCTTGGTACATGGCTTCCCAAATGAAGACTGTTTTTTAGTAACTGCATGAGTAGATTCTGGACAGTGTGATGTGGAGAGAAGTGAGGTGTGCTGTTTCTAGAATGTGCCTGAAAGGGAAGGGGCATGCTGCCCCCTTCTCTGTCCTAGAATGCTGCCTGGAATGTGAATGTGGGGACAAAGCATGGAGGAGACAGATCCATAAGCCAACACGAGCCTAGGTTCCTGGATGGCCCTGGGGATCTGAGTAATATTCCAGTCCCTGGCCAGCAATCTCCTGTTACATGAAAAAGAAATAAACTCCTATCGTGATTAAGCTACTGTTAATTTGGGTCTCTGGTATTCATGTCCAAATTCATGCCCTACTTAGTTCAACTGACCTAGAGGATAAAGTCCCCATTCCGTCTTCTGGTTCTCAAACCCTCCTTTTTGTTCCTCTGTGCCTGGCCAATCCTAGACACACAAAAACTGAAAGAATCAGAGGGAACAAATGACATCCTATTAGTTACAACCTTTACTTCTAGATGGATGTAAGCCCCCCTGAGTTGGGAAGAAAGGTCTACCAGGGGCAGGCTGGCAATCATGGAACAGGGCACAGGCCTAAAGCAGCACTCTGGGAAGAGTTCTATTTATTCCATAGGAAGTATATTTCTGCTGGCACACTCCTTGAATGAAAGGAAAGTAAGTAGAGCTACTATGGCCCTTATGCCAACCTACCATAACTATGTTTAGATGTCTGTCTCCTCAGGATTCTGTAAACTCAGAAAAGGTAGGAATTTTGCTTGTCTTCTCATTCCATAGTATAGGATCATGACTAGCATAGAAAGGGATGGACATTCAAAAAACCAAAACCCAGTTTTATTAAGGACAGGCATGTATTTAAAAACTAACTCACAAATTAGTGTTAATTATCCTTTGAGTAGTAATGACATTGTTGTTATGTAGGAAAATGTCCTTATTCTTAGAAAGTTTATACTCAAATATTTAGAAGTGAAGCATTATTATATTTATGGCTTACCTTCAAATGGTTCAGGGGAAAAAAGATTCATCTATATCTATATATAGTCAGTTCTACATTTATCACTTGCTAAATTTGTCTGAGCGCAACTGATATCTTAGAGAACAATCTCAGCATAAGGAATTTCACATTTACTTATACTATAGACTCAAAGTAATCCAAACAAAATCCCAGCAAGTCTGTGGACATTGAAAAATTAATTCAAAAGATTACATGAAAAGGTGAAAGACTTAAAATATCCAATATAATAATACTGAAGTACAATAATTGGAGGACTAACACTATCTGACTTCAAGACCTTTATAAGACTATAAAACTACAGCAATCAAGATGGTATAGTATTGGTGAAATAGTAGGCAAAGAGATCAATGGAACAGGATAGAGAAGCTTGAAACAGATGCACACAAATACAGTAAATTAATCTTTGCCAAAAGAGTAAAGGCAGCACAAGAGAGAAAAGATAGTCTTCACAGCAAATGATGTTAGGACAAATGGACATCAGTGACAGACCAAAATTATAAAACTTCTAGAAGACAACACAGGAGAAAGTCTGCTTGACTTTGGGTTCAGCAATGAGTTTTTAGATATTATACTAAGCACAACTCATAATATAAGCACAAGTCATGATGGAAAAATTGGTAATTGGACTTCATTAAAATTAAAAACTTCTGATCTACATAAGACATTACCAAAAAAACAAAAACTCCAAGCCACAGACTTAGAAGATATTTGTAAAACACGTATCTGAAAACATATCTGTCATCCAAAATATTCAAAAACTCATAAAACTCAACAATAAATCCAGTTTTTAAAATAGTGAAAAGATCTGAACAGATACCTCATCAAAGAAGATACTCAGATGGCAAATGGGCATGTGAAAAGATCAACATCATATGTCATCAGAAAACTGAAGTTAAAACAACAATGAAATGCCACTACACACCTGTTAGATGGTTAAAATACAAAACACAAAAAATATCAAATGCTGGTAGGGATGTGAGACAACAGGAATGCAAAATGGTATAGCCACTATGAAAGACAATCTGGCAGTTTCTTACAAAACTAAACATACTCTTACATGATCCAGTATTCATGCCCCTTTGCTTTTATTTATCCAGAGGAGATGAAAACTTGTGTCTACACAAAAACCTGCACTTAGATGTTTATAGCAGCTCTATTAATAATGGCCCCAAACTGGAAGCAACCAAGATGTCCTTTAGTAGGTGAATGGATAAACAAAATATGGGACATTCATCTGATTAAATATTATTCATCAATAAAGAGAATGAGCTATCAAGCCATGAAAAGACGTGGAGGCACCTTAAATGCATGTTGCCAAATAAGAAAAGCCAGTCTGAAAAAGCTACCTACTGTATGACATAACTATGTGGCAGTCTAGAAAAGGCAAAATTGTATAGACAATAAAAAGATTAGTAGGAAGGAAGGGATGCATGGGAGATTTGCAGGGCAGTGAAACTACTCTGTATAATACTGTAATGGTAGATACATAACATTGTACAGTTTTCAAAACCCATATAACTGTACAACAAAGAGTGAACCCTAATGAAAACTATGGACTTAAATAAATGATAATGTATCAATATAAGTTTAAATTATAACAAATATGTCATACAAATGCAAGATGCTAATAATGGGAAACTGTGTGTGTGAGTGACAGGGATGTGGTATTTGGGAACATGCTGTTCTTTCTACTGTAAAAAATAAAATGTATTAGTTACCAAAGGAAAAAAATCTAATTGATAAATTAACCTAGGTTAACTGCCCTAGGAGTGCCAATAATACTGTGGTTATATGGAAAAATAGCCTTATTCTTTTACTTATTTATTTTTTAGAGACAGGATCTCACTGATACACAGCCTGGAAGACAGTGGTATGGTCGTAGCACAAACTCCTGAACTCAAGTGACCCTCTTGCCTCAGTCTCCCAAGTAACCTGGTCTACAGGCATGCACCACCACACTTGACTAATTTTTAAAATTTTTTGTACAGGTAGGGTCTCACTATGATGCCCAGGCTGGTCTTGAAATCCTGACCTCAAGCAATCCTGCCAACTGAGCCTCCTAAAGTGCTGGGATTTTAGGTGTGAGCTATCAATGCCCAGCTCAGTCAAATTCTTAAGAGTGCTATACTGAAGTATTCAGAAATGAAATGCCATGATGTCTGCAACTTATTTTCAAATAATTCAGCAAAAAAAGTATCTATATCTATACACAGTCGATTCTACTCTAACATTGATGAATTTGTTCCAAAGCAAAAGATATATTAAGGAACAATTGGACCACAGTGAATTCCACATTTGCTGATGTGTGATTTCAATCAAACACAAGGTGAACATTAAAAACTTTACTGAGTCACGTAAAACACACAAAACACGCTCTCCTGAAACTTCTTCCTGCTACCTCAGGCCTCTGTGTTTTGGACCCTGCCTGTTCCCCTATGGTGTCACAACTTTCCCTCTGGTTTCAGATAGTCCTTCCACCATGCACAATAACTCACAAGTTCAGTCCTTCCAACACTCACCTCCAAGTACAAACTCTATATCTTTTGAAGGGAAAACTGAATATTTATTATTTCTTAACCATTTAACATTTGCAAAACTGTCCTACAGTTTTTTTAAGGTTCCTATCTTAAAAAAAAAAAAAAAGTTTTAGAGTGTTGAGTCTATCACCTCTATTTTTCTCATAAGCCCTGGGATTTTTACTACAAGATTTTTCATGGTACAGTGATTTTTGGAACATATATTTTATGTGATGGGGATGTGACTGCATAAGAATAAAGCAAATGTGGCAAAATATCAACAAATGGGGCTCTAGGTGAAGGATATACAGGTTTTCACTGCACTATTCTCTTAGCTTTTCTAAGTTTAAAAAATTTCAACATACAAAGAAAATAATTGAAATAACATCGAAAAAATAAGGAAAGCATAAAGGACTTCGAAAAAACAAAAAACAATTGAGACAATCTACTATAGATACTAGGGGATGACTAGAACTATCAAGGTTTGAGGTTATTTTTCTATAGAAATATTACAAAAACAGGGTTGGGTGTGGCAGCTCACACCTGTAATCCCAGCATTTTGAGAGCCCAAGGTAAAAGGATTGCTTCAAGATTGTTCAAGACTAGCCTGGGTAACATAGCAAGACTTCGTCTCTACAAAGAAATACAAAAATTAGGAGGGCATGGTGGTGCATGGCTGTAGTCCCAGCTATGTGGGAGGCTGAGGTGAAAGGATCACCTAGGCCTAGGAGGTTGAGGTTGTGGTGAGCCGTGAGAGTGCCACTGCGCTCCAGCCTGGGCTACAGAGTGAGACCCCAACTCAAAAACACACAAATAAATTAAGTAAAACAAGAAACAAACAAAAGAAACACTACAAAAATTGGCATTTGTAGCACTTAAAAGGAAAACAATTTTGCAGAAATAGCAGTACTCATGGGAAACCATTTAATGCCAGAAAAACCTCACACTGAATGCACCTATCCCAGGCTCAGTCTCCATACTCTGTGCTCTTAAGTTTTCTAAATATCTTCCTTGTATTAAGAACTAAGCCAGGACGCTGGAGCCTGAAAGATCCAACAAAAGGCGTCACCTCATGGGCTGTCAGCCTTTACTCCCCTCAACTGGCTCTCCTTCCATCTCCACGTCCTCTCCCTTCTTGGGCCACACCTTGGGTCTATCCCAGACCCAGCCTGGCCTTTCCTGCAAAAACAACTCATGAGACAGGATTCACACACCAAGGAGGATTTTGCATTGTGTACACTTAGCCAGTTATTCAACAAATATTGGTGGGGCAAAACTTGGTGGCACCTGCCAGGTGCTGAGCTCATGCAAAGGCAAATACGTTCATGTTTGAAGTAAGTTGGACTAACAGACTGCTGGGCTGGCAGCTCAGTGATCCAGGGAAAGCCAGAGGCCAGAGCTGTGCCTGGCTGAGGATGTGCAAACCAGTTAAAGCCTGCTGCTCCATGTCTCTGAAGGTCAGCCTGGCAGCTCTGTGTGAAAGCATCCTGGAGCTAGGGTTTTCCAAGCTTGTAGGCTAGGCCAGACATAGGCTGTCCTGTCGACATCCATCGCTGTCTCTGTCTTTCAACTTGTTCTGTTTTGATGTGAAATGTCCACAACCCCAGGCATCTTGAAGTCCATCAACCTCCATTTCATAGGGAAAACAGACCCTGATTGCTGTGACTGCCGCCTGCTAGAAAGTCCATCCCAACATAATTAGAGAAAGCAATGCTCTCAAACCAAAACAATATCTCACTAATAGGAAATATGTGATATTTTTTCCTCCTCCTGCCTTTGTTGGGTGGTTCCCAACCAATCATTTCCTCTTGAGGAGTTCACTTCCCAGGCAGACACTGCCCCAGCCTGAGATCCTTCCAGCTCCTTCAAGGGTGGAGCTCTGTACCAGCTTCCCCTCTCCATCATGTGACTGAGTTTTTACTCTTACCATCTGCTTCTTCCCATTGGTGTATACATATGCCCTAGCTCTAGACAGGAAGTAAAAAGAAAATCCTGTCTCAGGAATAAAGGCAAGAATCTAGGAGAATTCTAGTTCCCAACATCATAAGCCTTTTACATAACCACTTAAAGGGACAACCAAATCTCAGAGATGAAAGAAACCTCCAAAGAGTATGGTTCAGACCCCAACAGCAGAAAAGTAAACAGCCCTGTGAATTGACTTTGGGTCTTATGTAGTTTGAAACAGTCTTAACACCAACTAGGATGAGAACACCTCCAAAGCAAAGGAAGACAAAGTCAATATAAAGAACCCTGCATCAGGGAGAAATTAATCTGGGTGATCTAATGCCAACCATATGTCAATCCACGGCTAAATTCCAATGCATTATCTTCACAGAGAAAAACCTCCCATCACAGAGATCCCACATAATTCTCCACTGGGCAGTGGCATGGTGGCAGAGAGAGAGGGCTGTCAGGGGAGGCAGGTGAACCTGGGCTCTGCCCCTCTCTGACTTTAGATGAGTTAACAGCTCTGTGCATCTGTTTTGCTCATCATTCCAGTGAAGCCTGCTGAGAGGATCAGAGGCAGGTCCTTGAAACACGTGGCCTGGTCCCTGGCACAGAAGGAGCACACAGGAGGTGGTGGCATTACAATTACCACTCCTCTTTTCTTTGCCTTAATTTTCAAGAGAAGAAATTGAATTCACAGCAGATGGCCACAGACTGACCTCTCCCTGAAAACCACAAGCAGGTGAATCACCAATAGCCTGGGAAAGATTCTGCCAGAGTGGGATCAGTCAAATTAACCACAACTGTATTCCCTGGGTACCTAATGGAAAAAGAGAAAGGACAGTGACATGACAGAGTTAACCCTTCGACACTTTCTTGTCAGACATTATAACTGACTTTTCTTTGCCTTCCTTCGAGCTGACCATTCTTAGGACTTCTCTTTACATCTCAAAATTGTCTTCCAAATTTTCCATTAGCATTCTACTTTGTCACTTTCCCACCCATTGCTAGAGCCATTTAATATTTGCCAGGAGTCAGATGACCCGGGCAGCACTCCAAGTTATGCCTCAGACACCAGACCTGGCCCTAATCTCACTAGGCATCGTCTCCATTGTGTAAAAGAAATGCTTCTGTTTCATGGACTACACAGGGAATCTACAGAGATTAAAATTAGTGTGTGCGTGAGCAATTTTAAATATATCCATTTGACCCGAACATAGAAGCGTTTAGATGTGCTAAATTAAATAGGTATTTGGATGTAATTTGGGCACTGGTTAGAGGCAGAGGGAGGAACAGGTAGAAATCCATTCCTAATAAGGAAGAACAAAAGCAGAGGGAACATCTCGAAAATCTCAGCAGGTGATCAGTTCCTCATGCAACTCCTCCCCTGCCAAGCCACCCCAATACAAACATACAGGGCATAGAAATGTCCCCCAGACACCCACAGTAGAACTCTGGGTAAAATGCAGTAGTTTAAAGTGAATCTCCTATAAAGAGACAGTCTAATGAGGCAGATACACAGGTGTCCAGACATCGCAGGTCCAAAGCTTTAGCAGCCTCCGGCCCCACACAAATCTTTAGTCACATGGGGAGACAGCTCCTACTATCATCTTAAGGGAGGAATCCCCAAGTGTAACAATACCCTTTCCCTTAATTAAGTAGAGTAAGAAAATTTTATTAGAAACCTAAAGAACAAAATTAAAATCAAAGCTCTAAATCACAGGGTTGAACTGAACACAAAGAAAAAGTCATATTCTGGCTGCCAGCCTTTTCCACCCAGCTTGCAGAGCAAGCATCTGGGCCTGGTTTCAATGGCAGCGTTGTAGCCCATACGGCCAGCACCACCATCCTAGGGCTCTCTGTTCCTCTCTTTGAGATGAAGACTGAGTGTGTGTGTGTGTGTGTGTGTGTGTGTGTGTGTGTGTGTAAGCTTCACCTGGAACCTGAAGTCCCTAGTCCTCATGTCATTTGTAGATCCAACAACCATAATTTTCAATTCGTGAGTCCAGTTGGAAATAAGAAAATAAGCTTTAGGTCTCTACCTTCTCTGATTCTTCCTAAAGATGACCAGCCCAGCTTTCCAAAACTTGTATCTAATAGCATAAAAGGATTACTCTCTTATTCCCATACATTAGTCAGAGAATTGCTGTGCACATTCCTGCCCAAATACGCACACACACACACTGTAACAAGTCTACTCCCCCTTCACAGTACCTCTTATACCCACTTCCTTACCATTGTAGTACAGGTATAGATTCTCTCCTCCCCCTTCCCTCTCTCTCCCTTTCATGCGTACATAAACCAATCTGGACATATGCCAACAGGTACCCACACTAGGTGGGAAGATGCATGAAATGCCCATGGCCTGGGCAGCAAGTGACTGGGGAGGTTGGGGGAGGGGAGAGAGGAGCTCCTAGGAATGGAAACTGAGGACACAGATGGGAGAGACGTGAGGGAGTGGCTAAGCAAGCAGGTGGGTGAGATAAACTGTGGACAAATCACTCCCATGTAATAACTTTTGCAATATGTTCTGATTCTGGTAAAGAAGCCAATATTCACTTTACTGCTTTTGGTAACATAGGCTAACGAAGGGCAAAAGTCTGGGAGGACCAATATTAAATAGGACCGTCTGGCTCAGCAGTAGAGTGAGCAATATACTGGATGAAAATCAGGAGACGGAATTCTGGTCTCAGCGATGTCTCCAGCTCTCCGGGCTTCCAGGGGCCTCACTTCACCTGAACAAGACTTCCTCAACTACCACACAAGGGGCATACACTCCTTCAGCAGCTAAACTTTGAGGCCCTAGGAAGTTCAGTAGCATTCATTCATTCTACCTTCTGCTTTTAAGAGACATACCATGTAATTTTATTATATGTAAGTACTATCAGAATATTTTTTATAGGATGCAAAGTGCTGTTTAGGACAAAGATAGATGACAAAAGAGTCATAAAAAGTTTATGAGCAGGAAACAATTGCTCCCCCCACAAAAAAACCAAAGTTAAAAGTGCTCCCACTGGCATTCTTGTATGTTCTCTCTCTCCCTCTCCCTCTCTCCCTCCTCCCCTTCCTTCCAGATCCCTGGATAAGTAATGGTGAGATGTTAGGGTGTAGGGCTTCAGGCAGTGTAGAATCCTAGAATGACAATGGGGCTTAAAGTCAAGTCTGTACTAGCTAGCTAATATTTCCAAATTATCTAACCATCCCTGGTGTGTTTTTTCACTTACAAACTCAATATAAATGTTCATCAAATTACAGAGTGGTGATTAGAATACATCAAACAGCATTACAGTAAAATGCCTGCACAAAGTGTCCCATTATCAGTCACAATCCCTTCCTTCCACGCTAGCCTTAGTCTGAAAAGCATCACACACACACTCCGCATACACAGACTCACAAAACCTTGCTCACCAGCTGAGACTGACAAGGCATGGAGGAGATATGCAGCCTTGCAGAGCTTTTCATGAATTGATAAATATCCTCTAACTGGTCAATATAAATAACTGACCAATTATCAATATTATCGACTCCATCTGTGGTTAGTACAGGACTTTCTTTCCCCTTCCCCGTCCTAGACTCTACCACTGGAACTATCCATACTAAATCAGACTCTGTTAATGTGCCCCTTCCATTTCTTTTTGTTACTCTTCACTACTTCCCAGGACAAATCCATGCTGGTATCTATTTATGTAAATGATGGCGTAGGGTATAAGGAACATAATTAGTTACAACGTATCTGTTCTTGTCTAGCATTATGGGTTACTTTGGCCAAAAAGACTATCATTTTTCAAACTACTGGTATTTGGGCATCCCAACCAAATGTGAGTGAACCAGCATGTGCGATGAGCATTAAAAAAAAAGAAAGAAAGAAAGAAAGGAAGAAAGAAAGAAGAATAGAAATGCCAGTATACATTACATGTAGAAGAAGTCAGCACTATTTAGTTTCAGTTACATAAGTACCATATGTATGTGAGCGTCCTTGTTGTGATGTAAAAGCTCATATAGTAAATCATGGTCAAAAAAGTTAGAGAGCCACTGGAATGGTGCATAGACAGGAGACAAAAGGGCCTGAGTGCTCCCCGCAAACTCTGTGCCTACAAAGAGAGTTTCACCAGAGAGAGTCCCACATTCTCTCTCTGCCCTGCAGGGAGAATCCTTGGGCAAAGTTACCCAGGGCTGGAAACCATCATCTCCTGCCATCTGGGAATTTTCTCTCCAGATCCCACCCATCCCAGAAACAAATACCCTCCTGCAGGAATAGGCACTCTACACCCCAGCAGCCCCACTGGCTATCCCGACAGACACACCTGAGGTCCTCAGCCCCGGAGCCACGACCATGACGCCTCCCTCCTCCAACACCGAACGGTGCAGACCCCCTCACTGCCTCTGAGGCTTCCTGGGAGCGCACGTCCACGCTTCCCCTTTCCACCCTCCGCAGACTCTCACCACTAAAACGCACGCCTACTTACTGGGTGGTCAGACTAAAGAGTATGTGGGGTGAAACTTCGATTCTCCAAACAACCCCGAAAGAGAGCCCATCCAAGGAGGCTTGTTCCCTAAGCAGCCTCAGCGGGATCCCTCCGCCCCATCCCTTATTAATTTCTCCAAATAACGCCGGCAGAGAAAGTGAACTTGGCGGCTGGGAAAGTTGCCCCGATGGAGGCGCCGGGCACGCGGGGACTGGCCGCTCACCCGGGGCTTTCCTCCTCTAGCGAGAAAAACCTTGCAAAAAAGAGAGAAAACAAAAGCCAGCGCGGCCACAAGCTGGACCCTCTGTGACTGGGACGTGAGAACACGACGCGGGGACCGGGCGCGGGACAGAGGAGGGGAGGCCGGGGCCGCCGGGAACAAAGCCCGGGGGCCCCCGAGGGGCGCCCGCATTTGGGAAAGGGCTGAGGTCACGCCGCCCCTGCCTTCCCTGAGCCCGGGGGTCGAAGCAGGGGCCAGGGTGGGGTGCGGGAGTGGGGTGCGGGTGCGCGCGCAGCGAGCCCCTCCCCCGCGCCCCCAGAGCCCGCGGGGCGGCCTGGCCCTCCCCCCGCCCTGTCCTGGGGCGGCCCTCACCCGAGCGGGGGTCGAAGGTGACCACGAACACGGCCACCACCTGGTCGTCCTCCACGTCGCCGAGCGCTAGGCGCCCGGGCTGCAGCAGCACCTCGGAGGACGCCGGTTCCTCGGGCTCCCGCCTGCGGGGCGGCTCCGCGGCCGGCCGGGCGCCCCCGCCGCCGCCCCGGGCCCGACCTCCCGCCAGCGGCTCCGGGGCTCGCGGCACGGAGACCGCGGGGCCCTCGGCCCAGCGCAACAGCGGCGCCGCGTCTCCCTGCTCCACCATGGCGCGCGAGGAGGAGCCGCGGGCGCAGGGGGCGGGGCGGGGCTGCGGGAAGTCCCCTCGCCGGGCTAAGCCGCGGGCCTCCCGCCCCGCCGGCCTCCAGCGCCGCCCGGGTCCCCGCCCCCGCCGACCGACTAGTTCCCACGGTCCTCCGCGGAGGCGCCTTTCCCACCCAGCGGGAGGGGGAGTCCGCGGAACCCTCTTCGGGAACCGCGTGTTTGCAGGTCCCCCGTGTGCACATCCGCGTGTGGGGACGTGTGGTGCCGGGACGCGCGTCCCTGGGTCCATCCACCTGTGCGTGGGTTGAAGTACCTTCTCACCGAGGTCTTCGTGGTGTAACTGTAACACTGTGAGTTTTTATGCCACCATTATTTTTTTAAGTCCCCTCGTCATATGGACCATGACAGATATGTATTACATAATCCTGAATGTGTGGCAAAAGCTGCTTCTAAGCAGGGGAGTAAAGCAGAAGAGCCCAGCTATCCGTGTGTTTGGAATGTATACGTAAATGGAGACTGAAAAAGGCCATAGGATCAGAGTTTGCAAAATTTACTTTTCTGTTTATATAGCAAACCTATTGAAATGGAGATTATGAGTCTATTTCCTGGTATGCATACAGCTTGAGGGTATTAAATTAGAAGGTGCTGGGACACAGAAGTGGGGGATATTCCCATAAAAGAGTAGGAAAAGGAAGTTCCTTGGGGAGAAAGGAAAGTAAACCCTAAAGCTGATGGCTTTGGAAATTGATTAGGTGTTTTCTCTGAACCTCCATTTTATATTTAAAAATAAAATTTTGTATGCTTCAGTCCTTGGGGGTAAACCTAGACTCTGAGGATGTGTGCCAGACATGGGAGTAGCTATTAAAATAGTAAGAGAGAATGAGGTGGCAAGAGAGAATTGTTCAGATACACAATTCATCCAAGGTTCATAAAGACCACACAGTTTGCTTGTTCTCAGAAAGACCCAATAGATTTATGTGTTAGGTATTACACCAGGAGGTGTTTATGAAGATCCATATCCTACATGCCAGAGATACAACGATAATATGATTTAACCCTTATCCCCAAGGAGATAATCAATGACTATCCAAGGCCGCTGCTTCTAGTCTGAAATCTATGATACAACAATAAAGAATGCACTTGTGTAACATTTTACCCTAAAGACTAGGGACTGCTTTCATCAATTATATATTTAGCCCAATCTCTCCCCCACCTTCCAAGGGCAAGTAAGTGACCATCCAACACTATCTACATGGAGTATGTAAACAGTCAGTGAAATGGATGGGGAGCTCCAGGCACTGTCCAGCCAGGGCCAGGGCCAGGGCACTATCCGGCTCATTCAAAGGCACATCCCATAGGGTTGCCAAAGCCCCTGCTGCTTTAGAAGACCAGGCCATAGCCAAAGATTCTGAGGTTGAGGCATTCAAATCTTTATTTTTAAATATAAAATGGAGGTTCATAGAAAATACTAAATTTTCAAAGCTATCAGCTTTAGGGCTGATGGACTTTTTCTTCCCTGAGGGACTTCTTTTTTCTGATGTTTATGGGAATACTCACTTCCAGCCCTTCCTAATTTAATGCTCTCAAGCTGTGTATACACTATGTGGGGCAATTAAATGACTGGACAGTGCCTCTTTCCTTCATATCTGACTTCCTTCTGCCCCTCCCCAAGAGAGCAGCCCCTGGTCATGGCTGGACTCTGCAGGATAGACATCCTGTATATCCTGTAACAAGTCATAGGGTTATCAAGTCATGGAATGCAGGCAACCAAGCAACTCTTAATCAATGTGGTTGTAAAAACTGTATAGGAATTTGAATAATTAACTTGCTTGATTATAAAGCTCCTTGATGTACTGTCCTGAGGCACAAATTCTTTCATTACCACCAACCGACTGCCATCGGTGACCCTCTGGTAAATGTAATATACCAATGTTTCTTCCTGCTGGACCTCTGAGTGACTTCTTTGGAATAGGTAAACATTATGCATGAGCCCTGTCAGATTTGGGCCTACCACGTTACATACTAGGAAATAAACTCATAATTTCCCTCTAGTCAATTTGCTACATAAACAGAAGAGCAAAATTTCCAAGCCCTTACCCTATGGCTTTTTTCAGTCTTCAGTTATCTGCTAGTTCACCAGCCACTATGTCTATCTTCATATTACTAGTGCCTTGTGTAATAGGTACTCAGCAGATATTTGCAAACAAAATAAATGAATGGAAGAAGAGACTTAGACTCCTGTACAATAGGCCCTCTTGTCAAGCTTTAGTATTTTGCACATAGTAGGGGCTCAGAAAAGTTAATAATAGTGATGACAGCCCTCTTAGCACACATTCACAGTCTGAAAGAGGGACTATACATGTCCATTCTCCTGACCATCTGAGTTATCTTCTCTGTGATTACTGTATTTCACTTGATAGGAAGGAGACTAACTGAATTTAGCTATTAGAACTGCTCTTATAGGGAATGCGTGTGGAGGACAAGAAGGGAGGAAGGGGTGATCACATTCAGATACCCTAGGTTGATATAATATTTCAAAATGAATTCACCTAAACCCCATGTCTAAATTTTAAAGTAAATGTTTTACTTTCCCAAATATATCTACATTATATCAAACACAGGATAATATTTTTGATCTATAATCTTACCACTGAGTGGGCCACTGTTAAGATTTTGCTAATCCTATGTCATCAATTCTAGAATGCAACCTTTTTTTTTTACATTTTTTACTTTTTTACATTGTTATGGTGACTCATAATTGCTGCTGGTTCCCTCTGAGGTCCAGTTCTCACAAAGGAGATTTTCATTTGCTTTTGTCAGTCATCTGGAGGCACCATCACCCCAAGACTGCTTTGAGATAAATTCTCAATCAAGGTTTTTTCCATCATGCTGGTAGTGTGAATTAAAAATGCAAGTTGGCTTCAACATTGGCTTGCAGTTCAAGTTCTTGGGCAAGATTTTTTTCTTCTTCTACCTAGTAACAAAGCTGAGACAAGCAAGTTTTCTTACTTATCCCGCTCTGTGTGGGTGGTTTATTTGCCACAGTTTTATAGGGGGTATTCCTATTAGAGTCCCCAATTTTTATTCTGAGTGACATATAAATATAATGGTACAGTTGTCTCTTCATATTCATGTGTTCTGCATCTGAGGATTCAATCAACTACAGATCAGATATATTTCAAAAAAACAATTCCAGAAAATTTTATATTGTTGCTGACATGAACTCTGTAGTTAGACTACTATGGTTGCATCTGCACTGATGTTTCTCTTGTTATTCCCTAAACAATACACCATGACAGCGATTTACATGGCATTTACATTGTATTGGGTGTTATAAGTAATCTAGAGATGATTTAGAGTAGATGGGAGGACATGCAGTAGGTTATATGCAAATGCTACACCATTTTATACTAGGGACTTTAGTATCCACAGATGTTGGTGTTCTTGGGAGTCCTGAAACCAATCTTCTATATATACCAAGGGAGGACTGCATATCTTAAAACATTTTGAATGAGATGGTTTTCATGTCTATATTTGCATGTTGAAATTATGCACTATATCAATTTTGTGTTCTTCTTAACATCAGAATACAAACATCTTGCTATTCTATTAAAAACTTTATATGCATCATTCTTATGTTTCCCATTGTTTGTGTGTTTGATCATTTACCTAACCATCTCTCATTGTTGAATAGTTTAATTTCCCTTTTTTTTCTTGTGCCTAAAATTTTGGCTAGATTTTATTCTTACTGAGCCCTATGATACTAAGTCCTGCACATGGCACTGGGAGAGCAGGTAGAAGACAGAGACGTTCCCTCTCACCAGGCTCACAGCCAGGCAGGGAATGCAGCCATCAGGCAAGGCATGAAATACAGCATGAGGGGTGACAGGCAGGGCAGCTGCGACTCACGATTCTGGCTGCTGACCTGTGATAGATTGCTGGAGGTGGGTTCAAGTGCATCTCCATTCTTAAGGTTCTCTTGACTGTGCTGTTCAAGCATTGATTCACTGGTGTGGATGGGCATCAGTTTCATTTCGCCCTTATCTAAATTAGGTATTGCCACTTAAAATTCTTTTTGCCAATTTGTCAGATGAAAATAGCATTTTGTTTTACTTGAATGTTTTGTAACTGAATATCTAATCATGTTTTCAAAATACATGTTGGTGATTTGCGGTTCCTTTTCAGTGCACCATCTGTCTATAATGCCCTTTGCCCCCTTCCTCTGGGGTCTTAATGCTCTTGTTATGAACTTACATGAGTTCTGTATCCAAAAGAATATCAATATTTTGTCTGGCATAATATTTGTTAATATTATTTAGTTGCTAATATATTGTATGTTTTCAATGCCATTTATTTGCTACATAAATTTTATGTAATCAAACCTATCAATTCTTTTTGTGATATTTTCTGTTGCAAAGTGGTCCCCACCCAGAAATTTGATCAACATGCATGTTTATTTTCTTCTGGTTATTTATAAATTGATTTTCCACATTTAATTTCTTAATCTATTCTATGCTATATGGGTATGTGGTATGAAGTAAGACTCTAAAAACTTTTCATTGAATAATCAACAATTGCTACACTTATTAAATATTTTTTTCATGTCCTGTGACTTATAATTCTTTTTGAAAGTACAATATTAAATCATTGGTATTTACCAATCTGTGTATCCTTCATCATTGACCCTTCTGTTCTTACACTAGTACCACCCTAATTATGATACATATATTTTAAATGTTTATTTCTAGGAGAGGTAGTCTTCTTCCTTCACTTTAAAAAAATTCAACTATTCTTTGACTATTATTTTTTCATGTGAACTTTAAAATTATTTTATCTAATTTCCAAAAAAAATGCGAGATTTTCATTCAAATCACATAATAAATACATATTTACTGGAGAAGCAACTTCTTTATATCATTAAGTCATTACATTCTCTCTTGCAGGAATAGTTTTCCATCCAGGTAAGGAATAGTTAGCCCTGGGTCTGTGATCAATCACATAATTAGTTGACCATGGCAAATACTGTTGGTTCAGACAGGAGTCCAGATAGTGGGACAAGCGGAGGTGTCACAGCAATAAAATTAAGAATGCAAATGTGCAGTACACTCATCGGGATGTTTTTTCCACTGCTCAAAACAGTAAAAAAAAAAAAAAAAAAAGAAAAAGAAAGCAAATGGAAGAGATGAAAAAATAGTCTTCCTAGTGGTCTGAGGAATATCTATACCCTCATCTGTCCTGTGAACTGAAGTTACATGGTCAGATAGAGAGAGGACCTAAAGCCCAGAGCATCCAGAGACATCATGGGGTGCCTGATGTGCTTCAGCCTCCCTCCTTACCTATTTTATACATCATATCTCACTAGCTGTAACATCAGCATTGTCTGCACTAGTAGTTCCTTTACTCGTTCCAAATCATCTGTGCTCTGGGCACTGGTTGGTTGGCCCAAGTATAAAGCACAGTAAATCATATCCTATGGAGGTTATATTCAGGTTGGGCCAGAATGGTATAGGATTCATAAAATGGATCCACTGAGGTGACTACTACATCTAAAAGTTACTTCATTATTTTTATTTTATTTTTTTTGAGTTGGATTCTCACTCTGTCACCCGGACTGGAGTGCAGTGGCCGCTCCTGGCCACCGCAGCCTCCACTTGCTGGGTTCTGGCGATCCTTCCGCCTCAGCCTTCCAAGTAGCTGGAACTACAGGTGCACACTACCACGCCCAGCTAATTTTTTGATTTTATTGTAGAGATGAGGTCTCGCCAAGTTGCCCAGGCAAGTCTCGAACCCGTGGGCTCAGGCAATCCACTCACCTTGGCCTCCCAAAGCGCAGGATTACAGGCTGAGCCACCGAGTCCGGCCGTTACTTCATTATTTAAAATCAGCATATCCATCCCTTTTAGTCCTCTTAAATTTGCACTGGAGTTGAAAATTGTAAGTGCAAACCCTCATATGGCATCCATCCTGCAATGGTGTTCATAATGGGGATAGAATACACAGCACGCTTGACTCACTCTGCAAGTATTTATTGAGTGCTTCCTGCATGCCAAGCCTTGTTCCTGGTAATGGAAGAGAATCAAACAAGAGTTAAGCCCCTGTCCTCATGAAATTTAGATTCTATCGGGGGCAGGGTGGGGGAGATAGACAATTTAAACAATGAACTATTAAATATATAAAATATGTCAGGATAGTGCTATGGAGGGACATGGCACAGGGCAAGGGGTCAGTGAATGAGTGATGGGTACAATTTAGGGTTGTTGGGGAAGACCTCTCTGACAAGTGACCTTTGAGCAGACACCTAGAGGAAGTGATGGGTCAAGTGAGACATGTGGAGAAAGAGCATGTCAGCAGGAGCAAAGGTCCTGGGACAGAAAAGATTTTGGCATCTGGAGGAACAGTGAGTAGACTAGAGCAGAATATCTGAGGGGGAGGGTGGCAGGAGTCAGACAGGTGGGGGATGTTGGGGGTGGGTCATGTGACCCTGTGGGCCCTGGTGTGGGGGCTGGTTCTGTATTCTAAGTGAACTAGGAGGCACTGGAGGTATAATCTAGTTTATTTTTTAAAGAGATCCCATTGGCTACTAGGTGTAGAATAGAAGGAAACGAGACAAGGGTGAAAGCATAGGATGCCCATTGCGGGGAGGCTGTTGTCTCGACGTAAGAGGTAGGATGGAACTGAAAGTCATAGGTTGGATGACTTAGGGTCATAGGGTTGAAGAGAAAGAGAGAAAGAGTTGTACTTACATGTTTCTATTTATTGAGATATTACAAAATTGCATTAAGAGTAGACATGGTAGGGAAGTTTTGGACATGTTAAGATGAGGTGCCCATTGGACATCCAGAGGCAGATTTGATAAGGGAGTTGCAAAGCTGAAGTGTCAAAGAAATTTCTGTGATGCTGATATAAATTCTGAGGTTACCAGTTTGCAGATATTGTTTCAAACTATGAGTGAGTCTGCATAAAGAAAAATTTGGGGGTTGAGCCCCAAGGCCCTGAGAGTTTAGAGGTCAGGAAATAAGGGGGATTAGTAAAGTGATCAAAGCACTTTATAGACTAGTTTTAAAAACATATTTCTTCATTTGCTTAATTACATTTTAAAAAATCAGAAGTGTTTGTCCATATCTTTTTTTTAATTTTTAATATTTTAATACAGTTCACATCAGCAGGTCAGCACAGGTAAGATGCAAAGAATTGCACAGAAGTTAGACTGGAAGATATAGTTTATTTAGAAAGTAAGAGAGAGAGAGAAAGAGAAAGAGATTGATTGATTCACCACCCCAAAGTAGAGGAAGGGGCCAAAGCTTAGGAAACACAGTGGCTACCATAACTCAAAGAGCACATAGCCATACCAGAGTTTAGTAAAGCAATGGCTGTCCACATCTTTTGCTCACTTTTTAATGAAGTTTTTTTTTTCTTGTCAATTCACATAAGTTCCTTATAGATTCCGGTTATGAGTCATTTGTCAGATGTACAGTTTGCAAATACTTTCTCCCACTCTGTAGGTTCTCTATTTACTTTGCTAATCGCTTCTTTTGCTGTGGGGAAGCTCTTTACTTTAATTAGGTCCCACTGGTCAATTTTTGTTTTTGCTGCATTTGCTTTTGGAGGACTCGGACATAGATTCATCGCCTAGGCCAATGTACAAAACAGTGTTTCTTAGGCTTTCTTCTAAGTTTTTATAGTCTGAGGTCCTATATCTTTAATCAATCTTAAGTTAGTTTTTGTATATGGTGAGAGGTAGACTTAGTTTCATTCTTCTGTATGTGGCTAGCTACCTCCTAAATCTAAAATAAAACAAAACTAAATTTATAAAAAGTAATTATTTTAAGCATTTGAATAAGTAGATATTTGTGGCAAAAAATTAAATAACTAAATTGCACAAGGAGACATGCTGAGCAGCAACTGTCTTCTTTTCTAACCCTACCCCCACTCGCACTCCTTAGAGAAAACCCCTTTTGATAGTTTGTCTTCAGAGTTTCTGGTGGTCACCTCCTGTGGGAGAGCTTTAATTCTTCTTCCACTTCTAAAAATCATAAAAAGTTCTTAAAACTTGTTTTATGAAGGTAAAACTTTAGTGTGGGGACCTCTTAATTGGATCAGAAGTATGAAGAAGTGGCTGAAATGCTTGGCCAAGCTACCAGTGACTTCTAGAGGTTGTCCTTGGAGCATAGAGAAAGAATGGACTGAGGCATGGTAGACCTAGCCCTGAGAATGAGTCTTTTCTATATCTGCTCATTTATTCCAGATGAAGCAGTGTATGCATGTGTGTGATGTGAGATACAGATACATAGACCACCCCCCCAACACACACACACATAAAGAGAAAGAGAGAGAGATTTCATTTCTGTGGCTGCAGGACTGGCCTTGGTGTAGGTCACATAGTGACCCATTACTTGCTCTAATTTCAGGGAATTTGGGAATGCCCACAGTCCAATTGTGGCTAACAGAGAACGTCAGACTTGTGAATCTATACTGTAGTTTAAAAATATCTGCTCCTTCAAGTGTGGGCAGTACATCATCAATCTTTAAATCACTGGGATGTCAGGTCAGAAATCTGTCCCTGTTCTAAGCAGGACACTATGTCTTGTGAGTAGATAAGTGGTATGTCTCTATTGTCACAGTTACTTTGATGACTAATCTCTAGTTCCAGCAAATAGGAAATTTGGCAAGAGAAGTGATTAGTTAAAATCTGTTTGATTTACTCATCTGGTAGACTTACAGTAGATTTCAAATTACTAGATTAACCTAGCAATTTTTATTAATGGCACTACAGTATTCACAAGTGAAATATGCTTTAAAATACCCCACTGATTTGCTTTAAAATACCCAAGCACCCATCATCAACAAAGTTGCAGATATGACCAAAACAAGATTGTCAAATTGTACATAATATTTGAAGCTTGGTTAGAGGTATGTCAGGACTCATACTGTTTTCCCTGTTTTTGGTATGTTTGAAGATTTCCATAAGAAAAGAAATCTTTAAAGAAGAAAAGTGTTAATAACAGATTCCTAGGCTTTAAAGTGACCTCTAGGCTTTATCTTATCTTGCCAAGTCCATCATCTTTCCTGGTTCTGCTGGTGATGCTTCCCATTAGATATAGTTTTATAAGCATTTTGAAATGAGAAATGTGATAGACAAATATCAAGGATTGTTAATGATTTGTACAATTATCATTGGAGTCACTGCAGCCGGCAGAGAGCTGCTTCTGTACACTCTCTTGGCAGGAAGGGAGGAGATCAAAAGAAGGTCTCCCTTCAAGGATCCTGACTTTGCTGGCCATCCCTGTGACAGGAAAAAAAGTTAGGAGTCAGGAGTACAAAAGACCCCTGCTTTGCTGGATCCACGTCTCATGCAGCAGTACCAATCTGCACCTGCTCAGTGTCACTGCTGCTGATTGATTTGTTCAGGGAGCTTGAAAACATATGTTGGTAATGGAAATATTGTTTCCTCTAAGTAACTGAAGACTTTCCCATGTGTGGTTGAGGAAACATTTCTGGTAGAGATGAGAGATTGAACAAGGAAGCATGCAGTGTTAAAGATGACAGAACCTTAAAGTTATCATTGCCTAGTCCTCTCACTCACCAGTTTGTTTTAGATGATTTCTTTAGAGTTTGGCAAGGTTTACAGGTCCTTGTCTAAAAATGTTGTCTGCTGCTTGGTTGCTTCTGCAGGGCACACTGTGGTGATAAAGGCCAGCTTTTTTTCTCTCCCAGCCTGGAGTTCTCTTGAGTTTGTTTCTGGTCTTCAGAGTCCATGCCCAACAGTCTGGAGGCCTAGAGAGTCACTTTTAGCCTAAGGTCTCTTAATTAACAAGGGTAAATCCTGCCCTGGAATCTGCCATTTTCCCAGAAAGACTGGCAGTGAGAGTGTCCATCTCTTGCTTAGAAGCCAGACCTCACAATGGTTTCCAATGGGGCAGTCCCATCAAATACCTGATAATTTGAAATCACTACTTTTCCAGATTCTGAATGACTCAGTCTTAATTCAGTCTTAAATAACCAATGTGCTAGAGTTTTGCTTTAGCCAGTTTAAGTATCTTTTTACAATTTTCTTTCCTGACTGAGAGGACAATGAAGCCACCGTATCCTTCCTTGGAGTGACAGATGCTCAAGCAAAGAGCTCACTAGTCATGGCCTTAGCTTTACTTTTGCAAAGAACAGTCCACCAGGAAGATGAATACAAGTTTCCACATTGTGCAAAATCAACTGGGATAGATAGATTTTCCTGCTTTTGGTCTTCCCATCAGTGTGGCAAAGGCCTCAGAACCAAGGTTTGGTCAGAGTGAAGTCTAGGAGATTTCTTATCACTCAGCAGTGTGTCTGGAAGAGAAGAATGTCCACCAAGTAAGTTTAGGGAACTCAGTCCTGAACTGCAAGGCTGACTTCTTTCTTATACATCTTACTCCTGGGAACTCTGCTTTTCCTCTGTGCAGCAACTCTTGTTATAATAAGAAAAATATCAAACTTTTTTTTTTTAAAAAAAGTCAAATACTGAGTATTTTAAATACAACTGAGACATATTAATGCATTTCCCCAAATCCATCTAAAAATGATGCACTGAACACCTACTATGTATCAGGCATTAAGTGAAAAAAACTCCTCTTTTCTTCTTATTGCCACAGATTAAATAGGTCCTCCTATAGGTTCACACCTGTATTCCCAGCACTTTGAGAGGCCGAGGAAGGAGGACTGCTTGAGTCTAGGAGTTCAAGACCAGCCTGGGCAACATAGTGAAATTCTGTCTCTTAAAAAAAAAAAAAAAAGCCAGGCGTGGTGGCATGTACCTGTAGAGAGAGATAGATAGATAAATGGGTCCCCCTTTTGACACATCATTTCAACTATGACATGAAGCTTTATGCCTGGGATGGATGCCTGTGGGATTAACATGCACTGAAGCAAAGATGAAATTTTTCACATTGGGAAGAGACTAAGAATGAAGAAAAGAGTAAAGCATGACAACAAAAATAGTGAGGCCATGGGCCAGAGGCAATAGTTGCATCTCTAAGGATTCCCTTGAGTCATCAAGATCAGCAACTATCCAATTTTCATTACTGTATTTTCCAAATTTAGAATATTCTTTTAGTGCTTGTTGTTATACCTTTCTTATTCTGAAGACTTAGCCACAATCATTATGTTCTGAGTCACAATGCATGGAAAAGTGAACAGGGCAAGTTTCTAATAGAATTACCACTGATAATGCGAGAGCTAAACCATCACAATGACATAGTTGCCTCCATAGGCAAACAGTGTAGTCATAAATAAGGGTAATTGAGAACTGTAGCAAGGGAGAGAGGAAAGTCATGAGGTGATGGTAAATAAATAACCTGGTCTACTTGGGGAACACCCAGTAAATCAGCCTCTATACTTTGCCTCCAGGTCAGTGATAGACTCAGTGTTTGCGGGCAGGTCCTGTTCTCCTGGCAAAGCCAGCCTCCAGCTTAACTGGAGAGGCAGGGATGACAAGCCATGGAATGGGAGGGAGAAACTGATCCACATAGAGGCTGCAGGAAAGGAATCATGTCACCTGGTCTGCTGAATTGTAAATAAGACACTCACTCCTAGGCTAGAAAATCAGTTGACAGTAGTTTCTTTACTGGTAACCTCTGAGTCCTCCTTTCTGTTTGATGAGTCTATTTTTCTTGGCCAGGATAGTATGAATCTCTGGCAAGGGTGAGCAGTGAGTTACTGCATGCTAGGAACAACAGTTTACACCCTGTCAAGTCACATGGGACAGTTTGTGTGGGTGGCAGGGGGCAGGGAAGGGCCAAGGAAGGCCTAAGGGGTGAGCCCACCTACAGAGTGCTGGAACATGAGGAGGCTTTGAGCTGAGAAAAATACCCTCCGGTCTCCCCAGTTCATTTTCATTCAGATTGCACTCATCAGGAGTTCTGGTTAGAAATGGGAAATAAGAGAGGAGAAGGAAAATGGAGGAGGGGTGACAGGTACCAAAGAATATAAAGAGAAGGGAAATAAAATTTGTTTCAAACTTATCAAGCTGCCTTGGTTCCCCAGCGCCCACTCTCTCTTTGTGCCCATGCTTGTCATGTAAATAACTCCAGGGTCTCCTTAAGGGGCATGTGTATCATATTCCTTTTTCATGGACTGCCTCTCACATGGTTTTCTCCCATAAGGGAATGTCAGTAGGACTATAAAATTATTTTAATTTGATATACCTATACATTGTGTAATGATTACCACAAAATAGCATCCATGTCCACCTGTGCAACACTTTTGATACCAGAGTTTGTTCATGTTATAACTGAAAGTTTGTACAAGTTGGGCTTGGTGGCTCAGCCGGTAATCCTGCGCTTTGGGAGGCTGAGGTGAGTGGATTGCCTGAGTCCACAGGTTTGAGACCCACCTGGGCAACTTGGTGAGACCTCATCTCTACAGTAAATCAAAAAATTAGCCGGGCGTGGCAGCACGTGCCTGTAGTTCCAGCTACTTGGAAGGCTGAGGCAGAAGGATTGCCGGAGCCCAGCAGGTTGAGGCTGCGGTGGCCGGGAGCGGCCACTGCACTCCAGTCTGGGCGACGGAGTGAGACTCCAACTCAAAAAAAAAAAAAAGAAAAAGAAAGTTTGTACACTTTAGCCGAAATCTTCCCATTCCTCACCCCCCAGCCTGGTGACCACCGTTTTACTCTCTGATTCTACAAATTCAACTGTTTTAGATTCCACATTTAAGTAGGATCATCTAGTATTTGTCTTTCTGTGTCTGGTTTACTTCACTTAGCGTAATGTCCTCCAGGTTCACCCACGTTGTCACAAATGGCAGAATTTTTTTTATGGCTGAATAATATTCCAGTGTGGGTGTGTGTATGTGTAGATATATATGATCTTTTATTTATCTTTTTCTTTATTCATCCACTGATTAATATTTATGTTGTTTCTGTATTTTGGTTATTGTGATAATACTGCAATGACGATGAGGGTGCAGATATCACTTTGAGATAATGATTTTATTTCCTTTGGATAGTATGAAGAGGGATTTTTGGATTGTATCATAGTTCAGTTTTTTTTTCTTCAGAGAGCTTTTTACCCTTCCCATGGGGGCTTCTCTGAGAAATAAATAATGTATATTAAAGGTATAACAAGCATTTTACAAAATAAGGCATTTTTGGCAAAAAGCAATTGCCATTTTAAAGTAATCAATATCTGCTTCTGTGTTGCTGATCTTTTTAGCTTTTCTCTTGTCAGGGGGTTAAAATTTTGTTAGAAACTTTAACTGCTAACAGCTGGGGGAGGGAGGGTGCCTGAACTAGGGCAGGTGTGTTTAGTAAAGAGCTAAGGTATGTCTCTATCAGGGATAGAAACTCCAGTCAAGATATGTTAGAGGCTGTTTAAGGAGCGTTATGGTAGCCAGGTGATGCTCAGTTCTAATTACCTGCTGTTAGCTATTGGATGGGTAGGGAGTAGAAAATGATATTTATAGATGGCAGGTGTAAAAGAGTAAAAATAATTTCTTTCCAATAGTTAGCTTGTTCCCAAAGTGGCTAATGGGTATTTAAAAAAAAAAATCAATCCTAAATTAAAGGAATCCAACTTTCTCACTAGTATTTTGTAGCACATGGGTTCAGGGAGACGGGGGGGGGGTCCCCGGAAGAGTCTATACATAAATTGGATTTAGTTGCTTGATGAGCTACTGGAGCTTACTTTAATCAGAATGGAAATGAGGATAAGCTGAGGTCTTATGGATTTGTGGTACTTAAGGGAGAAAATTAACAGCATATCTTGTAGCTGTTAGATGGTAGAGGAAGGGCAGGCTGGAGCTGTGAAACTTGCCACGCTGAATTCTCTTCTCCTGTAGATTTAGTGTTCCCTTCTGCTAGACCGTCTTGCCTCTGTCGAAATGCTCTTTGGCTGAGATGGATGACAGAGATATTAAAGAGCCGAGGCAGAAGTTAAACTTTTCCTTGTGGGAGGAAGAGACTGAGGACGGAGGACAGAAGAAGGCCGAAGAGAGCAGGGAGGCCCGGAGCTCAGAGGAGGGTGGAAGGCAGGATTCAGAGGCAAAGCTTATACCTCCCAGGACACCCCTCAATGACATGTGTGAACTCGACACATCTCAGGAAAATTACAAAGAAAGTCCAGATCAGATGTTGAGGACTCCAGTGTCACAGTCTCTCAAATGTCTAGAGACACCTGTCCAGCCAGACAACAGAAGTATGTTGCCACTCGGTGACAGCCCCTCTACTCCCAAAGTAAGTAAGTTGTGGGGGAAGGGAGCTCTGTTTTCCTCAGTTAAGCTGATGGAGAAAGAGAATGCAAGTGTATAGGACAGATTTGCCTCACAGGCTGTATATATATCCTCAACTACACTATTTATTGGGGAAAATGAAGAAGAGATTAAAGTTAGAAAACAGATACAATTAGATGTCCTGCCAGATGTCTTCTCAAAACCACTGGTGCTAATAACTACTTGCTGTTGGCCACAAATAAATCTTGGGTAGGCAAAAGATACTAGTTAAAGAATATTGGAACTGGAAGGAATTTTGAGATCTAGGGCCACATCTTTGTGCTTTGCATATGAGAAAATCAAAGTCCCATGAGATAAAGTGTCTTATAACTCAGCCAATGGCAGAGATAAGTCTAGAAACCTGATCTGAATTTAGTCTATTGTTCTTTCCATTACATCAACTGGCTTGATTTTTGTGCAATTATTTATTAATATTTCCTAATAATAAAAGTCCACATTCACTGTTTGAGCATATTTATACTCTTTGCTGCTGGTTTTCCCAGAAGGAACTACTCTCCCATCCTTGGTCTAATGAAATAGAGGTTATTCTATTATAAGTGAACAAAGATGAGACTTGTTACTTCTTTATAAAATGCGGATGGCAAATAAGCAAACGTCCTTAGTAATCAGCATAGTCCTTTATTCGTGTTGCGATCGGTTTCCTGTTACATCCTTCATATTATTAAAGTCACGGTTGGGGCAGGGTTACCTCTAATAGACTCTGGTACCACGGGGTGTGATTCCTAGTATTGGTATTAGCTCGGCTTCCTGCTGGCTCAGCTTGAGGTACTTAAACTCATCATATTAACATCTATGATCCTGACTGCCACACAGTCACTGTCAGCAGGTCTCTTTAGTGCCTGCTGAGTGTGGGTACCAGGTATACCAGGAAAAACTGCGCTTCTTGTCCAAACTGAAGACAAATACGCTCGGGTGTCCATCTGTAGGTTTCTCAAAGGTCACACCACCAACCAGTCAACCAAGCATGCATTAATTTTTTGAGAACCCACTGCAGGTTAGGAGCATAAAACACAGTTTCTGCCATCCAAGAGCTTACACTATAGGAGGGAGGGAGGAAGAGGAAGGGAGGGGGAAGGGGGGAGGGGAAGGGAGGAGCTGCGTCAACAGACACTGTGATAAGTGCTTCATGAGTGGACAGCATTCTCTGGGCAGATTCTCAGTGGGGTGATCAGGAAAGAAATAAGGCTGAAGGAAGTATATGAAGGGCAATAAAAAGTCAATACAGTTTGATATAGGTGGAGAATGGGCTGAGAGAATGAGGCTCTGAGTAAGAATATACAGGCAAGAAAACATAGCATGGTGTGTATATTTCATTCATTCATTCATAGCTTAACTGAACACCTTGAGGTGTTAGCAGACCCTCTGCTAAACCTATTCACTGCCTTCAAAAAGTGCCCACAAAATGAATAGAGATAAGCAACTGAAACAAGAATTAAAGTTTAGATCATGTGTACTACAGGAATGGCAGAGTATGATGAGAAGGAATAGAAATTCAGTCTCAAAATGCCAAAAAAGACTTTCCAAAGAAAGGAATGTTTAAGAGAAGTCTTAAAGGATGATTTGGAGTTTGTCAGGCAAAGAAGAAGGAATGGGAACTCTAGGCAATGAGAAAAGCATGCTACATTTGGAAAACTGCCTGCTACTTAGTATGACTGAGGTCTGTATGTGAGAGAGTGCAGAAGACTAGGCCAGAGTAGACAGACGCTAGATCAAGACCTTATTCTGAAAGTGCTGAGAGAGCCATTAAGTGGTTTTGAGTAGGGACATTTCTGAAAATTATGACCTTCATATGTAGGATGGAGTGGAGTAGGGAAGAGAGCCTGAAGATAGGGCAGTATTCACAATAGTTCTGTTGAACAGAGAAGACCTGAACTAGGATAATAGCGGAAAGTTGAACTGAGAGATGTTTAGGGATTGGTCACTGAATTGATGGAGGAATTGGGGGAAAGGGAGGAATCTAGGATGACTGAAGTTTCTTGCTTGGTTGAGTAAGTAAATGGTACCTTGGATCTAGATAGGCAATACTAGAGAATGTTTAAATTTGGAGAAAAGCAGAGATGTGGTATAAATAGTCAGATAAATGAGCCAGGGACACAGGAAGACAACAGAGTTTGGGGATCCATATTTAGATATCTACAGCATTTAGGAAGCTGGTGAAGCCATGGGTGGGGATAAAGTCAATAGCCTGAGCAAGAAAATAGTAGCCAAGTTAGAAATCCTGATAATGCCACTATTTGAGGGATAGGCAGAGAACAGGGCTTGAGAGGGAAACTGGAAATGTAACTGGGAAAGTACATACTTGAAAATATAGTTTGGATTAGGGTCAGAGGACAGAAGGTAAGCTGATGATAATTGTTATGCTGAAGACAAGGCTGCATAGAAAAGGATTGGCTTTGTTCTGCCCTGTAACAAGGTATAGAACCAGAAATCATGTGAAATCAACTTCAGTTTACTACAAAGGCTTCCTAGCAGAACTATCTAGAGATAGAATAGCATCCTTAAGAAGGTCCCTGTAGCTAAGTGCATTGGACACTAGTTGATGATCACTGGTGGGAACATCACAGAAGGGATTCAAGCATCAGGGGACTAACTGTACCAACTCACTTTATAGTCCTTCCCAGGCCCAAGATACTATGCTGTTGTGTCATACGTAGTGGGACGTTACCGTCTTGTCTCACCAACTTCAGAAGTCAAGGAGCTTACCTCCTTCAATCATTTGCACTAGAGCTGCTACTTATGGAATTAGCCATACTCTTTGGAGCACATTTATGCTCTCAACCTGTGTCAGCTCTCTAGAAAGTTTCAATCTGCTTTATTTCCAGGCACAATTTCCTTTCGTATGTCTTGTCCAAAACCATGTTCTTTTAGTTTTGAAAGGATTACTCAGAATTCTACCATTCTAACAATGCCATCCATACAATATAAGTAATATCCTTCCCTACATTATAATTGGATCTTGCAAATTCTATTGGCCTTCATACTTCTAGACTAGAAATTATGATAGTCTTACCCAATACAAATACTTTTCCATTTTATTGGAATATTTTCTGGGCTCTTTATATTTTCCTTGAGGTGTGGCAACTGGCACTATCTGTGGCATTTTAGGTGTGGATCCCCCACTCTTTCATATGTGATAGATGCATTTTACTTTCCATATGTTCATCAGTATTACAAAAAACTAATTATATCCTGAATCACATTGATAGCTGAGAAATATTGTTATAAAGTATAGCTTTGCTTATTTTGAACCAGTACTCAGTCTTCATGATTAATTTGCAGGAAAGTTGTGGGTTTGTCAGTGAAGGAGTCATCTGACCACAGCCGCCCAGATCATCTACCCTGTGAACTCCAGGACATATGCAAAACCCTTAACTCTGTCACTTCTTCACTTATAAAAAAGTTTCCGACATATACTCTATAGCTTCCTTTATTTCTACTTATTCAATCATTTATTGAATGTTTATAGTAAGTGCAGTATTCATTCTATGAAGACACATTCTTTAATGAATTATGTTGTAGTCTGGCTTCTCCTTCTACACTAAAAAGACACAGCAGAGACTAACAAAACCGAAGAACTCTTTTAGAAAGAACCTCACAGTACAACACATACTGTGAGGGTCCATCATGGCCCCCATGAATGCTACTGTACTCTTGAAGATCTGTAACACAAGTATTCCTCTGCCCTTGACTCAGGTCATTCTGCTGTCTCAGAATTCCTTGTCTTTGGCTTTTCCCTTTGCCCTTTGGGTTCATTCTGATTAGGCTTAGGTGCATGTGCTCTCACTGTACTCCACCCGGAGTGGTAAGTCCTGCACATTTGCCTATCTGTTGGGAGCTAGCTATAGCCACCGCAAAGCCATGGATCTTAAAAGAGTTTATTTTAGAGTACTGTATTTTAATCTCTTTACTTTATGGAGCACTTCTCATTTAATGCTATATTTTAAGTGAAACTGAAAACTCTGTTCATGCTTAATCTATTAAATCTTTGCCTTATAAAGTGACTCTTTCTAAAACACTGAACTGCTGATTAATGATTATGTATTCCTTTAGAGCTAGAATTCACCTTTGTAATACTCGACATCTAGTTCAGCATCTGCTACTTAGTAGGCCCCCAAAATACTTACGTGAGTAACTGAAGGGAAGGTATAGCATGAATTGTGAGAACTTTAGGACCAGGTCTTCTATGAATCATTTTGTCTAAATTTAAACGTCCTTAAAAATTTGGAGGTTAGGACTAAATTGCTGGAAGCCAGCTAGAAGAATTGCTGGGGGTGGTGGGGTATGGGGGGGCATGGAGCTTGACAAATGTACAGATTCCTGTGCTGACCTCATGAATCAGAATACCTAGAGGGAGAGAATGGGATTCTGTAGTTTTCATAAAAGGACCAGTTACTATGCAACTAGTTTGCACAGAACCAGATAATCTCTAAGACCTCTTTCAGCAATAACTGTCTTTGGTTCAAATATTAACCAGTTAATTGAAACACATTTCTTTGTAGTAACCCTATTCTGACTTGCCTTTTGTCATCCTCATTCAGAGCATGCTGAGCCAGTTGGTAATTTCCCCAAAAGGGAAGCTGCCTTCCAGAGGATCTAAGCATTCAAAGCTCATACCTGCTTCCCTCAAAGAAGAGATGACTTCACTGGCTCTGGTCAATATTAATCCCTTCACCCCAGAGTCCTACAGAAAACTATTCCTTCAATCCAGTGGCAAGAGGAAAAATCGAGGAGATCTGTAAGTGCTCTGTTGCATACAACTTTTGAGAACTGCTGTTACTAAAGTCAAGGGGTAAGGGGAGAATGTTAGAGCAGGAGTAGGAACAAGTACTGTTTTTGAATGAACTTGATATGGTTATATAGTCTCCCTTCCCTAAACATAAATGTTAGTTTTTAACCTGCTTTGTCACAGAGATTCTAACATCTTTCCATTCTGATATGTACCATCGATGCCTTTTCTGTAAAAGAACAAGCCAGAGTAAGAGATAGATATCTGGCTTCCATTAGGAAGTTGAATGGCTACAGAATTGCATGGCTACAGGGGTCTCCTCTGATTAATATGAGGCTAGCAGTTGTGAAAGGTGTAGTTCACTCTTCAGAGAGTATATTGCTGCTTTGAGTCTAGTTTGTGTAACTGCCGATGAAAGCTATAGAACAAGGATTTGAACTTCTCTGCAGGTGATGGAAGATTGGTTGGAGAGAAAAGGATAGTGTTGCTTTCAGAGGTGCTAAAGAATGGGAAGCCAAATGCACTATTCCACAAAGGCCACTGAATGGTAGAAATCGTCCACAAAAGGATTGTGCATGTTACTCAGAGACACTACTATTTCTCAAGAATTTTTGTAGAAGTGCCTCTAAAGTAGAGCAGTCATTTATGTTCGTACATACTCAGCAAAATAAATGATCAACTAGCAATCTAAACTCTGCAGAGTATTTAATGTGTTATGCTGAATTGTTTCTTTGGAATCAATGAATATGAATCAACAAGCCTTGTGGTCAGAATAGGTTTTCTTAACATTATCTCCTGAATCTCACCTAAGTAATCAGAAATTCAGCACAAATACACCTGCTTACTTTAGTTGTCAAGGATTCTGTTGGTTTTAATTCTTCAGGAGTCTTTGTAAATTGTAAATGATTAGACTCTCACCAAAGCCAGCCAAATATATATAAATACCTAATTTGAACTCCTTGCAATAAAGGTGGTGACACTAGTAACATCACTTAGTGTTTCTGAGACTGTTTTCTCCCTTTTTTATTGTGGGGTTGTTACTTTGTAAAGTAGTAGAATGTAGTAATTAAGTCACAAATATCCAGCATCTATTTCCATGAATGTAATATCCTCCATTTGTCATTTCCACTTTGTACTTCAAACACACACACACACACACACACACACACACACACACAACACATCCATAGTTTGCTGAAATCTTGTTTAAGGATTCAGAATACAACTATTCAGGCTAAAAAGAGTGTCAGTAACTTCAGCTTATTGAAAAGTAGCTGAAAATTGCTGAGTCAGGGTTAGGGCTGATTCTGCACTACTTAGAGTCTACCTGTGAACCAAGTACAAAATCATGTTCTGGGAGAGGGGTGTTAACAGAAGAGTATAGAGTTGCAGTGAAGAACAAATGCTTTGGTTCAGACCTGGTTCCAAGTCTCAGGTCTGCCCCTTGCTAATTGCATGACTTAGGGTTATTTAATATCTCTATGCCTTGGTTTCCTCATTTGGGGATAATAATATCCATTTAACAGCTTCACATATATTCTGCACTCTCTCTTGCTGCCAGTTCTTAGCACATAGTGTTCTACATGCTTAAAATCTACTCCTTTCCCTTGACCAGTTCCTACTCATTCTTGAAAGCTTATATGGAAGAGGGGGGTGGGTCCCAAAAAATCCCAAATTTATTTATTAAACAATGTGTATTCTTAAATGTTTAAACTTCATTCACCTTCAAAGTACTCTCCATTTGATACATCTACTGAAAGGCTTTTCCCACAGCTCAAAACAGTTTTGAACTTGTCAATTTTAATGTCTTTTAGAGCTTCTGCTGGTTTTTGTTTTCCCTCTTCCACATAGGCAAACATTTCCCTTTGAGGAGGACTCTCTTCATTCAGAGAAACAAAAAATAATTGCTTGGGCAAGATTGGATGAATAGGGAGGGTGGGGCATGGGAGTCATACTGCTATTGGTCAAAAACTGCTGAACATTCAGCAGGGTGTGGGCAGGTGCGCTCGTAAATCACCCATCATGAAACAGGCAAACATGTTGAAAGAATGTCCAAAAAATTAAGTGAAGTCAAACACTGCCTCTCACAACAACGCTAGCTGATACACTGATGCTGATAGGTTCCTAGAACACTTACCTAGCGGGCTAAGCCTGTACTACAAGGGACCTGCCCTCCAAAAGATAAATCTGTTTTTTTTGGTCTCCCCTTGTATATCTGTTCTTCTGGGAAAGCTTTTTACTCTTGAGATAATTGAGTGCTATCCATGGTATCCTTGTTATCTTGTCCTGTTCCAAGTTCTTGTATTGAAATTTCTTGGTTATCCCTGCTTCTACATATAAATTGAAGAGAGAAAGGAATAGTCTTATTTACTCTTACAACCTCAGAACCTAGTATAGCACCAGGCTCAATGAGTGTTAATCATACACTGATATAACTTTTTTTTTTAAGTGAGGAAGCTGGTTCAGAGGAAGGCAAGGGAGAACAAGGGCTGCCTGCCAAGGTAAGCAATGATCCTTGGTCCAGCTATCACAACACAGACACTTTATCCTATTCTCTCTCTCTCCCTTTGTCCTCTCCTCTTCCTCCCCCTCTACTCCTCTTCCTCCCCTCTTCTCCTCTTCCTCCCCTTCTACTTCTCTTCCTCCTCCTCTTCTACTCCTCTTCCTCCTCCCCTCTACTCCTCTTCCTCCTTCCTCTCCTGCCCTCTCCTCCCTCCCTCCCTCTCTTCCCTCTATCCCCTCCCTCCATCCCTCTCTCTGTCCCCTCCCTCTGTCTCACACACATACACACTGTAGCTCTGCAAATGTGCATTGCCCTTGAATTTTTCCGGATTCCAGTCAGGGTCTATATTCTTAGCCAGTTGTTACTTTGCCAGGCGATGTCAAATATGTATATGAATATATTGCTGAATCATTACCTCAGAGTATTTTTAAATTAAGTATTTCTGTTTCTATCTTTGATCTGGAGAAACATTTTATACTCACAGAATAGAGAAGTGAAGGTAAAATTAACTTTTTTTGTCTTAAAATGGAAAAACAGAATAAAAAATGGCATAGAGCCAGAGATTTATATGTAAAACTTTAGCTTTTAAATGTGTCAATATGTGTCAATTTTGACAATGTTCAGTCTTTGACCTACTATCCCTCATTTGATAATATAAGAAAATAATACTGTAAATATTATCTCCAGAGATGTTTATTTGTAATAGGAAAAAAAACGAGGGGTATGGGGGTACTAAATGCCAGATAACAGAAGAATGTCTAAGCTAATTATAGTTTTAAATCAGTAGAATATTAAATTGCCATTGAGATGTTTATAAATAAAGAAAACATGCCTATATTCACTGTTCAGTATACAAAAAGACTCAATTTTATATGCTGAATGATCACAACTATGTATTACATATTAATCACAGATGATTAAATGGAGCTACAACCACTGTTATTTCAATGTTTTTAGGTGGAAACTTAAAGTTTGTTTTTCTTCAAACTTCCAAAGTTTTCTGAAGCAAGTTCTATTTTATTGGCATAAATACAATGTGTTAATTTGTTAAACTGTTGACACCTGGCTACTGTAAACATCATAGGGAAGAAGGCCACTGGCCCAGACTTTCCTTCATACACAAATGTTTGACTTATGCCTTCAATGTTTTACCCTCAGATTTTATTCCTCACTTATTCTATAATTATCTCCTGGTTTCAGATAGAAATGCCAACAATATTTATTGAACATTCAATCTATGCAAAGCATTGTATTTAGTTAGATCCTTTAAGGAAAAAAAAAATCTGTATGAAAGTCACTGCCTGAGAGGAGCAAAGATCTTTGAAATTTCAAAACAATCTAGACAAAAATGTGAAGCTACAAGATGTGTTTGTGTATGTACATATGTGTAATGTGAATATACATACTCATACATGTACATATTTAAAATCTATATGGAAGGTTAGTAAAAATACTTCTTGTAGGAAGCAAGACTTGGATAGAAGAGATAGCATATTGTTAAGATAATTCTAGGCAAAGGAAACAAGTAACTTTTAATGCTATGAAGGCAGAAGAACAGGCTTCCTGGATGAGAAGGGTAGGATGGGTAGCGGGGGAGTGATATGGATAGAACTCTGGCCTCTGTGATGTCTGAGAGGGTGGTAGGGTAGTGGGTATGCAATTGTTAGAGGGCCCTGAAGCCTCTTATCAAAAGTTTGAATTTCTCATGAGGAAAAAAAAGGCATCTCTGACTCTATGGTGTCTTTTGCAAAGATAATTCTTACTATTATAGGAGTTGGAGGGAGGGCTGGTAACTGTAGCAAATCCAGACATGGAGGAAACAGAGCTTAAGACTGGCTCAGGGCAATGCAAACTATAGATCTTGCTGATGAAAAGTGATTGGAATTAGATGTCAAAAATGAAGAGCTAGTAAGAGCCAAGATTTTTTCAAACTCCTAAGATGAGAAAAGAAAAACTCTGTAATCCCAGCACTTGGGGAGGCCGAGGTGTGAATTGCCTGAGCCCGCGGGTTTGAGAACAGCCCGGGCAACTTGGCAAGACTTTGTTTCTACAGTAAATAAAAATAAAAAATTAGCTGGGTGTGGTAGCACGTGCCTGTAGTTCTGGCTACATGAAAGGCTGAGGTGGAAGGATCGCTGGAGTCCAGCAGGTCGACGCTGGGGTGGCTCTGAGTTTGCCACTGCACTCCAGCCTGGGTGACAGAGTGAGACTCCAACTCAATAAATAGATAAATAAATAATAAAAAGAAAGAAAAAATTTCCTGATTGGGACACTGGGAAAAGATGACTTTGGGAGATAAATCAGCTTGGATTTAGATGTATATAAATTTATGAGAGTTTGGTCAGAAGTTTACTGATAATATACTATGTACTTGGCATTATACTAGATATATATTAAACATAATATATGAAATATTGTATATTTTCATGTAATATTTTAAAAAACTCCAAGGAGTAGTTGCCATGAGCCTCAGCTTATAGATGAGAAAACTGATAAAGGAATTCAATAACTTACCTGGAGTGATTTACTAGCCAGACAAGGATTTATGTTGCTATTTGGCCAGAAGGGGGAGTGGTCGCTAGACCTGGGCACATACATTCCAAACATATGAATTTGACAGTTTTCTACTGAGAGACCCAAGAGAGTCAAAAAACTCCAAGAGAACCATTACTATATGAATTCCTACCCCACGTTCACTGTATTTGTTTGCAGTGTTTGTTCTTAGAACTTTGTTAAGTTTAATTTTTGTTTGTCTCATAAAATAACTGATTGCTTCCACAACTGCTGCTAGTTGTGTGTGAATGTTAAGCAATAAGCCCCTCCCGGACATTCCTTTGCTTAGATAACAGTAGACTGGTGGCACCAGCCACCACCCCCCCCCGTAGGTTCTGTGTTCTTTAACCTCCTGCCTGCTTGCTAAACCCAGCTTATCTGACATTCCACTCTGCTCATTTAGCAGCTCCCCGTCAATCACAGGTAGCTGAGCAGACCAGACCAATCCCAAGTGCCCCCGTACCCATTAGGAGAAATCACCCAATCATGTAAAAACAAGTTTAAAGTTCTTTCCCCTCCCTCTGTAATTGTGCATAAAAACTGCTTGCCATACTGGATCTAGGCTTTCGTCCCTGAAGCCACAGCTGGCTTCGTTCGTGAGCCCAGACTTGAGCCTGAATAAAGACCCTTGTGTGTTTGCATCAGAGCTGGCTCTTTGGTGGTCTCTCGGGTTTTGAATTTTGGGTTTAACACTACAATAAAGATTTCTTGGAAAACAATGGAAAACAACTATGTTTGTTCAACTCGAGATGGAAAAGTTTACATCCAGATTTGAGACAAGTAGAGAAGAGAGGTCTTTAAAAAAAAAAAATGCTCCACTTTGCTCCCAGTCATTCATTCAACTGGGACAGTAGCACTGCATGTGAGATGTGTCCCCTGTAGAAATATATAGTGAAGAACAGCATAACCAGATGGAGAAAAAGAATATTGAAAAATATGTGAGGGAAATTCCAGTACAGAATTGTATGGAAGGTTACAAAGAACACAGCGAAGGTAGTTAGCAATTGGGAAGATTCTTGATACCATGAGTGTTGACACAGATAGAATTCATTGTGTTTGCCTCAAAAGTCTTTTTGAAAACTGAACAATTTAGAAATGTAATATGGTTCAATTTCAATGCTCACAATATATTAGAATTATTCTAATTTCTTTTTTATTAAAATATTATAGAGATGTGTTCTACGAGAAACAAATATGGCTTCCCGCTATGAAAAAGAATTCTTGGAAATAGAAAAAATTGGGGTTGGTGAATTTGGTATAGTCTACAAGTGTGTCAAGAGGCTGGATGGATGTGTTTATGCAATAAAACGCTCTACAAAACCTTTTGCAGAATTATCAAATGAGTAAGTATATTTGAAATGTACTAGAAGTATGCATTTGGATTTAGAGAGCTGTGTCTTGTCAACATATTTTAAATAATAGCACTGATGTTATTGAAAACATATCATTTGCTTGTGTTTTTTTTTAAGAACACTCCCCCATTGTATGTTGTCTCACATTCATAACCCTCCTTAGTTTTCTAGCTCAGAGATAAGTTATTTCCTAAAATATAACACAATCATTTTAGATCATGTATTTTTTGTGGGTCTCGACTTTTACTTTCTACTGCTGGTCTCATTGCCTCTTTTTCATGGAATTGTCTTCTGATGTCTGTTTAGTTCATCAGAAATATTACCAAGTAAGAAGTTACTGTTAACTTACTGGTTTAGCTCTACTTTGTATTAATAATGCATTAAGTAGTCAAGTTTCAGAAACTACATGCAAGGAAAAATTATTAACAGAAGTTTATATTTCATTCCCAGAACTGTTCAAAAACTCTTTCTTGATCACAAAAAAACCCACATTTTCATTATCTGTCAATGATTCTTATGAACTGTTATAATGCTTAACATGCAGAATCTAAAATTACAGGTTTTAGAATTTTTAATTTTTACACTGAAATTCAAGTACTCTATTTTGCTTTTCTTGTGTTGGGCCTTCCTATTCCATAATGAATATCTCCCTCCAAGGCCATCCCTGTGACTATATCATATTGGCTGAGTTCAGTGTTGACTGTCCAGCCTTCACAGAGAAGGTCAAGGGCCCATTACGATATTCACAATCAAATGTCTGGTGGCCAATTAAGAAATTAAGATGTTTTGATTGTGAGTCAATGAAGTTAAGACCTGAAGCACGTCTGTCACTGAGGCATAAACTACTTCTTTACATGTACCATGTTAAGTTGGAAAAAGACAAAAACAAAAACAATGGACTTTGGTACCGGGCTGCCCATGATTCTGGCCTGAAGTTTACCTTTTGAGCCACTTACTTTCTAGAGACTTCATCCTTTCCATGGTATCTTACCAAGTAATTATAAAGATTAATCAAGATAAAACAAGCAGTGAGCATGCAATGTTCTGCTATTGTTTATAATGCCTCATATCTTGTCCTTTAAAACATTTTTACATGGATGTGTCTATGCAATAAAATGCTCTATGAAACCTTCTGCGGAAGTATCTTGATTTTTTTTTTTTTCTTCCTCAATGCTTTTCTGTCTCTTAGGAATTTGGCTCTGCGTGAAGTTTACGCTCATGCGGTGCTTGGGCACCACCCCCATGTGGTACGTTACCATTCCTCATGGGCAGAAGATGACCACATGATCATTCAGAATGAATACTGCAATGGTAAGTATGTGGACTGATATCTACAGAGAGGGAGATGAACTTTCTAAGTCTTCAGAAATAAACTTACCTCCCCTCACAGTTTATGCCAAGTACAGCAGAGTCATACCTAAAAATCTGTACTGTAGTCTTACTTGGAAGCAGAGAGCTGGAGAAAATAAGCTGAGTTGAAAAGAAATTTTCAGGCTCATATTACTACATATTTCTTTCAAAGCATTCACATTTAACATTCAGAGGAACCTTTTACCCTTGTGGTTTAAATGGTCAATCATCCTTTCACCATTTGCGAGATGTTCTGAAAGATAAAGCCATAGTCCCTACCACTTTCTGGGAGATGGGAAATAAGCTATCTTCATCATGCATTGGTTTGGGGTACAGTCAACTTTGGATTATTTTTCAAGTGGATTCCTAACTTGGGGATTGTTCATACTACTGCTTCTTACCTTTGAGTTTTAGTGTTCTTACTAGATAAAGGGCATGGAGCCAGAAGCTGGGACTGAAACTCCATGTCTTCAAATAACATTCTCCTGCGCCTTCAGAAGCATCCATACATAGTAAGCAGTGACACTTTCTTCTGGCTGCTCAAATCAGAAATAGTTGTCCTTTGGTCTAGCGTGCTTATAATCTATGGTTATGGAGTCAACCTAACAGCAGTTATATGTTGTTAGTGTTAGAAATAATTTTCATCAAAATGTTTGGTGGTAAAGTAGTAAAGTACTACAAATTGAAGCTTCCCTTTATTTTAGGAGTACCAATTCATATTCTACCCACAGCAATATTTGATAACCCCACCCCTGTCTCCCACCCACAACTACCCTGAGTTTCTTTAATAGTGCAGTCTGTCTTTTAGTGATTTGGGTACCTACCAGATGATCCTGAGTTTATTTGTCCAGTCTGGCTTTTGAGGACAGTGATCAGTGATAAACTTCATCATTATATAAATAAGTGAACAATTAGGTAAGTAAATAATATTGTGAAATGCTAGAAGTATAGAAAATGGTATATACATCCTACAAAATAATAATCTGGCATTTTCTTATTGCTTCCTTTATAGACAGATTTCCTTGCAGCCTTATCTGTAAATTTTGTGGGTATTTTTTCTCTTTAAGGTTTACCTTAAATTCCCCTTTCTAATAGTTCCCTGGGGGGGGGGGGGAAATGGGCCCTTTCTTTATGTTTATAGTTGAGAGGTTAAGTCTTTTCTTAATTACCTTATTTTCCTAATTTCTTCTCATTGCAACCTGAGAATCCCTATTCTTGTTTCCCCTTTCTCTCTATAAGGAAGACTGGTCTTATTTTCATGACTTTAGCTACTAATAAACAAAAATAATACCAAATTACAAAATGAATCAATAAAGCAAAACTAATTTTAACCTGATTTGGGCAAAAAAGATTTCAAATTTTCAAAAAGGATAAAATGGAGCAGGTTATTCCTATTACAAATAATCTTTTCATTCATTTTAGCATTTGAGTAACTTCTACAGGCTTGACACTGTAATAAGCATTAGGGTAAGAGATATCCTAGAATGAGACAAAGTAAGTCCTTTTCTCAAAGGAGCTTTACTTCACTTGTTACTACACAAGAGACAATTTGGTACAAAGCTAGATGGTACAACTATGGTAAAAAACAAAACAAAACAGTAAAAGATGAAAAGCAAGAAGTGGCACAGTATGGTGGGAAGGGGTCTGGGCTTTCAAGTCAGACAGACTTGGGTTCAAAGCCCCACTGTGCAGCTTAGTTATATAATTACTGGGATGTCACTTAATCTCTCTGAAGGGATAATAACACCTCAGGGAGTAGTTTGACTATTAGCAACAATATACGTCCAATGCTAGTACAGTGCCAATACCAGACACTTATCAAAAACCCAATAATTGTCATTATCAGAGTACTCTGAGAAAATTTCGTAAAGGAGGTAAGACTTGAATTAGACCTTGCAGAAGAAGGACCAGAGTTCTGGAAATTAGAAGGCATCCAGTTTGGGGAACAGCATCCAGGCTAAGATCATTATCAGGCAGTAAGGAGACTGACGTGACATAGGTGACCCCTGTAGTAGGAAATGATACCATCAAGACAAAATGTGGGAAGACCAGAGAAGGCCTTGAAAGCCAGGTAGTGGATTACAGGACTACTACTTAGACTAGATGTGGATTATAGGAAAGTATTGTCTATTCACCATGGTGGTCCACTAACGTCACGGCATACTTGCCAATTAAAATGTAACTTGGTTTTTGCAAAACATAGCCCATTCCTGTTGACACTGTCAAACATGAATTGATTATGGAAAATAAGATATGCCTTCATACTTTGTCTTATTGATACTTATGATAATGAATGTGGAGATTTTGCACTGTGGGTCTAGATAAAGGATGAGTACAAAGTACTTGTAAGGCAGCAGAGTGGTCAGTGTCTCATTCCTTCTATTTCTGTCTCCCTCCAACCCCTACTTCTCCCTCCATCTCACCTTTTCTTCCTCATGTCCTGTACCCACTCCATGTCCACCCTTTTCACCAGATTATCATAGCAGTCAGGCTGAAACACATACAGTTACAACTTTAACTTAGATTATAAATTAGATGACTTAGATAACAGGTTTTAAATTAGATTATTACTGTTAGAGACCACCAGTCCTATAATTTCCCCTACTGTCCCTCCTGAACCCTGAACCAATAAAATGTTCCTCCTTTTCCCTCACCCTTGCCAAGCTCCCCTACAAATCACCTCTGGGTCTGCATCAGAAATCTGAAGGGTCACTGGTAGTAAGTTGATTCTGCAACCCTCAGGATTCTAACTGACTCAGGATTGGACTATTAATTTCTCTTTTAAGGCAGTATTTTCTTGTGATGTCTTCTGTCACTGAAGTTGTACAAAGCATGTGCCCCCTAGAATGGTGGTTCTCACACTTGTTTGGATGTTGTGTCACCAGAAATCAGTGTCCTCTGTAGAACACCATGACTATTGGTTATATTTTTCCATCAGACAAGGAACAACTTTATCAGCAGAAAAATATGCTTGTGATATAGGTAGTAATATAACATGAAGACTGTGAGAATACAAATGTAAGAGCCAAATAGTCTGAATTATTGATCTGCTTTACATTTTGTTAGAAGGTCTCTGCTTATTAGTTTTGGTAGCTGTTAGATCTCACTAGCAGAGAAGAAAACAGATTTATTTATATATATTTTTTACTTTCTTTCTGCCAATTGGGTAAAGAGAGGGGACTCATCAGCCCATCTCACAAAGGTAGTTGGTTTGAGAAGAGCCCTCCAGGAGCTGGTTGTTTCCGCCTAGGACAAACCGCTTGCAATTCCAGTAGCTACCTACAGGAGGTACTTTGAGTTATGGGGTTAAGGCTCCTCAGTGGCTGAATGAGATTAGCAGGGATGAAGTTCACGGTGCATTCAGTATTACTGTGTCTATAACACTTCCTTGTTACTATTTCATAGAGAACAATTAATTATGCTCTTCTGTAAGAGGCAGATAATCAGCTCAAGTTGTAGCAAAATCAGGGTATTCTGACACCTTTGTATAAATGAGTACTTTCTAGTAATTTCTACTGTTAACTATTACTTGGCTAACTTGAATCTTATTTACAGAGCTTCTGGGTATTAAACGTGTGCTAGCACTGGTCTAGTTGCCCTTACTGAATACCTGTAGCTCTTCAGAGGATTATAAATATCTCTGCTTATAATCTAAAAGAATGCATTAAATATTTTCAAGTACTTTTTGGAAACAAGTAAGGAACAAGAGTGTCAATGGATGCAGCCTTCCTCCTCCTTGTCAACTACCTCATAACTTTACCTATAATCTTAATTTTGGAGTGCCTTAGTTTTTAACAAGTACCAAAACAGTCCCTTTTCTTACTTACTCTCTCTAAATAATAAGTCATCTAGAGCATATAAATTCTTAGAAGACTTCCAGATAAATGGAAAATCTTTACTCTAGTTCTCTTATGTTTCTGAAAAAGGCTGAATTCTTCTCCCTTCTGAACTTAATTATTTTAGTAAGACAGATAAGCCTTTAAATTCAGTTTTACGCTTTTAAATATGGATGTCCTCAAATATTCCATTACTATTTCAGATCCTATTGTTCTGATACATAGTTGAAGGGTGGAGCTATGGGTTTTGTAACTGCCAGTAAGGCCTTGCCAGTGAATGCTAATTAATGAAATAGTGATCAGAAACATTTTATCACTTTAGGTAGGAACCCACAATCAGTTTGTAATATGAACACAGGCTTTATTTTTTATTGATAACAATAGAGTCTATAAGTGATATACAAATACTGTGGCTTAAATAGGTATATACAGAGCTTTTATATTTTCCTCGGGTCAGTGATTGATAAATGTTCTCATATTTGTGATATATTTTAAGTGAAATTAGATTTAGAATCAGTTACATTAAAAATATTAATGGCCTGTAACTGCTAGCCTGACACTGACATGGAATTAATCAATAACACCAACAGAAGTTATATTAGTAGGTCTGATTAGCTTTCTGGTTAGTAATTTGGTAAAACTGTAAAAATGTTAGTTGGCACATACTCGAAGCAGTAGAACCTTATATTGGATAGCTGAGATACTGGCATTTTCTTTTGTTCTTCAAAAGTCCTATAATTCTTCTTTTCAACATGTCTGTAGTATAGATAGAAGGCAGATGTCACAGGTTTTGCACTGACACTGAAGTATTCTGGACTTGCTGGACTGAAGTCATTTATGAAGAATTTACTGAATACAGTACTATGCCATCTTACGTAAGGGATTTGAGTGGTCCAGGATCTGGTATCTGCAGGGGTGGGGGGATGGGGTAGAGAGGGGCAGGGGTCCTGGAACCAAACCACTGAGGATATGGAAGGCTTATTGTATTTACTGTTTCATTTGTAAGACATGTCTTTTCTCCCATTCTGTGGGGGCTGTTCTCTATTGTTCTTTCCCAGGTGGGAGCTTACAAGCTGCTATATCTGAAAATGCTAACTTTGGTAATCATTTTCAAGAGCCAAAACTCAAGGACATCCTTCTACAAGTTTCCCTTGGACTTAAGTACATCCACAACTCTGGCATGGTGCACTTGGACATAAAACCAAGTCAGTATGGTTCCCTTCTGCTCTTCCTGACATATTTTGTTTGGTTCCCATCATCATAAAAACCTGGGCCTGTGTGTCTATTAAGTATCAGAGATAGTGTTAGCTGGCAGAATCTCTTTCTTCCACTCATTTCCCTTGGGGGGGAAACAAAAACAGTTAAATGGCTTTAAACATTCCCCCTTGGGCCCAGGGAATAGAGAGAGAAAAGACTCTTGCCCATATAGTGATGCCAAAAAATGAAATTAGATATTTAATTTACCACATAGGTAACTGACAGCAGGTTGGCTAAATCAGCACTGATTAAACTGAATGGAAATGACTGGCTTTATCCCTCACTAATATGAAAACCAAGGACAAATTTTGACTATTTTGTGTTATTTATTTATTTTGAGATAATAATATCCTGCCACCAACTTCTCCAGAGGGTAGGGAATGAATGTATGAGGTCAGTTCAACTTAAGTAGGTATTAGCCATAACTGGCTAATTTTAAGAAATGATGTGAGAGATTTCGTAGGAAAAAAAAAAAGTTCGTTATCTTACTATGTCCACACAGAAGAAGAAATGAGGGAAACTGAAATGTCAAATACAGAAAAGATTCTTTGAGGTGAAAAGCTGAGGAATCATTACTTATGTCTATTCTGCATTTTTTTCAGGTAACATCTTCATTTGTCACAATATGCAAAGTGACTTCTCTGAAGTCATAGAAGAAGCTGAAAATGAAGCTGACTGGTTTCTCTCTGCCAGTGTGATATATAAAATTGGTGAGTCTGCCTTATCCCCCCCAGTACACTATTATCCTATAAAATTTATACTGATGACTTCATTTATTCCAGTATAAGGAAGGCATACTTTTAAAGAACTCTATTTTTTTTCTTTTTCTTTGTTCTACCTTTCCTTTTCTCTGTCTTTCTCTAGGTGACCTAGGTCATGTGACATCAATAAACATACCCAAAGTGGAAGAAGGAGATATTCGCTTCCTGGCTAATGAGATTTTGCAAGAGGTATAGATTAGGAAAATAAAGCATATTTTATCATCCATGGAACCCTTTGACTCAAATGAAGGCTCACAGTGCAAAAAATGAAAAGTATATATTTATAATTTAAAATTATAGTATCTCTTTTGCCATTCAGAATGGAGACTAAAGATAGGTAAGAAGCTTTTTCAAAAAAATGTGAGGAAAACTGGCTCAATCCAAGGATGAATCAGTATTTACACTGTTCTTTCTAAAGGTCCTTTACTGTTTCAATATGTCATAGAATTCCTAACCTCATGGATTGCCTAAGAAGCCTTTCCCTCAAATCCATATTGGTCAAACCTATCTTTATCATGCTGTATCATCCTTCTGATAGCATTACCAGCTTTGGTCATTGAAATGACTTTTAGTCATTGCCCATCTTCCACAGTGTCTGTTGCATCAGGCCTAGGAATGATATAACTTCCTCCTGGGTGACAATCAGGAAAAAATGAGTCTTTTCTTCCAGTGATTAGCCAATTTATGTACCAAGTCTTACTGAGCCTGAAAGAGCAAAATGGCACTAAGATTCTGTCCTGGACTCCCCAGGGCACATAGTGTTAATGGAGTAGATTTGCATTTTCTTAATCTCTACAGAAATAAACTACTAACTATAGTGAATGTAACCTTGCCAACAGTGCCTGTTTAGAGCTTATATGCATGCACTCAAATGAATCTCTCCTACTAGTTATGTTTTAGTCTAGATAGACTCACTCTGCTTGGCATACTAACTGGCCTTCTTGTTTCCCTTTTAAAGGATTATCGGCAGCTTCCTAAAGCAGACATATTTGCCTTGGGATTAACAATTGCAGTGGCTGCGGGAGCAGAGTCATTACCTGCCAATGGCGCTGCATGGCACCATATCCGTGAGGGTAACTTTCCGGACCTCCCTCAGGAGCTCTCAGAAGACTTTTACAGTCTACTCAAGGTGACAACTCTTATGAGATGAAGAAAAGATGAAATGTCTATTTTTTAAAATGTGGTGGCAAGTAGTTGAGAAAAAGAAAACGGAGATGTTGGTAGTTTCATTAACAGAAAGAAAAAGGAATCATGACTAGGAAGTTCAGAAAAGACAGAGGACAGATTAAGACATTCTCAAAGAAACTTACAGAATGTCATAAAACCCTGTGTATTACAGCTTGAAAATTCTGTTACAAACCTTTTATTTTTATTTGCCCTTCTAACAACCCTGTAAAATGGACAGATAGTATTTTATTCTGCAGCTGAGAATACAAAGGCTTAGAGCAGCTCTCAACTCCTGTATTCACAGTTAGTAACTGGTCAACTCCAAAATCAAACCTGCTCTTTTTGTTCCTACTTCAGGGCTTTAACTGTTGTTAGTGGTAATAGTGATGATATTACTAAATGAATGAGTTTCTACTGTACCTAAGAAGGTACAAAGTACTTTATTATAAATTGACAATACCACCAATCATTTGAACTATTAGAAAAAAAGACATAATGTCATTCAAAAATCTATGTTCTTCTTGTACTTAATGATATCTGGGTATGTATAGGGACAAGAAAAGATATTATATAGAAACAAAGGTATACAAAAAGCTGTGAAGATTAGAATCAGACCAAGAAAATAAAATGTATATATGACTTCATAGCTTAGGGAACATGATTGGTTAGGATCCCTAAAATCGCCTTAGAAATATCTACTTTCTTCGATATTAGATTTGAGTTTCTCAGCTTATCTGCAAACTTCAAATGTATAATAATGAACCTGTCCTTTCTAACTTCTTTTGTAAATCCTTCCACACAGTAGTCTTTTGTTCAAAGTCTAATTACCTATTTCTATGTGTAAATTGAGTACTTAAATGCTGGCTCTGTACTAGGCAACACATATATGTTCATTCATTTCATTTTAACAGTAATCCCAGAAAATGAATATCATTACTGCAAATTTCAGGAAAGAGGAGCTGAACTTCAGCAAAGTTTATAAAGTAAATGATGGAGCTGGCTCTGAACTTGGTCCCCAAATGGAGGGTTTAATGTTTTATTCTATAACAATGTTAATTGCTGTAGATAATTAGCTATTTCCTATTACATTCAAATCATCTTAAGTTACATACATCCTCTACATTGAGATAAATGCTTTAGGAATACTATCACGGTGGATTATTATTATTATTATTATTTTGAGTTAAAGTCTCACTCTGTCACTTAGGCTGGAGTGCAGTGGCATGCTCACGGCTACCCCAGCATCGACCTGCTGGGCTCCAGCGGTCCTTCCGCCTCAGCCTTCCAAGTAGCCGGAACTATAGGCGTGTGCTACCATACCTGGCTAATATTTTATTTATTGTAGAGATGAGGTCTCTCCAAGTTGCCCAGACTGGTGTTGAACCCGTGGGCTCAGGCAATCCCCTTGCCTCGGCCTCCCAAAGTGCTGGGATTACAGGCTGAGCCACTGAAACCAATCCTGGTTATTGTTTTTGAATGAAAAAGCCGCATGATAAAGCAGAAAAAGAGGTAACCTAAGGTTTGGGTAAACTGGGTTTTGGTCTTGGCCCTTCCAATTACTTGGAAAAGTCACTTTTAATCTAGGGTTTCCGTTTTTTCCACTTTAAAGTTAAGGCATTAGACTCATTAACTAGCCAGCCAGCTTTAAAATACGATACTGAAAGACAAAGGTGTGGACAATTGCTACCAGACAGGGGCAATCCTCTTGTCCAAGGCAGAGCTAAGTTTTCACTTATCTCTTCCCTCTGCACAAAGGAGAAACAGAGTTTTGCAAAATTTACCAGTAGAAGCTGGGTTGGAGTTGGCTTGAGTGGGAAGATTTTTCCCAATAGTGAAGCTTCTGCTTTCTTTCTTTTGATCCTGCACGATCAGAACATGATCTACCCTGATCCAGGAGAGAGACCTTCTGCAGCAGCTCTGGCCAGAAATCGAGTTCTTCGCCCCTCCCTCGTGAAAGCAGAAGAGCTCCAGCAGCAGCTGAATCTGGAAAAGTTCAAGACTGCCATACTGGAGAGGTACGTTTTGGATGATGAGGTCAAGAAAGAATCTATTGCACACTATTCACAGTGGCATCCCTGGTCTGATGTGCCCTCTCTATGGATTCAAGTTTATGTATATTCATTATGATAATACATAGGTCCCTGGCAGGAAGACTGGCAGCATAAAGCCCTTTGTAGCATGGGACTATGAAGCTCTGTGACTAGGCTGCTTGGGAGAGAAAATTCCAGTTAACCCAAAGGAAGCAAGAGTTAGGAATACAAAGAAATACGACTGGTAAAGAAAACTTAGGACTCTGTGTGACAGCAGGTATCTAAGTAATTGGTGGGGATCACCTAATGGAAGATAACCACAGGTAAGGTGGGAAGAGACTTATTTTAGAAACCCATTAAGTTTCAGGAGTGTGCAGGCAGACATACTGTCCTGGAACATATTTTGAGGAAGAAGTATTTTTCTGAGCAAGGAAAGCAATCTGATCTCTTACTCATATAGGCTTGTATTTATACCTTATTAATGCATTCCTTCGTTAAACAAAGGGAATTAATTAGATGGGGCGGGGTTGGAGAAGAGGTCAGGCAGTGAGGTTTGAGCAGTTTAGAAGACATTTTTAAGTGATTAGTACATAAACTGTGCACTGTAGAAAATACAAAAGAAATAAAAAATGAGCCTTGCCTAAAATAAGCTTAGAAGTCCAACTTCTCTTGGACACACAAGTGAAAGATTTTGGAAAGATTAGCTTGAACGTTCCCCAAACTGACTTCTTGGTAATAAGTAACAGAGACGCTCAGCCTTTCTTTAGTCAGATAATTCTTCCTACTAAGCCACTTAATAGTTTCTGTTCAGGTTTTTTGTTTGTTTTTGCTGTTGTTTTCTGTTTTGTTTTGGAGTTAAGAGTCTCACTGTCACTCAGGATGGAATGCAGTGGAAAAATTATGGCTCACCACAGCCTTGACCTTGACTTCCTGGGCTTAGGTGATCATTCTGCCTCTGCCTCCCAAATAGCTGGGCCTACTGGTGCACACAACTACACTCAGCTAATTTTTAAATTGTTTTTGTAAAGATGAGGTCTTGCTATGTTGCCTAAGCTCATATTGAATTCCCGGGCTCAAGCAATCTTCCTGCCTCAGCCTCCCAAAGCACTGGGATTACAGGCGTGAGCCACCGTGGCCAACCTCTGTTTTAGTTTTGAATTTCATTGTCTCTGCTAATAAATAAAATACAAAGTAAAAACACATATATATGTACAATTAAGAATATAAGTACTCTTAAGGTATGTTGTGTACACTTTGTGAAGCCAGCTATGGGGACACAGGTGACTTTACCAGCCATATTGAAATTGTCTAGACCAGAGGTTGGCAAACTTGTTCTGTGAAGGGCTACACAGTAAATATTTCATGCTTTGTAGGCCATATGCTCTCTGCTGTAATGACTTAACTCTGCTCTTGTAGTATGAAAATGGCCATAGACAATATATAAATGAATGTGTTTCAGTAAGACTTTATTTACAAATACGGGTAACAGGCCAGATTTGACTCCGAGGCTGGGGTTTGTTGATCCCTGTAGCTATCATAAATAGTCTGAAAAGTTGCTCATCTAATTTTTAAAATTCTAAAGATCAATTTGTGTTCCAGTGTGTAGGTGCTGGGAAAATAAAACTACCATGTGCTATGGCATGTGGGTGCTAACCATTTTTTATGACAACCTAGGAACCGAATTTTCTATTCTGTATATAGCTCAGTTTCATTTCTATAAATGCTGGAATAATTTATTAATAAATACAAATATTAGCTTCTTAGTTTTGATCACAAATATGATCTCTAATTGGGGATCAAGTAACCTTTGTTCCCCTCACCCCTTTCATTGCAGGGAACTGAGAGAAGCCCAGCAGGTCCAGTCACCCCTGGGAGACATCCATCATGGTGACTCTGGGATCTCTGGGGCCCACACAGGATCAATAAGCATGAAACGCCTGGTGGGAGGAAAGACTGTGAAGTCTTCAAGCTTTACCTGTGAGTAATGTTCCCCTTAACAACTCATTTCATACCAGCTAACCTTTTACTGGAGGGCCTCCAGAAATAGATACTGACAGTTCTAAACTTCTTCTTAAAAAATGAAAAAAATTAGCCAACTCGAATGCCCAAAGATTTCAAAGGCACTTCTAATTTAGCATTTAAAACCAAGATCCTACAGCTAATAGAGCTTTGTATTAACGATGGTCTCAGGTACAATGATTAGAAGCTATTTCTCTTCTCTACTGTTATACTTTTAATGTCATCCATCAACAGCTTATTTACTTATCACTTTTTTTCTGAACAGCGGGAGGACATGAGCCTCTGAATTGAAAGAAGAAAAGGAAACAGCCTTTGGTTTGGCCTGTGGATTAAGAGGTTGCTGTTGCCAATGCCCTACCAAGTATCTCGGGGACTTGCATTGAACTTAGAAAGGAAGATACTTTGGTTTTGAGTTGAAGTAACAGCTTACAAGAAAATATGCCGGGATTTCAACAGTGCTATGATGCTACTCCTAAAGGAGAATTACCAGTACCTTTGAGGAAGTGGTTTTCCTAATGTATGCCCTTTATCTAATATTGTACTTATTAAATAAATGGTTTCAACCTTATGTGAGGTGGGTAAAAATAAGACTGTATATAACAGCTCTGAGTTGTTAACTTGTGCACCAAAAACACTGGTGGTAGAGGGTTCAAGGACAACTTGATCTGCTCTTCTTTCCCATCTGTTTGCCCTGACCCACTTAATGGCAGTTCTGATTGGTTTTGATATTCTGGGTCTCATCTATTTCTTTGGATTTTTATTAGAATTTGGCTTTGTTTCCTGGTATTTTATCCTATTTTATTCAAATTCTTCTCTGTATACACTTATAAAGAATAGACTACTGTATTTTAAATAAAGGTTTTTATCTTGCTCAAAGCCAAATTATAGGCAAAGAACTCTTCTTTGAAATGAATAACTAAAAAAGAATGAAAAATTTACGTTGGCAAATGTTTTATGAATCAATGGGTATGATTATTCAGTAGGTTAATAGTAATATGTTCTGGTGGCAAGGCCCAACTTCACAGACCCAAAAGTTAATAATGGTCAGACTCTGCTATAAAATAACGTTGGTCATAAAGGTATTTGATAAATTCTATTTGTGCCATCTTAATGAATGTTACCTGTTAATGATTAATGGCTTTTCTGCTACCTGATTTTCTTTTTTCTCCTTCATTTTTAAAAGTTACGTTTTTAAAAAAGATTAACCCTCATAAGTTAAAGCATTTTCTTCCATCATCAAATAGATCCCTCTTGCTAACACAGCAGATGCTTTTGCTCTCACGGTCCTCAGGACCTGAAATGACCTCTCTCCCCTACTCCCAACACATACTTTCAAAATTCTGTACTCAAATAGTCCTTCCTCTCTCTGTTCTTCCATTTCATTTTCTTTCACACTTAGTCTATCTTTTATTATAAATGAAGGTGTCTCACCTCAGTCATTGTTCTGCTTTGGAATAGCAATTCTTTCCATATAATGAAGTGCAGTATAGTTCTTCCTATAGTCCACTGCTGTTTTTATTTACTAGTCTTTATCCTAGATTTTAAAATGAGGTTAGTGTATCTCTTGCTACCTCCCCTAACACACACACCCCAGGTCATGTCCCTTGTAGTACAGCGCAAGGTCAACCGCAATTTGTGATTTAGAAATGGATACATTATTGTCTTCTTAGGCTTTGACAACACTGCTAGGAGGGTCTATGACCCCTTTTCTACCATGTTCCTCAGAGCCTAGCTTCATATCTGAATGAATCTCTCTCTCTCTCTCTCTCTCTCTCTCTCTCTCTCTCTCTGTGTGTGTGTGTGTGTGTGTGTGTGTGTGTGTGTGTCTTTCTCTGTCTGCTGCTTTCTCTCTCTCTCTCCTTGCCTTATAAGTTTAATTTTGCACAAAGATTATTATATAGCTCAGAAGAAGCTATCAGAGTTAACATCATTGGGTGGGTTGGCAAAACTACAAAAGTTAAATTTAAATACTTTAAAAAATATGTTACTTCTCTGTAGATAGATCCTAAATACAAACTCTGATACTAGCATTAAGGTGGCCAGATACCTTGAGACTTAGAGAAATACTGTTGTGCTCTACTGGCCGAGCTCTAACACATGTACCAATTTACAGAGGTATTTTATCTAAAGTTGCAGAAAGATGAACATAGAAAGACAAATGTTAACCTTTCAGCCTGAACAATTAAGCCTTTTTATTTCTAGATGAATCATAATTTCAATCTTGAATTACATGAAGATTGTCAGGTCAATTTTTTAAAAATTAAAATAACAGCCACAATAACTAATAACTATGAAGTATTGCTTTTGAACCACTTTAAAATACATGCTAGTAATCAATTTAGGTAATAAGTGCTGTAATTTTCCATCAGTTCTTATGAGACTTTAGAAAAACTGATTTAAAAGCAAAGTAAAAGCTTGATTAAAATTCCCCAAAACCATTTTTAAACAGCAAAACTGTCTAAAGCTTTCTATTTATGATAAAGCATTCCAGCCCTAGTCTCTACCACTCAATGCCTATAGCTGGCATAATTTAATTTAGTGGAAAATAAAGATGAGGCCAAAGGTAACTTTGCAGTCTTAGGCATATATGATGTATACTTCTTCAGTCAACTTGCAAATGACAGAAGCTCTGAGATAGTCCACTATTGCCAAAGGTTAATGCTGATTAAAGCCACCTGTCACCACTTCTCAGCATCAGGAAGGTCCTTTACTCCCCTACGGATGAACTAGAGAAAGTCTATGATTATGTGGTACAGTGTGTATGTGTGCGCCATTGAGAGGTTTCAGGGTTTCATCAAAATGCAAATTTTAGATCTCTGAAGGGTTATCTCTGATAGAAAAATACATTTAAGTCAGTATTTCAAGTCCTTGAAGCTTAAAAAAAAGATCTTTTAATTTTAGGTCTTTTCGAGCATCCTTCTGGATTCCTCCTATTTCTATGCTCTAGCTTGTCCTTGTTTTAAAGCTGTGAGTTGGATACTCACAAGTTCCCTGTCCTCTAAGTGCTAACAATCAATGGGAGAGACGAGTCACCTTCATTTATAATACAAGATGGACTGAGTGGGAAAGAAAATGAAATGGAAGACCAGAGAAAGGAAGGACTATTTGAGTACAGAATTTTGAAAGTGTGTATGTTTGGGAGGTGGGGGTAGAGGGGTTTTCAGGTCCTGAGGACAGTGAGAGCAAAAGCAGCATTGAAGTAAGCATCTGCAGTGTCAGGAAAAGGAATTCATTTGATGACAGAAGAAAATGGTTTAATATAGTTCCTCCATGACATTATACATTTTAAAATGTACATTTTAACATGCTTTGTCACAGGAGAAAAAAAATTAAAGTAGCACTTACAACTTTTTCCAGCCAACAGTCTAAGAATGTGTACTGGAAATTTCTGTCTGAGAGTAAATTCAGATTAACAGACTCTCCACAAAGGTGTTATGTATAAAGTTGTAAAAGTTTACCAAGGTTGTCTGTTTTCAGTTTGCATGGTGCTTTCTGTACTTTTCTTTAAATAATTTCTCCCACGCTCCTTATCCCAAAGTATATGAATTGAAAGGGAGATATTATGGCATAATGAACTTTTAGGGTCAAGTGATTGAATACGGGTGAACAGATTCGGTTGATTAGAGAGATTTAAAAATGATTACAAAGTTCACCTGGGAGAATCTGGGTACTATAAAAACAAACAAGGAGTTCAGAAGGGGCACATTGGTGTTGGGCAAAAGGGTAAATTTAGTTTTTTTCATTTTTTAGCAGAAGTTGGATTTTTAAGGAGGAAATCACTGGCAGGCATTGACATTAGTGATGACATGGTGGGGTGTGAAATTAGTAATGCCTGTGGAAGGCAGCATAACATGGTACGCTTCAGAAACTCAACATTGTGAAGGTGCAAGTAAAACACTGAGCCAGACCAGCAGTGGGTTAAGGTGTGTCTTGGAAATGATGTTAATAGTTAAGATTTTATCCCTAAACAGCAAGAATGGGCAGTTGAAGTGTTTTGCATGTTAGAGCAATCTGGAGGGTACTTTCCTTCCCCACAAGTTGGACAGTGCCAGGACTGGGAGATGGAGAGGAAGGAAAGGCCCCTACTGGCCTGGATTCTGCAATTTGTGGGGCTCCATCCATCCCCTTTCCCACCAGAACCAGGATTAGGATGAATGAGACAAAATTTAAGTGGCACCAAGAAACTCAGCAATCGAGATTAATGATACTTTAATAGAATATTTTAAAAATATTAAAACTAATGAAAAAGCTATGTATGTATGATAAAACACCACATTTTAAAGACAAGATCAGTAAGCTGAAGTTAATTAAAATTATTTAAGATTGTCACTTGGTCAAGAAAAATTGTGAGATCTGGAAATGCTCTCAATTGAAACAAGATAAACAAAGAAGTAAAGTTTGAAAATCTTACTAATCAATTTACTTTCATTAAAACCAGGAAAGTAAAATGATATTAAATTCCATTTTTGGTATGAATAAAGTATTTAACCTGAACACAAAATTGTGAGTTTTAACACACCTACTTAAAAATTTTTCAGTAATCAACTACTTTAATGTTCTGTAAAAAAATTGTTTTAAATACATAGAAACATGCATATAGGGGTATATATTTTTCCTTGTGCCTCAAGTTCCATATGGCTTAGACCCTGTAAATTAAAAGTTTAATATTGTCATGTACTGCATACTGACCTTTTGGTTAAATATGGACTGCATATATGATGGTGGTCCCATAATGGAGCTGAAAAACAATTATTTAGTGACATCATAGCTGCTAAAACATCATAGACCAACATATTACTTACAAGTTACTTGATAATGATAATAAATGACTTTTACTGGTTTAAGTATTTACTATACCATACTTTTTACTGTTAGAGTGTACAACTATTTTTTAAAAAGTTAACTGTAAAAGAACCGTAGGTGCTTCAGGAGGTGTTCCAAAAGGTATTGTTAACACAGGAGATGACAGCTCCATGTGTGTTGCTGTACCTAAAGACCTGTCAGTGGGGCAAGATGTGGGGGTTGAAGACAGTGAGATGGATCATCCTGACCCAGGCTGAAATATGTGTTTGTGTCTTTGTTTTTAACAACAAAAAAACTAAAAATAGAAAAAAGCTTATAGAATAAGAATATAAAGAAAGAAGATACTTTTGTACAGCTGTACAACATGTGTTTTAAGCTAGATGTTATTGCAAGAGTCAAAAAGTTAAAAAAATTAAAAGTTATAAAGTAAAAAAGTTAAGGTTAATTTATTATTAAAGAAAAAATAAGCAAATTTAGCGTGGCTTAAGTGCATTGTGTGTAAAAAGTCTACAGTAGTGCCCAGGAATGAATGTCTTAGGGCCTTCACATTCACTCACCACTCACTCACTGACTCACCCAGTGTAACTTTCCGTCCTGCAAGCTCCATTCATGGTAAGTGTCCTACATGGGGTACCGTTTTATAACTTTTACACCATATTTTTCTATGGTTAGAAACACAAACACATACCATTGTACTACAATTGCTTGCAGTATTCAGTATAGCAACATGCTGAACAAGTCTGTAGCCTAGGAACAAGAGGCGACACCATACAGCCTAGCTGTGCTAGCAGCCACGTAGGCTGTGTAAGTCGCCCTATGATGTTCGTTCAGTGATGAAACTGCCTAACGACGCATTTTTCAGAAAGTTATCTGGTTTGTTAAGGGTCACACGACTGTTAGTTTGATTTCTGCATTAATTTAGACTTTTTAAAGCATTGCATCAAAATATAATTTATCTTGATCGCCCGTGTTTTCGCGCCCTTACGTTTTGCGGTCTCAGCCCTTTTCCTACTCCCTTTCTTTTTCTGCTTTTCTTACTGCCTTAGGAGACTGGGCCTTTTGTGTTTTGTTTTTCTCCATGCAGAGCGAGTTATTCTCTGCTTCGCCTACCTCGCCCCCTCCTGGGCTGAGTGGGGAAGCGCACCAAATACATTAATTTATTTAGAAACTACATATCGTTGGAACTCACCAGGCGGCGGCGTTGATTCATCCACTCTCCCCTGAAAAGAAGCTCCCGGAACTCCCGAAGTATGGGGGTGTGTTTCCCGCGGTTCTGGTCGGCAGCATTTCTACAGCAGCATTTCCTGTTTCCTCTCGCGATCCTTGCGTCTTCTGTGCACCGGAAGTGATCCCCGGGCAGGAGGTTGTACGGGGTATTGCGTCAGGTGAGGAGGAAGGAAGGAGAGGAAGGAGTGGTGCGGGGGTACTGCGCTCGGGGCTGTTCGGCTCGGGAGGTGGTGCAGTGTAGGTGACTGGCCCTGCCCTTTTCACATGTGCAAAGGACTCCGCCTTTTCCTCCCAGTTCTCCTGCGTAGTTGGGTGATAGCGCCGCCTTTGGGAACGGGCGCCGCATGACCCGCAGGTGAGGCTAGGTCGCTCGGGATCTCCCGCGCCCTTTGGTCTTTGCTTAAGGGAATGGAGGCAGTAATTTTTCAGCAACAGGTTTCATATTTACGTCCCTTGAAGACGCTAATATTTATTGAGCTCTCACTATGTGTTAGGAACAGTTTTAGGAGTTGGGACATGGCAGTGAGTAAAGCAGACAGACATCTCTGCCCTAAGGCAGCTTATATTTGAATGGAATTTGAGATGACTGTGGATCAGAAGTGGCAGTGGCTCAGAATCAGATTTTTTTTTTTTTTTTTGGTATGGGTAGGAGGAAGAGGAAATTATGTGGGATCAAGAAGACATACAGGTGCCATTTTTGGGTAGCGGGGATGGGGGGTGGGGAAAACAATTGTGCAGAGGATTGATATGCCGTGGTCGCACATTGGAGAGCATAAATATCATGAATGCAGTTAGGAATTTAGGACTGGTGAACTTGTGCTCTTGCTATGAGATATAATATTAGTTTTCTTTTTTTTTCCTTCAGGAAGATTCTAAAGATTAGACTGTAAGAAAGAAAGCAAAGACCATGTTTCGAAGACCTGTGTTACAGGTAGACACTTTTCTGTATTAATGCTGGGGTATGTTATCATGATCCCGAGTGATCAGATTTCTTTTTGCTTTTAACTTGCAGGGGCAAGTTAAAACCTTTGGGCCCATCCACCTACTTCTGTGTACTCATGTAATATCCGGGGTTGGGGACAGGCTTTAACTGTGTAAACAACGCTACTAAAAAAGAAATTCAAGTTTATTCACATATATTAGGAATCATTAATTTTTAAAACGTGTTATTTGTGTTTAGTTCGGTTAGAGAGCATTTAAGGTCTTTAGTGATCTTGTTCTCATTTTTCTATAGGGTATGTGGTTCCTTTTCTGACTCTGTTACTAGATATTCCTCTTCTTCCCATCTCTCCACAGTGAGGAGAACAGCTCAGGTCTCAGGGTCACCACAGATTCACTATGTACAAAATTCCTTCTCAATCCACTCATTCTGGCTCCTCATCTATCTACTCATGCTAGTCCATCTTGAGCCAGCCTAGACTACCATTTCACCTTACTTACCATGCTTTGGAAGTTAGTATTATCCTTTATAATACCCTCCTGCGATTAAGAACAGTGAAGAATCAGTTCCTGTATGAAATCTGCTCCCCCACCCTACTGTCGAATTAAGTTTATATTCTTGGATGCCCACTCTAACCTATTTGTACCTCTAACCTGCTTTTCTGTGGTAGAAATGTGAAATATAAAAAGTTATTACTGTCTTGATCTTACTGTTTAATGTTACAGTATTAGAATGTCTTTAAAACCAAACACAGGAGTTAAAACTTTGACTTTAAAAATTTTCCATGTTAATCCTTTCCCTATTTCTTCTCCAGTAGGTTTTGATTTTTGTATGGCCAAAATGAGACATTTTTTTTGTATGTACAAGCTCTGGCATATCTGAGCACTCAAATTAGTACATATTTAGAATCACGACACAGGTACTAGTTAGCAGTTTGATTCTGTAGTATATTGTAATACATCTTTATTTTCTCATCCACCCTGTGCTTCAAAATTTAGTAATAGGATTATATAGTTGACAGTACCCCAGGAAGTGGTATATATTGGATTGGTGGACTTGTGCTTTTTATATTAACGATGCTGCCACTTGGAAAGTGTTTCTCTGGTAGACTGTTTAGTTCTCTGATGATGTGTACTCCCATCTTTACAGTAGCCCTGAAATAGAATGTCAAAGGCAACGGAGGGCAGTGGGAAAGCAGCATCAGCCTTGGTTTTGGAGGTTTTGGGTCCTTGAGATGATTTGACATTTATTTGTTGCAGGATCTTGGGCAGGTTATACAGCTTCTCTGGGGTTCGGTTTCCATGACTCTAAAGTGAGGATAGTTTTACATAACTTACAGATTTAGTTTTTTAATTAATTGACAATAGATAAATCACTTAGCCATAAGTTCCTTCTATTGTGTGGGAGCTATTACCCTTTTTTGACAACTATGTGACTTTGACTTGGACATCCAGATCTTTGTACTTAGCAAAGAACCAGATTTGGGTCTTAGACTTTTTTTGATCTACTGAAAGCATGAAATTTTCAATCAGATATTTGTAGAATTCTAAGGGCTAAGCTCACTGAAAAAGCTATTTCATTTTTGTAATAGCCTTGTGAAGTAGATATTACCTATTGACATTTTTGCTCATTTTTAATTGAAACACTTCAGGTTAAGCATACTGAAGGTATTTCCTAGTTCTTTTGAGTTCTGAAGGAACAACTAGGGGAAGGCAGGATCATAGACTCTTCAAGTTTTATCCACAGGGAGTCTGACTTTGGAATTTGTTCCTGTTGCTATGTCAGAAATCAGTCGTGTCATTAAAGCAGGGACTGTATTGTTTTATTGGAATTTAGCCTATTTCTCATTAAACTATCTGTTCTTAATGGCTGAGAGTGAGTCTTGAGTAATGCTATTGCATTTACTCTATATATGTTAATCATTACTTGTGTTATTAATCTACTCATTAATATGCTAACTATACAATATTGATCTCTTTCTACTCTCCTTTAGTCTAAATTATGGACTAAATCTGTACCCATATTAGATAAATTCAAAGTCTGCTTCTAAAGTCTGCTATAACCAAAATGTAGAAATAATAATACCAGTTGTTTATTTTAAAAAGTTGGCCTACTCTATCGAATGTATGTATTTTTTGCTTCTTTCTGTGTCTCCTGCTAGTGAAAGCTAAATTTTTACAATACTTGGCAGCAACTCTTAGAGATAGGTTGGGTTTACAATCACTTTCATACTCTTTTTTTGTGAGAGTGGTGCAGTTTTAGTTTTACCTTTTGTGTATAAACACAGAAGACTGTAATCAGGGATTGCCTCAGAAGAAATAGGAGGGGACTGTAAGTTAGCTTTGGGGCGTGCTTTCTAGTACCTTCTGTGTACCTTTGGGCTTCTGTCGTCAGCTGCACTTAATGTGATTGCTTGGTTCTTCTGGCACTGTATTGGGAGAACATGGAAAGAGCTTCTCATCTCTTCTTGAACGTATAGGAAATGTTGACTAAATGGTGAATGGATATGAGCAGGTCTTCTATTTGTATTTGTCTGTCCTGAAAATTAAAGCTGTGTTACACATTTGTTCCCTTTTAGGTACTTCATCAGTTTGTAAGACATGAGTCTGAAACAGCTAGCAGTTTGGTTCTCGAAAGATGTAAGTAGTTAATTTCCAAGTGTACACATTGTCTATCGTAATGTGCTAATATTCTCAAATGTGCTCTAGAAGTGCATTGGTTGGGCTAACTGCAGTATCATCATGCCTTTGGCTCCCATTTGCTCCTCAGATCTTGAGTTCTTGGCTTTGCCTCCATTAGGCTGTGGGGACCTTGCATAAATTGTGCCTTTATTCTCCTTTTTAGTCAGTCTATTCATTCTTGTTATCAGTGTCCTGCATAAGAATTTACTTGAGTCATATTTGGGTATCTGAGTCTTCCAGAGTTTTGTTATATTAGGTTGAAATTGTGAAAAACACTGTTTCACAGAAAAATCCCTTATATTTATAAAGATTTGCAGATCTCAGATTGATTCTTTTAGCTCCAAAGACAGTTTATAAAAGGATATCTTAAAGAAGAATTTAAGATAAAGAGCTTATAGTTTGTTTTGTTGGGCTCCTTTTTTCATGACTGTTTTATCCTTTATTGGCAACTTTCCTTTTTTCTCTCTTAACCTCTCTTTATTCACCTCTTTAACTTATTTTCTGATCTTCTAGAGCTTGGGTTTAGCTTAATATAGAAGTAGATGTTGAAACAATACTTGTAGTTATTCCTCTTCTGAATATTTTTCTTAATCTTAGGTGTGGATTTTTTAAATGTTCAGCTTGCTTGGGCTGCTATATCAAAATACCATGGAGTGGGAGGCTTAAACAATAGCATTTATTTCTCACAATTCTGGAGACTAAAAGTCCAAGATTAGGGAACCAGCATGATTAGGCTCTTGGTGCAGGCTCTCTTCATGGCTTGCAGATGATTGCCTTCTCTTTGTCTCCACATGGCAGTTCTTATAAGGACACCATGGGGGCCTTACTCTCCTGATCTCATTTAAGTCTAATTACCTTCTAAAGGCCCTGCCTCCAAATGCCATCACACTGGAGGTTAGTGCTTCAATATATGAATTTGGGGAGGAGGGGCACAAACATTCAGGCCATAGCAGGTTCTCGATCTCATTTTAACTCCACATTGCATTTCAGCCCTGAATCGTGTACAGTTACTTGGCCGAGTGGGTCAGGACCCTGTCATGAGACAGGTGGAAGGAAAAAATCCAGTCACAATATTTTCTCTAGCAACAAATGAGATGTGGCGATCAGGAGACAGTGAAGTTTACCAAATGGGTGAGTAGAAAAGACTGGGGTTTTCATTTTACCAGCAACAAATGGATATTATTTATTGCCAGTTACCTAACTTATAGATAAACTACTTTTAGATAAAGTGTTTTTCAGCCTGTTCTGTTTTCTTAGAAATTGTGACACTGGTTTTTATTGGGCATGTTGTCTATTGGCATTTGTAACTATGTTTCCTATTCTTGTGATTTAGGTGATGTCAGTCAAAAGACAACATGGCACAGAATATCAGTATTCCGACCAGGCCTCAGAGATGTGGCATATCAGTATGTGAAAAAAGGGTAAGTTGAAGAAGGAAGGGTCTCATGGATTGAATGGTTTAAAGAACTGATAACAAGTCCTCATGACAAGGATTATATAACTTCTTGTATCCCTGAGTACTGCTGATTACTCTATAATTTAAGAGGTATTTAAGTCCTTGATACTATCTGCATGGCATGTTGCCATGTGTGTGACTAATTCAGAGATGTATAAAATGTGGTGTTAGCCTTCTAAGATCTTGCAAAGTAGAGCAAATAAAGGGTGTACATAAATAGAAGTACATGAAGCAGGAGAGAAGGCAAAATGTATTGTTACTTGAACAAGGAAAGCACATGCTTTTAGGAGTCCCTGTGCCTCTATGGCCAGTGATGCTGAGGGTGGTCTTGCCTTTTTGGCATTCACATTATGTCCTTAGCAGAGTATCTGGACTGTCTGACACCTGATACACTGAGTTATTATGGTAATAGTCATGGTAGTTATTTTATTTTTAGTAGTTCTCTTTTGGAATATTTGGGTTGAATATATATAAAAAGTGTTTGTTCCAGACTCAGAAGGACAAAAATATATTTAACGCAGTTGTGTTAATAATTAATTTGTTTAGAAATTGAATTGTTTTGTAGAAATAGTAAAAATTTATTTCATGGAAAGTAATTCAACAATGACTAATGTTTTTATTTATTTTCAATAACTGCATAGCTTCATATGTCTCTCCATTGCCCTTCATGTATATATGTATGAATATGTGCATATACATACACACAAACACATACAGGATATTCAAGGAAAGTGTCTGTGTGCGCTTTTACCTGCTAATTGATGAATGTGTATGTGTGTGTGTGTACCTGATGATTTTGTTGGTCTTCATTCTATATTGTACTTTTTGTTTGGTGGTAAACATTCAGAACTGATACCGTTATGGTCATTTTTCCACCCTTTAAAATCACTGTTAGGGGAAAAAAAAAAAACCCCAAACCACTTAGGATTGTCATCTAGTTCAGCCTTTTAGATAGTGTAGAAATCTCTTAGTAATTACCTCTGAGTGATATACTCAGCTGAGTAGAAATAATCTTGGTAATTAACTCAGAGTGATATACTAAGCTGAAAACTCCTATTTTGAATGTTAACAATCTAATCTTCACTATAGAAAGGAATTGATAAATAAGTGAATATCGAATCTGTTAGGAACTCCAAAATCAAATGTCAAGGAAAGTAACACACTAGAAATTACTCCTAGAGTAATTCCCCCCCCGCCACAGTGGCATGAGGATTTATTAGGATGTGCCTTAAAACAGGCACTGGGGCTTGCCCAGAGTGCTCTTGATGTATAAGGCCCGAACTTCTGCCAGTTCTTGTGCAATGACATCAAGAAGTTGACAGCTAGGTGGATGTTATACTCCTCATCTGTCATCTTCACTTGGCCAATGGCCACAGCCAGATACAGCCCCTTCTTCATCTGGAACTTGATTGTGGACTTCACCTCATCTACTTTGGCCACCATTTTTTTTCCTTGTTTGTCAGCAGGGAAGGTAACTTACCAGCCTTAATTAGGCCTGGGCCAAGGATTCATGGGATCTGCTTAATAAGAGACTCTGAGGCTAAAAAGGCATTATACTTCTTGGCCAGTTTCTTGACCAGCTTCTTGTTCTTGTTGAGCCTCTTCAGCACCTTGATGTCCATGTGCGGGATGTCCACAGCCTTGGCTTCATCATAGTGCTGCTGGTCCTCCAGGACACACATGGAGAACTCGGGGTGGGGAGTGGACTTGAGCCTGAGGGTGTCAGAGAAGCGCTTGCCCCAGGGGTCATAGTTCTTCAGGTTGACCTGCAGCTCCACCGTCTACAAGAACTTCTGGCTCTTGGCGCTGGTTCCCTGAAGGACTTCCCGTACTGCCTCGTACAGCGTGTTGCACGAGACTTTGCTGCTCATGGCTCCTTGTGGTGTGGTAATCGGAAAAGAGCTAGAGATCTCCATTATGCTGCTAAGTTTCCCTTTCAACAGTTTTTTTTTTTTTTTTTGGTTTTTTAACTTCCATAAGGAAAATAGCTTAATAAGGAAAACACCTTATTAAAAAAAATGTTGTCCTTCTTACCTAGCTGGTGTCAAGTCTGTTTTTACATTCTGTTTCAGTACTCCTAATTCCGAACTTTGAGAAGTGGTAGCAAAAATGGTTACGTATGATTATATACTTCATTCTTGTTATATGCTCATTACCACCCCTGACCTTACTCTTTTTAAAAAACATATTAGGATCTCACCTAAGAACTAAATTTTATTTATATCAGGTCACGAATTTATGTGGAAGGGAAAGTAGACTATGGTGAATACATGGATAAAAATAATGTGAGACGACAAGCAACAACAATCATAGCTGGTAAGAAGCTTGTGATAATAGCTGTTTTTTTTTTTTTTTCCTTTTTTCCCCCTCTCCTTTAAAACTTTGGCCATAGTACAAGTCACTTTAACTGGGACTTTGAGTATGGATGCTGATGAGATTGTAAGGCAAATCACTAGAAGAATTCTATGACTCTGGTTTTTCTGCTTGTTAAGAGTTTCTACATTAATCTATTACTTTAGGAAATTATTTTTATAGTTTTAGTTCACAAGTAACTTTTGAGAAAAGTCTAAAATTGAATTGTCCATGTCGGGCCTTATTATTGAGAATTAGAAAAACTTAATCTAGTGTTTTTTTGAAGGACGTGGCCTAAACAGGGAGAAGCATGTGCCAGTATAGAGCTACACTAATGTGAGTAGCATCCAAAATTTGTGCAGATTTATACAGACCCTTTTTGGTACTTTGTATACTGAAATTTCTACTTGAAATTAAACAGTTTTTAATGTTCCCTTTAAACAAAATACAATGCAACCTAGAAAAGGTGGATACTTAAAGCTTAAAGAAGATTGAGAAGATATCCCCTTGAGAAGAGTTTTTAAACTTTTGAAAATTTTTTAAGAGTTTTGAAGATAACATACCCCTCTGAACAACTTTCGGTGATATTAAGACCTTTTTTCAATATAAAATTATGTTACTCTTCAATGTATTAATGAACTCTAAATGCCATAGGAATTTGATACCCATCACCTTAATAAAAAATATACGTGAACAAGCTCTTCAACATTTGGACATTTGCATTATTTTTCTCTTTGAATTTGTTTTACAATTTTCATTTTCTCCTCAGAAGTGTATCTTAATAGAATTGTGCAGTTAAAAATCTTTCATTATTTACTCTATCTTTGACAAATTCTGCTTGACTGGCTTATCATTAAAGTTGTTTTTAGTATCTAAATGACCAGAACAATTTTAATATATAAATATAAAAACTAAAATTTTACTGGAAACGTATTTTTAATAAGATAGATAGTGGTTTTTTCACTTCTTGAATAAATTACTAAAGTTATACCTTGTTAAACCTCAATTTGTTACCTTGTTTATTTTTATTAATATAAATACTAAGAAGCTGTTTTCTTATAAAGTAGTTGGAAATAAAAGAAATTTTACTGTAGTAATGTTTTGATGTTTAAGAACTTCTGAGGTATGCCCAAATTAGATAATGGCAAACATACATAAAAGTAGTAAAATGAACTCCCACTATTTAACTTCATCAGTTACCAGCTGATGGCCAGTGTTACTTCATCCATGCCTCCAGCTGCTTGTCCTCTCCACCTGGGTTATTTTGAAGCGAAACTCAGACATTATATCATTTTATTCTTAAATTTCAGTAAGTATCTCCAAAAGATAAGGTATCTTTTTGAAAACATGACTACCATGCTATTAATCATACCCCCTATTAAGAAATTAGTGCTCAATTTTTTAAAGTAAACATCACAGTGTTCAAATTTCCTTGATTGTTTCATAAGTAAACAGCCATACATTATATTACATGGTTTACATATATCTTAAGACCCTTTTAATAGATAAATTTTTCTTTTATCTTTTTCCTTTCCAGAGTTCATATACCAAATTAATAAATTATAATTTGTTGTAAATAATGCTCATATATTTTTTTACTGGTGAGTTTCTTTGAAAGTATTTTAACCTTGAAAAGTAACATAGGTATTTTCCTACTCTCATTTGTGTTTCATTGTAAACCAAGTGTGTGTGTAAACTTCGGATTGTTCAGATTGTTGAGTTGTTATGAACCAAGCCAAACAAGCATTTCAGATGATCTGCTGTTTTGTTTTTCTCTTTTCATCAGTCATGATGATCACAAACTTTTCATTAACATGGTCGTAAGCCTTTAACTATATAGGTTTATGACTGATGGCAAAATTAAAGAAGTCTTCAGTGATACTTGAATTGCCAAAAATAGAGTTTATTGGCTAATCTGTTTTATAGGTCATATTTTTTTCTTCTAGGGATCCTATGTTTAACTTCAAAATAATTATCAGTGGATGGCACTCTTGGCTTTTCCACAGTAATGTCAATTCTAATAGTCTCATCTGAAGTAACCCTTCTATACCAAACTTTCAATTTTTGGAGGATGCGAGTCATGAACAAATATTCAGTCCTTTGTGAATAATTGTATAGTTGTAAGAATCTAGATCTTTTGGAGTTATACAGGAAATACAGTCATTCTTCTGTGTATGTGGGTTCTGTATCTGTGGATTTAGCCAACCATGGTTCAAAGATATATTTTTTAAAAAAGGAATCAATAAAAGTAACAATACAATAATAAAAAAGTAATACAAATAAAACAATATAGAATGACAGCCGTTTACATAGCATTTACATTGTATTAGGTATTAAAAGTAATCTAGAGATGATTTAAAGTATACAGGAGGATGTGCGTAGGTTATATGTAATACACCATTTTATATCAGGGACTTAAGCATCTGTGGATTTTGGTATTTATAGGGGTCTTGGAACCAATTCCCTATGAATACTGAAGGAGAGCTGTACCATTTACCTCTCTTCTTTTGCTTATTTTTTGCTTACCCCCTTTGGAGCAGGATTTTAAGAGCATTGTTTGCTATTTTTGGATAAAAATGCTCACTCTGTAATACTGATTAGTAAAAATTTTCCCAAGAGTGGATGTATTGAAGTTATTTTATTTTATAGTTTAAAAATAAAATTTCTTCTTTATGAATTTTTAAACTTACTTAAAAACCTAAATTAAATAGATTCTGTCATTGTTAACAGGGCCACATGTGGACCCTTGTCTGTTCTTCCATGCCTCCAGAATGTGGAATTATATACTTCATCCTTTTCTCTTTGAGGATGTGCTGCCTGCTTTCATGACATTTGACCAAGCATTGCAAGCATCCAGTTTTGTAACCAGTTCTTTTGAAGGAAGTTATTTTTGAGAAGACTTTGTCTTGTTTTCAGGAAAGATAAGAAATATCTTCTAACGAGATGTGAATTGTTGCACAAACATCCAATGCCCAACTTTTCGCTCCATTTATGCCTACTATATATACTTCTCATAAACATAGTAAGAGTTATTTAGTATTTTGAAAATTTGTCTAAAGTCCTTTCAGTGGACAACACTAAAATGTGTGTATATTAGAGGGGAATTATTAAGTGAGATGGAGAAAAGTTTCTAAAAATAATATTTACACTTTGGCTTCTTTACAGATAACATTATATTTCTGAGTGACCAGGCAAAAGAGAAGGAGTAGCATGGACGATTCTTCTTTGGCCATTGTTTGGTACAGTCTCATTTCCAAATCATGTATACTCTTTAGTTTCTAAGGACAAGAATTAAACTTATCTTTTATATAAAATGAGTGACAATATTTTTCCAGTCTGTCATTCTCTCATCTCTTTTTGTGGCATAACCTTGGTTTGCTACTATCTTTTATGGTATTTACCAGTTTATCTTATTTTATTTTTTTTAGGGGTAATTTCTATACACAAGTATACAAAATAGTGAACTTTCAAGTTTATTTGTCTGTGTTATGACAAAGGGATAAATATCCTTTGGGAAGGCTTCCTGTTTTTTGATGTACACTTCTGCTATGGCATTGATTCAGCCACTCAGTGAATTTGTGAGCATTTACTGTATGCCAGACATTTATTCCATGGTTATAAATGTTGATTTTCTTACCTTTTTGCTCTGTGGACTTTAAGGACTGAACCTTCTCTGTGTAGATGCACCTTAAACAGTGCTTGGCTCAGAATAACTGCTCAGTAAGTAGGAAATAGATGAATGATTCAAGTGGCTTTGGCTGAAATTGAAGGGTATTGTTGAACAGTGGATGTGTCTAACCCAAATATCTTTAAGACTAACCTACCTCTTCACATCTTTTGTTTTTGGACAGTTTCACTAGTAGCATTTATGAAACTTAGTTAACCAGCAGTAAGGACCCACAGTATTACTGGAGATTAAATAGTTGATCTCCAGGTGATACCACAGGAATCTGGTTCTATTGTTTACTGTCTTTCTATGCCCTTCCTCTCTGTCCATTTAAAGTCTTATCCATAGTGGGGAGGATGGAAGTATGTCCTCTTAACAATTTTTGACAATGCCTTAGTGCCTCAACTATTGCATTTTCCTTTCATTTTTCTACGTGGTCTGTTGATGCACATAGAGATCATTATGTACATTGTATAATTTTTTAATATAAGATTCAAGACATTTTAGAATACTAATAATTTACCAGTAACCATTACATGAAACACGCTCAGTTTTTCAGTGCATCTTTTGCTTAATTAATTAATTAGAGATGGGGTCTTGCTATCTTGCCCAAGCTGATCTTGAACTCCTGGCTTACGCAATCCTCCCACCTCGGCCTTCTCCCAGAGTACCGGAATTACAGGCATGAGCCACTGTGCCTGGCCTGTGTCTTTTGCTTTTTAAAGTTTTGAATCAGTCCTCCCCAAGTCTGCCTGCTAGTTTGTTGCAGTTTTCCAGAGGTTGGCTGCTACCGAACAGGTGGTTTGTTCAAATGGTAGAAGTTTCTCGTTTTATCTAGACCAGTTTGTCTCCAGTTTGGCCTCTGGCCCAGCCTGTGTAGTTTTCCCAGGTATACGTCCTTTCCCCTCTGCCTGAGAGTTTGAACTTTTACTGGTTCAGAATTCATATGTTATGTTATAAGCCCTTGATTTTTTGTTAAGGTATTTTCTGTAAACTTTGGTAGCATTTTTATTCTTGGAGTGCAGTTTGGTTTATCCTCTCCTTGCCCAGGAATAGTAGAAAATTCATGACTGTTTTCTCCTACCAGCCATCTTTTTTCCTGCAGCTGGGACCCACTAATCAGCATATTAACTCTGTTCACATGTTAAAACTGACTGCTGATGTCATCCTTATTTTTTTATGCCACATACACAAAATTGTAAAGTCGCTAAAATTTATCTTTTGAGCAACTCTTTATTTTTTCCATTAGCAAAGTTGTTTTTATACTCCTTAAACGTTGTGAGAAGTTATATATTAGTATTTGTATTTAAGCAGGGTAATAAATCTGTACTTTGGGAAAATGACATGGAGAGCAAAAGAGCCTAATTACCAACTCCCCAGTTGTTGAGTGCAGGATGCAGGGGCAGAAGAGTGTGCCCTGTGGAATCACAGTGGGCCGAGGGGCTCTTCTCCAAACTCTCCCACTGGCAATTGCACCCTTTCTCTTGTCTCTGAAAGCTATGAGGCTGAGGCAGTTGCTCTTTCAGAGTCAGTTACATAGTGTTGTGTCCTCAGTAAGTGTATGGTTCTGGTAGACCCAGTGGCCCAGACCAGTTGGAGCATAAACTGCCCTCCTCATGTAGGCAGCTACATCTGTTGAGAAATTTTCTGCTACTCCTAAGCTGGTCTAGACGCAGGATGGATTTGTGGAATCTGATAGGAGTAAGAGACTGTAGGGGCCTGCATTTCCCTTTTTGATGCTGTGATCGTGTCAGGGAATAAGCCTGCAGAAAACTGCCCTGTGACCTTGATTTGGGGATTTCATGTTAAATGGAAAGAGGAATATGATAGAAAAGTGAGAGAAAATGTATCAAACAGCATGTATGATATTACCTCGTTTTTGAAAAAGAAGTTTTTTTTTTAAAAAAAGAAAAATATAAGTATAGATTTAGAAAAGTCTGGAAGGAGAAACATCAAAATGTTATGATTATCTCTGGATAGGGATATGATGTGTGTTTTTTCTTGTTTCTTCATATTTTTGTGTATTCTAATTTTTTATAGCATTGAGCATGTATTTTATAAAAAAAATTTTTTTTATCACGGGGGAAAAAAATCTTCTATTATTTCTAAGCCAGACTTACTCAACTCATTTACTTCAACCACCACCACTTCATGTATTGGATGTGAACAAGAAAATCTTTTATATACTTTTTTCCACCATCTGAATTTCAGCATCTCATACTTGTATACTTCATTCATCTCTTAATATGTGTGCACAATCCAGAATAATTTGCTTTAATGACCAACCTGTATAATCACTGTTGGGTCATATCATTACAGTTCTCAAAGTGTCATCCATTTCTCAAAAAACACTGGACAATTAATACAGAGATGTTCCAGAACACCAAAGACATATTTTCTCTGGCTGATTTGACAATAGAGTATACATTTCTTTGGGGATTATTGTTATTGCGAGCTGGGTTACAGCCTAACCTTTGAGATGTAGTTAGGAAAAATTAATGACAGTTTCCCTTTATTCCCAAGAGAAATCATGCAGTTCTTGAAACAGGGTTGTCTTTTACTCAGAATTCCCTTTGGTCCCCATTCAGCTCAGCCTGAGCGGCATTATAGGGCTTTCTAAATGTTGTTCAGTTGGGTGGGACTGAAGCATGGACCTGAAAGTGAGGGCAGGACCACTTTACTTGTGTTTCTGTTAGGGTTTGCGTTATATGCTGTGAAGATTGATGGGAATAACAGCAAGAAAATCATTGTGGAAAATGAAAGATAATTCTGAAGTTAATGAGTTACAAGGAGATCTTTTAAGAGGCGGCAGTAATCATTAATGACTGACATTTCTTTTCTGATTGCTGTATGACACACTAAGCTAAGTACTTTTTATCATGGCCTCATTTTATTCTTATCCTAAGAAGGAGGTACTACATGCCATTTTACAGGTGAGGAAACACAAAACTGAGAGGTTAAATCACTCGTCAGGGTCATACAGTTCATAAGATGCACGACTGGAGTTTGAACTCAGGTATGTGAAGTTTGCATTTTGCTGTCTTCCCCTACCTGCTTCCACTTGTGCCCATTCTCCATTGGCTCCCACATCCACAGCCTCACAGCTGGTCTCTGAAGAGTGCCCTGTGCAGCATATATCCCATCATAGGTTTTGGTTGAGGAGAGTTATTAGTGAAGGAGAAGATTCTCAGTCTACGGGTTCTACAGGAAAGTGAGCCAGTTAATGTCCCTACCATGTTATCCTAACATATTCTACTTGCTTTCTTTATATCAAGCTGTGTCTCTACTGGTTAGAATAAGTTCAGAGTATATGCTCCTTTCGTCATTTACTTATTGGCAGTTGAGATAGTTGAGAACGTTGTTCAAGAATGTGTCAGGCCTACTCTTAAGAGGGTGAGACTTGGGCAGGCATCAGCAGCACGGACATCTCCCTCACTACTGTGATTTGCCTCTGTGCTGGCCTCACAGTCTGTCATAGGGTAGTGTGTAGAGTTTTAGGTTGTTAGTATCATGCAGCCACGATAAGGAAATTCTCTTTTTGCCTCTCTGTGCCTCATCCGTTTGCTCTCTGCTGTGTTGGGGATGTCATGGTCCTGTTTTGCTATACAGGCGTGCATATTGACATTTAGTTTCTCTGCCTTACCTGTTATTTGAAGAAAAAAAAGTTGGTTAAGGCTGAACTATTATTAGTTAACTATTAAGGCTAAACTATTATTACAGTCAGACGGCCTGGATTTGAAGTCCTGTTTCTCCACTCACCAGTGCAGGACTCTGCTGAGTGACTATCTGCCTCAGATCTTTTGTTTTTATGTAAGACAGGGAAAATAATGGTACCTGCTTTAAGGGTCAGCCGTGAAGAACACAACACAATAAACAATACATGTAGCCTATCTAATGCATAGTATTAATACATAGCAACTGAAATTAGTGCTCAGTACATGTGAGCTATTGTTATTGTTGTTTTCAACAAGGCGTAGCATTCTTTCAGCCACTATGTCCATCTCACTAAGTTTCATGTAATACTCGTAAGAGCATATTAACCTTAGAATAGTTTTTTGTTCTTGACTTTTTTGTTGTTGTTAACTTTCATGGATTACTGAGTACTTATTCCACGTTGGTGGTGTTTTTTGGTTGTTTTTAATTTTTCAAAACTATTCACAGTTAATCTGGTTTTTATAAATTCCAAGGTCAAATGAGCACCTGCTGCATGTCATGTACCTGTACAAGACCTGGATAGAGGGAAGAATATGGCAGGACCCCTGCCTTGAAGGGGCTCACAGTTAGGCTTGGCTGGGAAAGGTAAGCAGAAGCCTATATAGCTACTTGTGTTAGGGTGAGATGAACAAAACAGGTTAGTTTTCAGCAGTGGAAGCAGCATGAGAAAGATCCAGAAACTTAAAAGCTTATGAAGCAGTGAAAGATGAGACATAAAAAGTGAGTTTGGAATAGATTGTAAAGGGTCTTGAGAACTTGCAGAAAACTTTGGAAATCAGGAGCCATAGAAGGTTTGAAAACAGGGACCTTTTTCCAGAATTGTGCTTTAGAAGGACAGTAAAGAGTAGAAGGGGAAAGCCTAGAGGCAGTTAAGAAGCTACTGCAGCAGCCTAGAAATGTTAGTAGAGCAGGGGTGAGGGTGGCGGGGGAGAATGGCCTTGAGGGCATTTGGGATTCCCACTGATTCCACACATATTAGTTGTGTACTAGTTTTGTGCCAGATTCTGTGCTAGGTAGACTCTGGGTTAGAGCCTAAGAAGACTTATAGCTACCGTGCAGGATCTAGTGGTGACACAATTGGTATTTGTAAGAGAAAAAGCCATTCACAGATGGTTCTGATGCTCCTGCTTGGGCACATTTGTGGATAGTGGCACTTAGTTTCTGAGTTTATGGAATATGGATGTGGGAGCAGATTCGAAAGGGGAAAGATAACAAATTTAACTTCAAACATAGTTTATTTGCAGATGTTATAGCTGGTACTTAGCAGCATGTTGATTATATTACTCTGGAGTTGAGACCAGACTGATTTGTTCTTTTGCCAAACCCATTATAAACAGGTTTTGTGGGATAACTTTTAAATGTTGACAGAATTCCAGCTTTCTGTTATAGGAAACCATATTGTGGGAAGGATTTCTAGTTGCCCACCTGTTTTAAAATGTATCTGGTACTTGTTTTAACCATGTATGGTAAGATGACAGATTTGGAGATGACCGTCTTTGAAGGAAGAGTTTTTTTATTACTCACGGTTCTTAAGAGGAGGAGTCATGCTATGCAGGGCCACTCCAGGAAGCCCCAGGGTTGGTCAGGAGACAGAAGGCATGGGCCAGAGTCTTTGTTGTGTTTTACTTGGGGCTGAATGGGTAAGGCATGATAGGCAAGCTTGAGCAAGTTTAGGAATGGGTAGTTTGAATAATTTCAGCAGGCTGTACGCTCTCAGATTGGTCCCTGTTGTCAGGTTCCTGGTCCTGGAGCAATTGAAGCTAGGGTGATTGAAGCCATGGTGTAGTGTTCTAGACTGCATGAGCCTGAGAAAAGGAGGTGGAGACAGAGTGTGGACTTAGACTGACTGATTTGCTTATCAAAGAATACTCTCAGGCATATTGTTTGCTGACTGGAAAAAATGAGCTAACCCGGGGGGCAGTCCTCTCTGGGTCTGCAAGGCCCCAAGGTGTCAAATTTCATAAAACACAGAAAATTAAAAAAACAACAACAGGATTAATGCAGTACCAAGATCTGTTATCTCTTCTATATAGAGCCCATGTGTTATTGAGGGTGATGTGCGCACAGGTCACATACTACTTTTCTGTGCTCCTTTGAAGTTAGGGGTGACCAAGAGGCTACAGGAGAATTCATTTGGTGATCCTTCCAGGAAATTGTTTACATGAGCTCACTGTTAGAGGGCTTATCCTTTTTGCTTCTCCAGACCCTCATGCTCCAGCTTTTCTTTCTGATCTGAATGTGGACATTTCATGACTGAATCTCCAGTTGCCGTCTTGGACCATGAGGCGATCTTCAGATGGAGGATGGAAGAAACTGGAATCTGTGATCACCATGGAACCACCACCAAACCAGTTCTTGACAGTCTGCCTTCAGACTGCTTTGGGAGACACAAATAAACCTCTACTTTGTTTAAGCTACTTATTTGTGTTTTGCAATTAAACCTAATCCCTACAAATTTGCACATTCTTGCCTTTATGTCCACATACATGGTTAGTTCTTTACTCTTACCTCTGTTACCATAGTCCTTCAGGTTTTAAATGTGTGTCATTAAATTTGGGGAAGGGATTAGACGTAAAAAGTATGCAAAACCTTAGCAATTAGTCTTTAAAAAAGTGAACATAAGTGGCTAGGCACAGTGGCTTATACCTATAATCCCTGCACTTGGGAAGCTGAGATGGGAGGATCACTTGAGGCCAGGAGTTCGAGACTAGGCTCAGTAACATAGAGACCATCTCTACAAAAAAATTTAAGAAATTAGACCATCTTTACAAAAACTTCAAGAAATTCGCCATGTATGGTGGTACGCACCTGTAATCCCAGTTATTCAGGACTACAGGTTGAGGCTTACTTGAGCCCAAGAGTTGTAGGCTGCAGTGAGCTATGATAGAGCCACTGACTCCAGCCTGAGTGACAGCCAAACCCTGTGTCCTAAATAATAAATGTGAACATAAGCATATTATCACATCAAATAGATACTACTTAATTTTGCTTATAGTCCTTGATGAGGATCCTTAACTAGTTGCCCCTTGTGAATAAAGGAGCATAAGAAGTACTGTCAGCCGGGCTCGGTGGCTCAACCTGTAATCCTGCGCCTTGGGAAGGTGAGGTGAGTGGATTGCCTGAGCCCGCGGGTTCGAGACCCACCTGGGCAACTTGGTGAGACCTCATCTCTACAATAAATCAAAAAATTAGCCGGGTGTGGTAGCGTGTGCCTGTAGTTCCAGCTTCTTGGAAGGCTGAGGCGGAAGGATCGCCGGAGCCCAGCAGATAGAGGCTGCAGTGGCCGGGAGCGGCCACTGCACTCCATTCTGGGCGACAGAGTGAGACTCCAACTCAAAAAAAAAAAAAAAAAACAAAGTACTGTCCTTATGTTTCCCCTTGCAGAATAGGAGCGTAGGTCCTCTGGGGTGGGAAAGTAACAATCCTACATCACAGTTTTTAGTTGCATCATTGCTTCAGTTGCCATGGCAAAATTAGACTGGGTGCCTTAAAAACATTTATTTTCTTAACAGTTCTGAAGGCTGGAAGTCCAAGATGAGTGTGTAAGCAGGGTCACTTTCTGTTAAGGTCTCTCTGCTGGCTTCAGGTGGCCACCATCTCTACATGCTGACACGACTCTTTTTTGTGTACCTACACATAGCAGGTCCCCACTCTAATGACCTCTTTTAACATGAATTATTTCCTTAGAGGCCGTATCTCCAAATGTTGGAGGTTAGGGCTTCAACATAAATTGGTTGGGGTTGGGAGGGCGGGCAGGGCATAATTTAGTCCTTAGTCTTGGGCTTGTGAGAAGAAAGGCAAGTCTCCAAGCGACAATTTAAAAATAAATATGGAGCTGAAACTGAATAGGTGACACAGAAGAAGGGGTTCCCTGATCACAGGCATTTTGACTTGAAAGTTAAAAACAAAGTATGTGCCAAAGGTGTTGCTCAGACATGTTTGAAAATTTTTTTTTGAAGGCAGGAACAAGGCAAGGGTGCCTTATTCAAAATTGCAAGGTTGTTATCACCTCTTCTCTTTAACAACTTATACTGAGACTCTAGCAAGTGCTATACAGAAGGAAAAGAAAAAGTGTTAAGATTGGAAAGGAAAAAAGGTTATTCATAAATACCATTATTGCACAGAAAAAAATAATACAGATAATAAGAGTTGCTGGAAATAAGATGAGTATTTAAGTGCCAGTTGCAAAGGAAATAAAATTTTTAAAAGATGCCATACACAAAATTATTGGAAAATGTGGGGAGGGTCCAGTGCATGTCTTTGTGGAGACCATTATAAAATTCTATTGAAATACATTAAAAGAAGACTACTGATTTTGGTACACCATGTCTATTTATTGGAAGCATCAAATTTTTAACATTTTATTTGCTTATTTTAATATATATTTTTTATTTTAAAGTTGTGGAGTACAGTTAAGGGTTAGGTATACAAATATTCATTGTGCAGGTACCCTTGTTGATGAGGTATGCCCCCCTTTCCCCAGACAGATACTGACTACCATTAATCCCACCTCCCTTCTCCCTGTCCGCCCCCCATAGTTTCCCACCACCATCAATCCTTTTCTTATAGTATTACGGTAGTTGTTCAAGGTCCACTTAAGAGTGAGAACAGGAAGCATCAAATATTGTAAAGGTGTCATTCTTCCGCAAATTGATGTTACAGATCAAACAATTTTACATCAATTTCCTTCAGTTTTTAGGGGAAATTGACAGGTTGATTATAAAAATATCGATAAGCAAAGGTCTAAGTATAAGGGGAGCCCCCCAAAACCCAGAATTTACTTAATAAAAATTGTGTATTCTTCCATGTTTACACTTCAGTTTAAATTCCAAAGTACTCTCAGTTAAATGCAGTACAACTATTGAGATGCTTTTTCTACTGCTCAAAACAGTTTTTGAACTTGTCTAATTTGATGCCTTTTAGTGCTTTTTAGTGTTTCTGCCATTTTTTGTTTCACCTCTTCCACATCAGCAAAATGTTTCCCTTTAAGGACCTTTTTCATATGGGGAAACAAAATAGTTGCTTGGAGTGAGATCAGGTGAATAGGGAGGGTGGGGCATGGACGTCATGCTGTTTCTGATCAAAAACTGCTGAACATTCAGTGTGTTTTGAGCAGGTGCGCTTGTAAAACACCCATCATGAAATGAACAAACGTGTTGAATCTCCAAAAAAAAATTCGCTGAAGCCAAACACAGCCTTTCACAATAGCGTGAGCTGCCAATGGGTTCCTAGAACACTTAACTGGAAGGGGAATCCTGTACTACAAGGGACCTCCCATCAAAAGATATTTCTGGGTTTTTTCCGGGCCCCCTGTATGAGCAACATACTTCTGAAGAAGAAGGAAATGGGAGACTTGCTCTGCCAATTGTCAAGACTTTGTTTTTTAATTTAAATTATACCGATAAACGAAGTACAGTGTTGATGCAGGAGTCAACAAAACAGTGACATAGAATAGAGAATCCAGAAACAGACCATGCATGTATGGAAGCATGATGAAAATTAACAATATAAATTACTGGGTAAAATATAGATTATTTGACAAATGTGCTAGAAACTTTGTCATCTATACATCCAGAAAAAAATGAAATTAGGTCTCTACCTTATACTTTATATAAAAGTAAAATGTTGGCTATTTAAAAACGTATTTTTAGGCTGGGCTTGGTGGCTCAGCCTGTAATCCCAGCACTTTGGGAGGCCAAAGTGAGTGGATTGCCTGAGCCCGGGCAACTTGATGAGACCTTGTCTCTACAATAAAAAAAAAAATTAGCTAGGTGCAGTAGTGCACACCTGTAGTTCCAGCTACTTGGAAGGTTGAGGCTGAAGGTTCACCTGAGCCCAGCAGGTTGACGCTGGGGTGGCCATGACCGTGCTACTGCACTCCAGCCTGGACGATGGAGTGAGACTCCAAATCAAAAAAATAAAATAAAATAGTAAAAATGTATTTGTAAAAGGCAAAACTTTTTAAAAATTGGAAGAATAAAAATAACTGTCTTTATGCTTTGGGGGTGTGGGGTTTTTAAGACATAGAAAAGAATGATAAATTTTACTGTTAAAAATAACTAAAATTTTATGAAACATCACCAAAATAAAAGTAAGTAGACAAGTTACAATAAGATAATCTGCAATGATATAAGTGAAATACAGTTATGTAGAATATATAAAGATGTACTAACTAATAGGGAAAAGACAGCTGGGTAGAAAAAGGAGCAAAAACAGAGGCATTTCACAGAGAAGGAAATATAAATGGTAGGTTCGTTAAAATGTGAAAAAAGTAGTTGAACTACTAATTGAGGAAATGTAAGCCAAAAACCACAGTGAGATTTCATTTTAAGCACCTATACCTCTGCCATTCGGCAAATTTCCACACATTTAATAGAACAAAGTAGAAGGGAGGATGCTGTAGTTCATTGGAAACATGTACTAGAGGGGACATTGTATTTGGCTCTTTCATTTGGAAAAACAATTTGGCACTAACTTGTTGAAATTTCACCTATTTTTTCCACCTTTAAGGTGTATGCTGTAGGAAACTCATCCCTGTGGTCCAAGAAACATATTCAACGGTGTTCATAGTAACAATGTATGTGGTAGTATAAAATGAACCAACTAAAAAAAATGAAACAACTCAAAGTTTCATCAAGAGAATGAACAAATAAGAGGTCATACAATGGAATATCGAACAGCTGTGTAAATTATAGCTAGCACAGGAAAAGACATTTCTGGAAACATCCAGTAAGTTAACATCAGGTTGCAGAGGATCTTTGTATAGAGTTTTGTTCGTTTTTCTAGTTTTTTGAGTTAGGAGTCTTACTCTGTCACCTAGGCTGGAGTGCAATGGCACAATCATGTTAAAATCAAGTAGAAGTAATATGTTTATGGATAGGCACATATGTGACGAAACTTCAAGATAAGTGATCATGGAAGCATAGGGGAAGATAGAGGGGGTAGGATAGGTAGGGAAGACACACAGGCAGGTGCCATGGTATTGGTGATGTTTTACTTTTTAAGTTGGGTTATGGAGCATGACTGTTTATTTTGTTTGCTTTATAGCCTAGATATACGTTGCATGTATTGTTTTATGTATTCATTGGTATATTAAACAAATACAGGTTTTCATAAAAATATCCCACTTACAGGTAATGTTTAGTGCAATGACACTATGGATGGTGGTAATAGCTGCAATTCAAAGACCACAATGTTTAGGGAGATTAACTTGTCTAAGGTCACATAATGAATGAGCGGTGGCAGTCAGGTTCAAATCCTGCAGGGACTGTAGAACCCAGGCTTTAAACCATTCATATCAACCATCTGACTCCTCTTTATTTTTTTAGAACCCGAGGGTCAGACAGAAATTTGCCTGTTGCCACATAGTTAACTAAAAGCATTGACAGGACAAGGATGCAAGTATTCTAGGTTATTATCTCTCTAAGGTTTTTTCCCAATTTACCATGGTGCCATCATTAATTGATTAGATGTGTAAAATAAATGAGGAGTGATGTTGGAGGCAGAGAGTGGGATTCAGAGGGTCGTACAGGTTCTCATTCAACACCTCTTGGTTTGAGCTCCTATCCATGACTGGAGAGTTTATGGGGCGTGGGGTGGGGAGGTGGTGGTGGGGGGTGGTCAGGAGCCAGAGCAAATGAAGCAGTGTGATATGAGAAAGCAGGTCTAAGTTTTTGTCCCTGACTTAATTAATACTGTTCAGGGTCCCATTCTTTCCTTTGTATTTAATGAGGCCACATCAACAGGTTCTCTTTAAGGTCTGTGGTTAAGACGGGATTCTGAAACCAGCCTGCCTGGGCTGGAATCCCAGCTCTGCTGCTTTGTGATCATCTCTAGTGTCCTCTTAAAAAATGGGAGTGGTAATAGCACTCACCTCATATTTGAAACTTAAATGTGTTAATGTAGACACCTTAAATTATACTTAGCACATAATTTAGCACTAAGTGTTTTTTTGGTTTTGTTTTTTGAGTTGGAGTCTCACTCCGTTGCTCAGGCTGGAGTGCAGTGGCACGCTCATGGCCACCTCAGCATCGACCTGCTGGGCTCAGGCAATCCTTCCATCTAAGCCTTACAAGTAGCCAGAACTACAAGCGCGGACTACCATGCCCGGCTAATTTTTTGTTTTTATTGTAGAGATGAGGTCTCACCAAGATGCCCAGACTGTTCTTGAACCCTGGGCTCAGGCAATCCCCTCACCTCAGCCTCCCAAAGTACTGGGATTACAGGCTTGAGTCACTTCTTCCTGCCAACACTAGGTGTGTTTATCATTTCTGGTCTAGATAATCTGTATTTTGTTAGTGGATAAATCATTATCACTATTATCCTTTCTACTTCTGTAGTATATGGAATGTTTTTCTCTTTACCTTGCTTGCTAGGTGAATTCTTAGTCATTTTTAAAGACTTGTTTCGAATATTATCTCCTCCCGAAGCCTGTGACTACTCCAGGCAGAATTTGATCCCTTTTTTGTGTATTTTGTATCTATCTCGTAGAGCATTTTGTTATGTAATTGTTTTAGATATGTCTCCATTTCTTACTAGTCTTTGATTTCCTGCACCTCACACAGAACCTGTCAAGAAGTATTAGATGAATAAATGGCACATACAGGAATAATTGCCAGCTGACCAGTTTTAAAATTATATTTCCTGAAAAGCTAACAAAAATGAGTGTAAAATATGAGCGAAAAACAAAAAATCAAACTGAAATACAGATTTTTCTGGCAATTCATTTACTCAATATATATTTATAGAGGTTCTGTTATGTCCCAAGAACAGAGCCTAGGGCCTGATTAGTCAGTGAATTTAACACTGACGCTTCTGAGAGTAAAAGGAGGCACCATTGCTAATTGCTTGGAGTGACAGGTATGTACCAGGACTACTCTGGGCAAACTGGGTAATATAATCATTCTTTCTTACTATAGGAAATTTACACTGCAAATGAGAAAAGTCCAAAATGACCTTAGGAATTCAATCTAGGTTGCCCGGACAACAAGCTAGCTGGGAAAAGAGGATTTCTTCCACTTCTTCCAATAGAAAATGTTTCACATAAACTTGGCATCTCACAGAATTGGTGACTCTTCTAGCAGTGGGAACTGTAATATCCCATGGGCTCCAAGGTCCCAGTGTTGGTCAGTGGCCTTTCCAGACAACTCCTATAACTACTGGCTTCCCAAATCCAGATTTTTTGGCACTAAGCAGATTGCTTATTTTTCTACTGACAGGGTTGCAAAATGTACATCTTCATGCCAGACCACTCTTAGCATATATACTCTCATATCCATCAGCTTGGATCAGAATTAAGGCACTTTAAACTCCCACTTTAAGAAGGGAGAGCAGCAGGAAGGATGGGTTACCTCCTTAGCACAAAACAATACGCTGTTAACCCAAACAGTGACCTGGTCCCTATGAAAAGATCATTCTTAAACCTGGCATGGTGACTCATGCCTGTAATCCCAGCATTTTGAGAGACTGAGGTGGGAAGATTGCTTGAGTCCAGGACTTTGAGATCAGCCTGGGCAATACAGCAAGACCTTGGCTGTACAAAATATAAAAAACTTGACACCAGGTGCAGTGGCTCATGCCTGTAATCCCAGCAATTTGGGAGACATAGGTAAGAGGATTGCCTGAGCCCAGGGGTTTGCAGACCAGCCTGGACAACTTGGCAAGACCTCCTCTCTATAAAAAATAAAAAAATTAGTCAAGCATGGTGGCACGTGCCTGTAATCACAGCTAGTCATGCATTGAGGCGAAAGGATTGCCTGAGCCCAGCAAGTCGAGACTTGGGTAGCCATTGAGTGTACAACTGCACTCCAGCCTGGACTACAGAGTGAGACTCCAACTCAAAAAATAAATATGTAAAAGTAAAATAAAATACTTTGCCAGTGTGGTCATGTGTTCCTGTAGTCCCAACTACTTGAAAGGCTGGGGCTGAAGGATTGTATGAGCTCAGGAGGTCAAGGTTGTGGTGAGCAGTGATCATGCCAACTGCATTCCAGCCTGGGTGACAGAGTGAGACCTTGACTCAAAATATATAAATAAATAAATAATGTCAATCTTACAGCTTTATAGACAATCTGTTATGGGAAAAAAGACTAGAAGTGGAGAAATAAGTTAGGAGGCCAGCTTGTAATTCAGATGATAGATGATGGCATCTTGGACCGGAATTAAGGCACTTTAAACTAAAGATATATTTTGTAATTAAAATAGATAAGTCATTGATGAATTGATGTGGGGCAGTAGAAAAGGGAAGAATCAAGTTAATTATTAGGTGGTTCCTGCTTTTAGCAACTGGATAATGTCACCATTTGCTGAAATGGGAAAGACAGGGGTGAGAGAGGGATAATATATTTTTTAAATGGGGATAAATTGAGAGGCTTGGTTTGGATATAAGCTTGAGATGTCTGTGATAGAGGCAATTAAAGAGGTCAAGTAGGTAGATGGATATGAGAGTATATATGCTAAAAAGAGTGGTCTGTCATGAAGATGTACATTTTGGAAGTATAGACATATGAATTATATTAAAATAAATAATGAAAGTAATATGTATTTTTTTGGTCTTGTTTTATGGAATTTATTATTTATTTTTTTAATCAATATTTTTTATTATGATATTGTGGGGTACAGTTAAGGGTTAGGTATACAAATATGCTTCATTCAGGCACCCTTGTTGATAAGAGGTGTCTCCCCATCCCCAGACAGATATTTACTATCGTTAATCCCATCTCCCTTCCCCTCCCCCCCCATAGTTTCCCACCATTGTCAGTCATTTTCTTATAGTATTACGTTGGATGTTCAAGGTCCACTATATGAGTGAGAACATGTGATACTCAGATCTTTGTTTCTGTGAGAGGTCACTCAATATTAGAGACTCTAGTTCCATCCAGGTTGCTGCGAAGTTCGTGATTTTGTTCTTTTTTATGGCTGCGTAGTATTCCATCTTGTATATGTACCACATTTTTAAAATCCAGTCCTCTTTTGATGGGCAGCATGGTTGTTTCCAGGTTCTTGCTATTGTGAACAATGCTGTGATAAACATACGTGTGCAGGTATCTTTTCTATAGAGTGATTTGAGTTCTTCAGGGTATATTCCCAGTAGGGGGATTGCGGGGTCATATGGGAGGTTGATATTTAGAGCTTTTAGGAATCGCCACACTGTTTTCCACAGAGATTGCACTAGTTTGCACTCCCACCAACAGTGTAGAAGTGTTCCCTTTTTGCCACACCCTCTCCAGCAACTGTTATTTTTTGAGTTATTGATAATTGCCATTCTGACTGGAGTTAGGTGGTATCTCAGTGTGGTGAGGTTGAACATTTTTTCATGTGTCTATTGGCTGCTCGGATGTCTTCCTTTGAGAAGTGTCTGTTCATATCTTTTGCCCATTTTATAATGGAGTTGTTTGTTTTTTTCTCTTCAGCATGTTTGAGTCCCTTGTAGATCCAAGATGTTAAGCCTTTGTCAGACCTGGAGTTGGCAAATACTTGTTCCCAGTCTGTAGGCTGTCTCCTGGCTCTCTTGATGGGTTCTTTGGCTTTGAAGAAGCTTGTCAGTTTAATGAGGTCTCACTTGTCTATCTTATCTCTTATGGCCTGTGGGTTTTGAGTTTTGTTCAGGAATTGGATGCCAGTTCCAATTTTGATGAGGGTATGTCCTTCATTTTCTAAGGTTCTTATGGTTTGAGGTTTTACATTTAGGTCTCTGATCGATTTAGAATTAATTTTTGTGTATGGGGATAGATAGGGGTCCTGTTTCAATCTTTTGCATGTGGTCAGCCAGTTTTCCCAGCACCATTTACTGAATAGGTTCTCCTCTCCCCAGTGGTAGGTGGTGGAGGCTTTGTTGAAGTTGAGTTGGTTGAGAAATTGAGGTTTTGCTTCTGGAATCTCAGTTCTACTCCATTGGTCTATATGCCTGTTCCTGTACCAATACCAAGCTGTTTTGATTATTGTGGCTTTATAGTAAAGTTTGAAGTCGGATAATGTAATACCACCTGCTGTGTTTTTTTTGCTGAGGATTGTTCTGGCTATTCTTGGTCGTTTGTGTTTCCATATGAATTCCTGTGTTGTTTTTTCTAGGTCTGAGAAGAATGTTGCTGGTAATTTGATGAGTATTGCATTAAATCTGTAGATTGCCTTAGGTAAGATGGACATCTTCACCATGTTGATTCTTCCAATCCATGAGCATGGGATATTTTCCCACTTGTTTGTGTCTTCTTTGATTTCTTTGAGCAGTGTTTTGTAGTTTTCATTGTAAAGGTCTTTCATGTTTCTGGTTAGGAAGATGCCAAGGCATTTAATTTTTTTTGTGGCTATTATGAATGTAAGAAAATAATATGTATTAAAAACTTGACAGAAATTGTAGTATGCAAATGGCATCTTAGGTTAATCTTGTTTTCTTTTTTCTCTAGAAAATCATCCCAGAACCCCAAAGAGAATGAAAAACAGAAAGTATGTTATATCTTTGATGAAACTAGGAGGCAACTAAAATTCCAAACTTCAAAAATAGATGGAAAGGGAAAATAAACCAGCATAGGTATTTCAAACAGAGGAATTGAAGGCAAGGGATTGTTTACACAAATGTGGGAAGAGAGGAATGAGAATGAAGGGATTCTGTAGAAGCAAAAAGGAAAGTGTTTTACTGAGAGATTGGAAACTGGTAACATAGACTCGTAAGCCTGTACCTGTTGCTGCATTGCTAGAGAAATGATTGCTATTGTTTCTGGTGTGCTGAAGAAGTATTGCCTTGGTTGGAGCTAGCAGTGCTGAGTTGGTGGTGCTATCCAAGTTGTTGGAATTTGCGGTAACTTATCCTTTCTTTAATCAAAGTAACTGTCATTAAGTGAGAAGTGACTGGGAGTAAAAAGCAAAAATTTTCTCTTTGTCCTTTCTTTTCATGGGTCAGTTTTCATATTGGCAGACACTAACAGCCAGGCATCTGGAAAGGGAATCTGGGAAAGGGTTGTAGAATTCCAGGCTCAACAGTAGTATAGAGCAAGGGATAGAAGGAGGTTTGGGGTTTGGGAGATGGGAGGTCAATTACTGGATAGACTGCCCAAAGCAGCAGTGATCGAATTGAGATTAGTGTTGGGTCTAGGATTTGATTATACCCTACATACAAGCTATTAATAATAAGTCATTCTATTACTATCTCATGGGTTGCTTGCAGAAGACATAAAAATCCTGGGTCAGAGAAAAATGACCCTATGCACAGCAAGCCGTATGGACATCAGCATGCTCACGTTTTCCCCTTGTCCCGCAAGTTTCATGGGGAGTCAATGCAGAGAGCCCAGATGGATTTCATTATGGAGAGATACACTGAGCTTGGGGAATTCACTGCTTTTACAGCAAGTAGTTAGCAATACTGCTATTTTTCCTGGAAGGGCTCGTTACCTCATCTTTCAGGGTTTGCTGCAAACACAACCCTAAGAGATGGTCCAGGCAGAGGGTGTTTCATTCTTAGCACAATAAGATGTGTAGGGTCATGAGAAACCCAGGACAGTCTGTTCTAACAGTTTCTGGAAGGAAATGATTGGATGGGCATTTGGGGTAACATTATGTTCAGGATAGGCTCTGTAGCTGGTGTATTGGCTTGCTAGCATGGCATTGGAAACATCTGGGTAATGAACACTTATTTTATTTTTTTGTAAAACAAAGTTTTAAAAATTTGGGGATTGGAACCGAAAGTAATCAATGAGGCCTGTGTTTGTTCTGAGTGGACCATACTCTTCAGTGTTCTGTAGTGGAATTTTATACATGACAACACCAATATTGATAAGATGTACCTTGTCCGACCATACACAGAACTAACTAACCAACTCTTCTCTCTCTCTGTCTCTCTGTAAAGATGGACTTAGTTTGAGGTTGAGCTTTCAGAACTCTGAGGAGATGCTTACTTACTCAGACTTAGTACTTGCTCTTGTGCACTACCCAGGCAGGGTTTTTAAGAGACTTTGTGACCTATACTCCATTTATTGCTGATCTCTCTGCTGTGTACCCCAGCTGTGCTGACTTCATTCTGTAGCCTTCAGATAAGTGAACATTGATTGATATAAACATATTATCTATATTTTGTCTGGATATTAGTCTGAGTGTACTGTTGACATCTATAAACATAGTGATCATGCGGATTAGTATCAGAAGCAAGAATGATGCAAAGAAGTAGACCATTATGTCTGTGAGGAAAATGCCTGAATAATGAAGGGGTGGAAGATGGTTTTGGAATGCCTTGTTACTTTGTTGACCTGTGTTTTGAGGTTTATTCTCTCAGCTTATCACCTTTAGGGTTGTCCAACTGAATGATCTCTGTTACTGTAGGAGGTCCATTCAAAGTAGCACGCCCTCTCTCTTGGAGTGATATGGTACCTCACTGTTACTAGTTCTGGGGCAATACAATATCTCTCTATGGCTTCCCTAGACTCTGTCCACACTTTTGTAAATAATTCTGGTTTTGGTAAATAACTACCTGATATGAGTGTGCCGATTATTTCATTGGAGGGCCTCTACTGACACATTTTCTTTGGTCGTTTACACAAAAGAATGGTTAAGAGCAAGAGCATGATCTCTCACTAGTCTTTCTAGATGTCTGCAGCTTAGAGTGAAAGATCCAAAACCAGCTCTGGTATTGATCTCTCCAACAATCTTGTTTAAAGCTTCAGGATTTATAGACTTGAATATGGAATATATGAGTCTATTTTGGTGGACAATGATGAACATGCACTTTGGAAGCAGTCATTAGTAATGCTATGATATTTAGACATAGTATAGTATTTTTAGTATTTATGTTAAAAGTGGAATGGTGTAATTATAGTATCCTAATTCTTATCAGTGGCACTTGATGGAATCATAGCAATGATAATTATGGCATCCAACAAAGCTTGGGAGACTAAACTGTGGTCACCAGCTAATGTGTGAACATGAAAACACTGTCCTGGGAAAAGAAAAACTGAAAAAGAAAAATTATAGTTACCCTTAAATTCAATAACAATTTATTAAAAGGTACAGGTTCAATTTTTGGAAGATACAAAAATGAAAAGGCTAGCAAAAAAGTATGATCAAATATGAAGTGGTATGTGAAATGCATTCTGGTTTCTAAACTTTCTCTTTATTGGATAATTCTAATATATGGGTAGAGGAATCTTACTGCATTAGTTCTTGTGAGGAGATGTAAAAGTTGTTACAAGAAAAAAAAAACTCAATCTATAGAACTGAGGCCATGAGAAAACTGAAAAGGGAAGTGACAGGTTGTAGGCTAGACCCTGGAACTGGCTTAACATCCTGTAACTAGACTCTCAGAGACATCTGTGAACTGACCTTATTTGAATTCTACAACACAGCGTTCAGGAAGCATTTGGACCAGGTTGTTAAACTGGCCCGAGAAAGTTGAGGGCAGTGGATGAGGAATGTGTTTATGTAGTGCACAGTCTTCTATGAGCATGTTTTACACTATAGAATGCCAAGATCAATGAGGCTTACATGGCTTAGGTGAGGGCTTCCTTGGCATATGTCCAGACAAGGCAATATCTCATTCTTCCTGATTTATCATCTGCCACTCTGTGGGGTTTCCTTGAGGGAATCTAAAAGTGTATCTCCCAGGCTGTCATTAGGTAATGTTGCTGAACTTTTTGCTTTGTACATTGATGACATTTTTTTTCTCCATCTTTCAGATCAGTGTTTTCAAACAGTATTTATCACAACTTATTAGTCGGTTGTAAAATCAATTTTGTGAGATGCAAATAGCATTAAAAGAAATAGAGTAGGCTAGCAAATGTCAGAGTCCTGCTATATAGAAAGGGGGGGATACAGTTTGTGGTACTGTTATGTTTCCAGTATGTGTGTATACACACACACACACATTTAGATTGTGACACACACACATATGTTAAACCATATAAAAATATTATTGTGATCAAGGTCAAAATTTTAGATAAATAAACCCTCTTTGACTGAAGGTTTGTCTGTGTGTGAGCTCTGCCAGCCTGAACAACTATTGATTTATCAGTACAGTGGTTGTGCACTCTGAAAAATTCGTGTTTTGAAAAGATGATGTGCTATACTGTGTCACTGTTATTGTTCAAATATTCAGGTAGTTAAGAATTTGTGATGATATGACTCACTAGTGAAGACCTCGGAGCCTCTGTAGGTAAAGCAAGCTCCAAGGGGCACGTCTTTGAATTCAAATCCAGGACCAGTGGCACTGAACTTTTTTATTTTATGCACCTGAACCTCCCTCCAGGGCAGTGGATAGTGCCTCATGGTAGAATTTCTTTACTGTGTCTCAGAGTCCTCCCTCCTAAGGAACACTCCTTCTCACTCTTTCTGAGGGATTCTGTTTCCTTCTTATGGTGTCACTCACCTTTCTGTTCTGGATGCCTCAGAGCCCTACTCCCATTGAAACTGAGCCCAAGTTCTCCATCTTCTTTGTGACCCAGATCTTTTCCTTCTCAGCGTGACACTGGACACTGCTGTATTTGCATTTTAGCAAAGAGCTGCTGAGTGTAGGATTGTAGATGAAACGTGACCATCCATGTCGTCTGTGAAGAGGACAGACTAACCTGAAAGGCCAGAGAGGATTCACTAAGCTGTGCTCTATGACAGACTAAACTGGGCAGAGACAAGAGACAGATACTGTGAAGCAACAGGTAGAGTGGATAGATTCACCAAGAAAAATTTCAAATCAGCGAGGAGATTATATACCTCAACAGAAAGAGCAACGATCAGAGCTGCCTAATTGCTGATATGTTGGGACTTGCTGAGGGGGCGTTCCTGGTTCTCTCTGGTACTCAGTTCATTTTGGGAATTCTAGGGAATGGTTTCATTGGTTTGGTCAATGGTGGCAGCTGGTTCAAGAGCAAGAGAATGTCTTTGTCTGACTTCATCATCACCAACCTGGCCCTCTCTAGGATCATTCTACTGTGGATTTTCTTGACCGATGCCTTTTTAATAGTGTTCTATCCTGAAGAACATGATTCAGGGACAATAATGCAAATGGTTGATATTTTATGGACATTTACAAACCACCTGAGCATTTGGCTTGCCACCTGTCTTGGTGTCTTTTACTGCCTGAAAATTGCCAGTTTCTCCCACTCGACATTCCTCTGGCTCAAGTGGAGAGTTTCCAGGGTGGTTGTATGGGTGCTGTTGGGTGCACTGCTCTTGTCCTTTGGTAGTACCGTGTCTCTAATCAATGAATTTAAGATCTATTCTGCCCTCAAGGGAATTGATGGCACAGGGAATGTGACTGAACACTTCAGAAAGAAGAGAAATGAATATTATCTGATCCATGTTCTTGGGACTCTGTGGTACCTCCCTCCCTTAATTGTGTCCCTGGCCTCCTACTTTCTGCTCCTCCTCTCCCTGGGGAGGCATACACAGCAGATGCAGCAAAATGGTACAAGCTTCAGCGATCCAAGCACTGAGGCCCACAAGAGGGCCATCAAGATTATCCTCTCCTTCTTCTTTCTCTTCCTACTTTACTTTCTTGCCTTTTTAATTACATCATCTGGTCATTTTCTACCAAAACCTAAGACGGTTAAGATGATTGGGGAAATAATTACAATGTTTTATCCTGCTGGCCACTCATTTGTTCTCATTCTGGGGAACAACAAGCTGAAGCAGGCATTTGTGGAGATGCTTTGGTGTGAGCGTGGCTCCAAGGAACTCTTTTTCCTATAGAGTACCAGAGGGCATGGTGTGGAGCCAGGAGTCCTTCTCCCTGACTCAAGATTGTAGGACTCTTCTTGACCCTCCTATGATACCAGTTCTGTAACAACAGTAGGAGATAAACACTGATTGCTTTGCACCTGTTCCCACTTGGCGGCCTATTCCAAGGTGAAAGACACATGGCCTCTCTCTGTATGGTTGCTTTTGCAGGGAGTGGGAGGCAGAAAAGTAGTCTTTGGGAAATGTCAATGTTGTAAGAACATTTTCACTGTGTAGATGTGGAACTGGATTTTAATAATCATTAGCTCAACATAATGAGTCTGATTACTAGTTTCAACTTAAATTTGATTCTAGCGATGATAAACAGATGGACTCACAGTGGACTTGAGGGAATAAGCACAAGATTTTCAGTCCTGTAGATGTGTGTTTGAATCCTGGTTCTGCTAGTTTCCTGGTGGTATCAATTTTGGTCTCAGGTGAGTTAGTTACCTGTTTGATTCTCTCTTGCCTCATCTTAAAATGTGGACTATAACATCGACTTCACAGGGTATTAAAGATTCACAAGACAATGTGTACAGGCATTTTAGCAGTGTTGTGTAAAGTACTCAGTAGGTGAAGGCTATTATAACAGTAACTATAATTATGCAGCAACAGCAGTTCTTATACATCTCCACAAACGTGTTGTATGGTGATAAAAGCAGTGGAGTGAAAATCAAGATCCTTGGATTCTAGATTTTAATCCAGTCTTGCATTTCACGATCATTTTGCTAAACTAAATTTTTAAGTAATTGTTTTTGTGTTATTTAGATTAGGCAAAAGTCCAAGCGTTTCTCTAAACAAAACAAAATAAAACAAACCAAGATGCATATCTGGTTTTAAGATTACAGTTTTATCAAATATAAGAAGATTTGATAGGTGTATTCTATTTTATTTAAATAGAAATATATAGGCATTGATTTATCTCCTGTTATTGAACAATTTTGACACATCAGTGAAAATATTACTGTTTAATATCATGAAGAATTCTCAAACTTGCAAACATTTATTTAGGACAGATGGCATTTCTGAATCTGAATATCTAGCACTTAATGGGGATTTTAGGGGTAGAGTGTCGTGGCTAAGAATGTGAACCCTGAAGCTAGACAGCCTGTGCTTAAATCCTGGCCCTGGCCTTTATCAACTGGGTGACCTTGGGGAAACTTCTTAACCTCTCTCTTTTTCACTTTCTTAATTTGTAAAATAGAAATAGTAATAGCATTTTTTTATAGGGCTGTTGGGAGGAATGAGTGAATTAACACATGAAAAGCGTTTAGAGTCTTACGTGGAATAAATAATCAACATTGTTATTGTTATTGTTATGTTATTTTATGAAAAGGGATATGTTTTGACAGTGTAAAGGATCATTACATTCTGGACATATATAACAAGAAATTAATATTAGGATTGCTCTGGGATTTGTTTTCAAATTTTAAAAAATATTATTTTGTAGAGACAGGGTCTCACTATGTTGCCCAGGCTGGTCTCAAACTCCTGGGCTTAAGTGATCTTCCTGCCTCTGCCTCCCCAAGTGTTGAGATTACAGGCATGAGCCACTGTGTCTAGTCCTGCTCTGGGTTGTATATATTCATTTTTAAAATTACAGGAATAAAATGTCTTTTGGTCTTCAGAGTTTGCTTTTAAATTAATACTTGCTTCCTGATGCTGCTAGGGAAATTCCTAATTCTAAAATTCCCTTTAGAAAAGGTATCTGCTGAAACTTAAAGAATGATTTAAGATTCATTTATAATTCACTAAGATGTAAGAATGCTACTAGTTCTGAAATTAACAAAAATCTCTGCTTCTTTTCAGCCTTGGAGAGTTTAGATGTGGAAGTCTATGCTGTCTTGATTGACATCTGCTTTGTCCACCCTGACCCCCTGTTCTTTAACTCAGCCTCCCACTCTTGAACACTTGTTCCTCCTATTTCCTGTTACTTCAACAAATTCTCTGCTTATGGTCCTTTAACCCTTACCTGAACTCCTGATCTGCCTATTAGTTCAGATGTTGGGCTTTTCCTCCCTTTTCATCAAGCATAATATCTCACTAGAGGTTTTGGCTGGACTATTCTTTGGCTCTTGGAGCCTTCAGCTGACTTCTGTGGTTGTCTCTCCTATTCCCATTGTGGCATCAATAAATCCTTTCTTAACCTAATAGATTCAGGTATGGTACAGGGGACATGCTGACGTTACCACTACTGTTCATTTTATTGGCATCTGTAGTGTGAGTGGAAAGTACAGAATTCCCTGAGGGAGAGACTAATGTAGTAGCCCAATTTGTTCCTTGAGAGAAAATGTGGCACTTCCACATCATCCATTTCCAACTTCTCTTCCAAAGAAATTTGAAGGTGACTCCTGGAAAAGCTAAGACTTTTTAATGTGACTTCAGTCACATGGAGACTGCCATTAATCAAAGTTGATGGGAGTAGGGCACAGGTCTGGATGGTGGGTGACTTACTGAGGAAAGGACTCTTACCTGTTGCTAAAAGTACAATAGTGGGAAGTCTGTTTTGGAGAGGATACAGGTCTTCTAAATCCATCCGGGGGAGTGCCTTATCTGACAGCTCCTCACTGGTTCCCAGGGTAGGGGACTTACTTATTCAATGCTTTAAGCCCAGTTTTGAGAAACAGGAAGATGTATCTTGTTTGTTTTGTTTTGCTTTAAATTAATTAGCTTCAGTTGCTAAATCCCTTAAGATTCTTAAGTCTAGTTGTTTCATGAACAAGGGGCCAAGGTATGGCTTTGCTCCCCTGTGGCCTGGTACCTTGGATCAAAATATGGGGATATCCTGCAGATTGTCTCTGCATTTGGAGTCCAATTACATGATAGAGCTGGTTTCCAAGGCCCTTGTTTCTTCCAAACACATCTATTTTTTGATGTATTGCTGGGAACCTAAAAGCAAACTTATAATAGTAGTTCATGAGACCTTCTACCTTTTCATCAGGGACCCTTATGTTCTATGTTCCATGGGACTACTCATTTTTAATCCACTCATAGATCCTCACTCTTAATGACATTGAACAATTATTTGGGTTAGGAGGATTATAAATGAAAACATACAAACATAAAACACATTCCAACATTTCTCTCAGTGACTGCCAATGCTCTTTACATGGTACAGTTTTCCAAAGGTAGATGAACAGACCTATCTAGGGGGTCTTAAAGTTGAGTTTGTGATTTTATTGCTTTGGATAGGTAGAAAGGAAAGTCAGTGTTTTTTATTTCTGCAAAGGTTTCTATTTTAAGAATGCAAAAGTGGCCTTATAGATGCCAGCAACTGCTGGTGACAATTATATTTTATTTTCTGGTGTTTCTACATTTTTCTGGACTAGAAAATGTATAGTATAGCCATTAAGAGTGTTAATTAGAGGATTAGCTCTGGCTAATCTGGAGTCTGGATTCAAATCCTGACCCCAACACTTAGTAGATACATGATCCTTGGCAAATTACTAAAGCTCCTAGAACTTCATCATAAAATAGGCATGCTTTATAGAATTGGTGTGAGGAGTAAATAGAACAATGCATGTAAAGCATTTTAGCAATTAAAGCATAGTAAATGCACAACAAATACTAGCTACTCCTATTTTAACCTCTCAAGTTGTGCCTGAGTTAACTACCTCTGGAGTCCTCCTCTTATGATATTGAATGCATGGGCTTGTTGCTTGTTGTTCTTCCAGCCCTCAGAGGATGATGGGGAGAAGAAGAGGGAGAGAGAAAACGGATGGCACGTTGGGCATGTGAGAGTCCTAATGACTCCCCCCTACTTTCAGGACTGGTTAAAAGCTCCCAAACTGCAGTCAGTGGGAGTAAAGCACAGGTAGAGACTGTGCCTGTAAGTGGCAGTACCCAGGGGACAAAGGACCTCTCTACCTGGAAGCCAAAGGAGATGAGGTGATAGAAGCAGAGACCGCAGACTCTGCTCTGGTGCCACCAGGTAGAACCCTTTCCCCATATACCAGACCCTAGCATGGCATGGAGAGAATGTCTCAGAGACTCTTGTTTTCAAATCTAAAGAACATTTTCTGAAGATACTCTTTGTATTATCCCGTTGCACTGAATACCTCCCCCAACCAGGGACTCAGGAGAAAAACTGTATTACAGGTAAAATAGAGAACCTGATTTTTTCTCCACATTTGAGCTTGTAGAGAGAGCAAATTTGTTAACCCCACTACAATTAAATTGTCCTTGTTATTTGGTGGAGCTGGGCGATAAAGCAACTTTTCCAAGTTAACCCTGAAATACCAGGAGTGCCAAAAAAATGTATACACATTTTAAGTGATGTTATCTATGCATTATTTTTTGAAGTTGAACTAAATTATGGCAGCAATGTGTAGTATGGCGTTCGCTCAACCGTGCTTTTGCCATGTTCCTTGCTGTCCTCCTATCATATAGTGACACTAGCATTTGATTAATGTCATCTTTTAAGCAAACGTCATACTACCTATTACACATTACTACTGTAATTCAATTAAACTGCAAAAAGTAATACATTACTTAAATCGTGTATACATTTTTTGGCATCCCTGTATATGTTTTCAAAAATTCATAAGCGGAGTGTCTTGGCCATGTTCTATCTAGCCTCACTGTCCATTTATTGCAGTATAGGATATTCATAGCCAGAGAGGAAAGATTTCTAAAATTTTCTTGGTTCTTAAGGCTTGTACCCTTATTGTCCAGCTAGCAGATCTCTTTGAGAAAGGGATAAGTCCTGGCTAGCTGCTGGATGTTGTATTTCAGGAATAAATACATTCCTCACTCCATTTTGGGTCAGGCTTGCCCTGATTCCTGTTTATTCTTTCCCATCACAGATGTTTATTTAACACTGTGTGCCAAGGACTACCTGGCATAGTTCCTTTTCTCAAAAACATTACATTTAGTGGGTAATAAATACACAGACACAAGTATTTCATCTCTGCGTCATTGAAACAGATGCTTCAGATATGATGAAAGGATTATATTACCACAAGAGGATCCTGCACAGGTGATTTTTTTCTCCAGTCGCCTTTCTGGCAGCCATGAAAACACACTGCTCAGATCTCTGCTGTGGAACACAACTGGCTGATGTCTCCAGCTGCAGAACTCTGCCACTACAAGGCCACATTTCCTGCAGGTTTCTCACAGCCAGTGACGCGCACTGTGCTCACTAAGGCAGGTCTACTCTACTGAGACATGGTGCTCCTCCCACAGGCATTGTTCCCTGAGGACTTTCCATCAGCTTGACTGAAACTCTCTTGGAACTGTGCTGTAGTGTAGGACTCTCCCTAACCAATTTTTCTTTCGTCTCCCTCCCTTTTTATAGCTGTCAGGCCCACATGGTTGTCTGAATACTCTGCTCACCTCTCCTGGCTCCCTTTCACTTAAAATCTTTTGCAAATCCGGGTTTTTTTCAGCCTCTGCTTATTGGGAGACCTGAGTTAACACACTCTCTTATATAAATACTAAAAGACACACACATACAGAGAGAGAGAGAGAGAGAGAGAGAGGGAGGGAGAGAGAGAAAGAGAAAGAGACAGAGACATCGAGACCTAAGTGCACCAGAATTTTGGAAATCATCCAAGAGTCTGCCTCTTCCTAAAGCCTCAATAACCCTTTGGTCATCAGATCCCTTTGGTTGTTCTTTAAAAAATTTTATCTCGCCAGGCTCGGTGGCTCAGCCTGTAATCCCGCACCTTGGGAAGCTGAGGTGAGTGAATTGCCTGAGCCTGTGGGTTCGAGACCCGCCTGGGCAACTTGGTGAGACCTCATCTCTACAATAAATCAAAAAATTAGCCGGGTGTGGTAGCTCGTGCCTGTAGTTCCAGCTACTTGGAAGGCTGAGGCAGAAGGATCGCTGGAGCCCAGCAGGTTGAGGTTGCGGTGGCCAGGAGTGGCCACTGCACTCCAGTCTGGGCGACAGAATGAGACTCCAACTCAAAAAAAAAAAAAAAAAAAGAAAAGAAAGAAATTTATCTCAACTATCCCATGGTCCCTATTTCTACTCTTTTCAGCCCATCAGAGTGACTGCAACAGGATTTTAACTAGTTTCCTGTTTCTAACTTTGTCCCTTTCCAGCAAAGCATTTTCACATTACTTGGATTGTGTTCTTCATATAGTGAAAATACAAAAATAATTTTCTCCTCATAAAGTCCTGTACTGACTCTCCATTGCTTTGAGTAAAGTCCAAACTCCGCTTGCAGCATAAAGCTAGTCATCAGGTCTGTTTTTCTTTCTAGTTCCATTTTCTCATTCCTTACTTCTCCAAAAGAACCTTGAACTACTTCTACTTCCCAAATATACCATACTCTTTTTGCTGCTATGCTTTTCCGTAAGCTACTCTTTTTGCCTAGAATTCATTCCCTGTCTTACTCATCAGCTGTGCTTACTTCTCTTATTCTTCCAGACCTGCCTCTTCCAGGAAACTTTTCCTGACTCTTGCAGGTGAAGTTAAGCACCTTCTTAACTATGTGTTTTCCTCATGTTGTACATGACTCTGATCATTAAATTACTGTGACAATTATGTCCAAAATCTGTACCTACTATGGTTTAGATACTCCATGATTTATCTTTCCAGTTTCCTCTCTTTAGCACTTCTTCTCTATGCACTCCTCCCCTCTTGTTTCCTGAACCTACCACAGACTGTCATCTCTGAGTTTGCATGGAGAGTTCTCTTCTGTTTCCAATATGCTTCTACCTCTCACCATGGCTTTTTTCTTGGATAATCCCTTTGTAGCTTTTAAGACTTAATTCTTATGTCTCCTCAAGGAAGCCTTTCCTGAACTGCCAAGGTTGGATGAAGTGTGTCTCCTGAACCCTCCCATTGCATTCTTTGTTTTTTCTTATTATAACATCGGAAACTCTAACCTCTAGCTATCTGTTTGTATCTTTTACTATTCTGTATGTTCTTCAAAGGCAGGGTGTACTGTGGGTGATTCCTCCCTATTCCCTAGTACCTCACGAAGGGGCTGCCTGATAATAACAATTTATTAAATGAAAGATCCAATGAGGGGCAGTCTAAGGTAGTAGAAAGAGCTACATCTCAAAAAGACCTTTCAGTTTAGCCACTGATTTGCTGCCATGGGTTCACGGTGTTGAGAGGTGGGATCGTTAAGAGCGGATTAGGTCCTGAGGGCTTTGCTCACATGATTGGATGAATGCGGAAGTGGTTTTGTATTGTAAGCATCTGGCCCCATTTTCCTGTCTTGCTCTCATACACACATTCTTGCCCTTCTGCCATGTCATGAAGCAGTAAATAGGCTCTTACCAGATGCTGAGTTGGCTCCAATGCCATGTTCCTGGACTCCCCAGCCTCTGATACTGTGCACCAAATAAACCTCTTTTCTTTATGAATTACTCAACCTATGGTATTCTGCTATAGCAGTAGAAAATGGACTAGGACATTTGGTATAGTAGTAAGCATTCACTTACTTTCTCTGATCTTAATTTTCCTTATTTGTAAATAGGATCGATCATATCCTCCTTCTGGGACTGTTTTAAGGATAATTGACATATAAAATGACAGGTGCGCTGCTGGGACCACAGAAAGTACTTAAAAAAAACCCAAGAAAGTAAAGTTTTCTTTTTTTTCCTAAGTTCCATATAATACTCTTTTGAAAAAATGTCAAAGTGTAATTCCTGTTTATTCATGACTGACCTCATCCATCAGAGTCATCATCAAACAGCCAAAGTGCTATCCTTTTGCTTTGACTATTTTTCCTAAAGTTTCTCCTACAGGCCTGTCTAGTAGCAGATTTGGGACCTATGACTGCAGTGCCCACTAGTGGGTCTTCTTGGGCTCTTGTAAACACTCGGACTTACAAGACTATCTTAGGCCACAGTGGTATCATTTTACTTAGGTGGGATATAGTTTAGGGACCCAGATTACCACCAGGGCAATGCTAGGCCTTCCTCTTTTGTAGAGTCTAGCAGGCCATACAATTCAGGTATATTGAGATGAGATCTATGTTAGGGTAAGGATGGGAGCTTCCCTAAGTTAAAAGCTTCATGAAATTGTCCCAAAGGGGACAATTTCTCTTGTAATATTTTTATAGACATAGTTTCTAAGGTTGTGTCAGAGACACACTCATGAGAAGAGTCACCACACTCAGGGAATCACCATGTAGTTTTATAGTTCACTTATAGTTCCCTCCAGTTGAGATACAATTTGCCAATCTGGAGTCTTATTTTATTTTTTTAAATCTAAAAACACAGCTGATGCTTTTACCCTTATCAGATTGACAAAAAGAACAGAGCTAGAAAGTTTAACTGAAGGTCAAATTCTCATGCAGAGGGAGAAAGTGTTCTGTTAACACTTTTCCTGTACTGACTCTCTCAGAAATAACTTCTGACTGAGCCAGTTTACTCACCGACCATGCTAGCAAGCCTGATCACATCTTAAGTAGCACTTCCTGCTATTGAGAACCTAGCAATCTGGCATATCACACTCTGGATGGGGTCTGTTACTAATTCTGGGCTTCCCACTCTTTTTGGGAACTTTTTTTCATATCTTACTCTATATTATTTAGCCTATTTAAATGTAATGTCTGTAGTATTTCAACTTCATTACCTTAATGCAGTCATGGATTTTATGGACAATTAATTGGAAATCTGTACCATAATTTTCCCTTTAGTCATGGCCTTGCTGGTTTACTCTGTTTGCCTATCTAACTGATCTGGACATGCCTCTGTCAGTGCCCATTAGTTTTGTATAAAAAATTTAGATAAGCACCTGGGTTTCAGCTCAAGAAATTGCTTCAACTGTGCCTTCCTGTCATCTCTCTCTATCTTATTTTTTTTAGTGAGAAGGCAGGATTTATTGAGAGGACAGAAAAGCTCCCACAGTGGGAAGGGACCTGAAGAGATTGTCCCTTGTAATCAGTCTTAAAGAGCTTCGTGAAGCCGGGCTCGGTGGCTCAGCCTGTAATCCCGCGCCTTTGGGAGGCTGAGGTGAGTGGATTGCCTGAGCCCGCGGGTTCGAGACCCGCCTGGGCAGTGAGACCTCATCTCTACAATAAATCAAAAAATCAGCCGGGCGTGGTAGCGCATGCCTGTAATTCCAGCTACTTGGAAGGCTGAGGCGGAAGGATCACCGGAGCCCAGCAGGTCGAGGCTGCGGTGGCCGGGAGCGGCCACTGCACTCCAGTCTGGGCGACAGAGTGAGACTCCAACTCAAAAAAAAAAAAAAAAAAAAAAAGAGCTTCGTGAATTTATTTCCATCTTCTGGACCTGGTTATCATCATATCTAAGCTCTTTCTTCTTGTCTATTCCCATGTGGATTTGGTAGTAGGACTTTGTGCTATACCTTGCTCCTGATATATGCGACTGCATCCAAGATTGCACCTTGGTTTCACTTAACTGCTGGAGTTATAAGAGTGCCATACTCTTGCTCTCACATATGGTCCTCCATCATATAATTTTCCAGGAATACAATACCCTTTACTATCTGAGCAAGTATGGAGAAATCATGCAATGAGATGCCTAGCTATTGGCTCACAAAACTGTTGCTGGTTACTTTGTACCAAGGTACTTTTGTTGTTGTTGTTGTTGTTTTTGAGTTGGAATCTCACTCTGACATCCAGGCTGCAGTGCAGTGACACAGTCACAGCTACCACAGCCTTGACCCACTGGGCTCAAGTGGTCCTTCTACCTCAGACTCCAGAGTAGCTGGGACTATAGGCATATGCCACCATGCCTTGCTAATTTTTTGATTTATTGTAGAGACAAGGTCTCACCACATTGCCAAGGCTGATCTCGAACTCCTGGGCTCAGGCAATCCTCTTGCCTTAGCCTCCCAAAGTGCTGGGATTACAGGCATGAGCTATGACACTTGTCCTCATACCAGGGTACTTTGACAGACAGTTAAGTACCTAAGAAATAGCCACATGTGATCTAAACATAAACCCAGATATATGAAGGAAGCACATGAAAGGGCTGGCTTATTTTTCCCCCTAAGCAAAAACAGAATACAACAAATGATTATGGCATAAGTCTATGTATGTAGACAGAGAATGCAAAACAAAGAAATCATGAAAGAATGGGATTAATTGAGAAAGGTTTCCTCGGGGTGGCATCAGGTCCTTGAACTTGATCTGTTGGATAACTGTAGATCACTGTAGGTGTCAAAGGTTAAAGGAGTGGCATTGATGTGGTCAGAATGATAGTTGGAGAAAATGGCCACAGCAGCAGCACATTAGAGGAGAGAGAAAAATTGTATTCTGATAGTCCATGGGCATGTGGATGGCAGTAGGTGGCCAGGAAGGAGGCATGGGGATTGCTACCATATTCTGGCACTAGGAGTAAAAACATGTTCAGTGTGAAACAGAGGTAGAAACAGTGGTGAGCTGGAGCTCTCTAATTTGAATTTGAAGTCCTTAGAGCCTGCTGTGATTCTTGCTTTTTCACCTTCCTGCTGTTGGAGGAGTGGACTCCCAGTTTCACTTGGGGTTTTTTAATTAGGCATTTCTAAGGAAAACAGGATATGAATGAAGAAATTGCAATGCAATCCTTGGAAGATTTGAATCTCAGTAAAAGCAGCTGACTCTTAGACCATGAATGGCTCATTTGTCATGCTGGGGAGAAATTAAAAAGGAGTTGTCCTTTCTGGCTGGATGCTGCTGCCTGCTTATACATTTCAATATTTCTCCTGCTTCCACCATCAGCACCACAACTACTGAATCCTCAATGAGTAAAGATGCTTCTGGTGTTCTATTTCTTTGCTGTTATTGTCTCAGTTATTTTTAATTTTGTAGGAATCACTGTGAGCCTGTTTATTACAGTGGTCAATTATAAAACTTGGGTCAAAAGCCACAGAATCTCCTCTTCTGATAGAATCCTGTTCAGCTTGGGCATCACCAGATTTCTTATGCTGGGATTGTTTCTACTGAATGTTATTTATTTCAACTCTTCACATCTTAAAAGGTCAGTCTACATGTCCACATTTTTAATGTTGAGTTGGATGTTTTTGGACTCCAGTAGTCTTTGGTTTGTGACCTTGCTCAACAGCTTGTATTGTGTGAAGATTACTAACTTCCAACACTCAGTGTTTCTCCTGCTGAAACGGAACCTCTCCTCAAAGACCCCCAGGTTGCTACTGGTCTGTGTGATGATTTCTGCCTTCACCACTCTCCTATATGTTGTGCTCAACCAGATGTCACCTCTTCCTGAACTTGTGACTGGGAGAAATGGCACATTATCTGACATCAGCAAGAATGTCTTATCTTTGGCAGCCTCTTTGTTCTTGAGCTCATTTTTCCAATTTGTCATTAATGTGACTTCTGCCTCCTTGTTAATATATTCCTTGAGGAGACATATACGGAAAATGCAGAGAAGTGCCACTGGTTTTTGGAATCCCCAGACAGAAACTCATGTAGGTGCTATGAAGCTGATGATCTACTTCCTCATCCTCTACATTCCTTATTCTGTTGCTGCCCTGCTCCTTTATATCCCTTTTCATGTAGGGTTGGACCTTGAGACCAGAGCCATTTGTATGATTTTTGCCACCCTTTACTCTCCAGGACATTCAGTTCTCATTATTATCACACATCCTAAACTGAAAACAAAAGCAAAAAGGATTCTTTGCCTCAAAAATAATGGAATTTCAGTAGTAAAGACTGTCTAGATTCACCTCATAGTTTAAGAGCAAGATTTTCTCTGTTAGCAGTCTTTCCAATGGTTCAAGGAATTTATTATGTGATTGTAGATCTGCTATTCTAGGCCTTTGAGAGTCTGTGTTTCAGTTTATTCTGGTTTTTTTTTTTTGCTCGTATTTTCATTTATTCTCTAAGGTACTTGTTGAGTTATTACTTACCATGTATTCTGCAAGGCCATTGCATCTCTGGAAAATGGAAATTTCTATGTTGTTCCAAATGAAATATAATGGGAAGTTCTACCAAATTGGGGACTACATTGTGCAGGTGATTAGTTAAATATCTGTGGTTTAGCTGAGGAGCCCTGTTAAGCATTCAGCAATGGGTGACTGGTCATTGGGACTGACTAGTCTGGACTAAAGCAAAGGAGTGCAGTGCAAAGGAAAAAGAAAAAGAAAGGTTTCAGACAGAAAAGAAGGAAAGAAAAAGGTGAGAGAAAGAAGGAAAGGAAATATGTGTCCATGATGGGACAAGACAGAAACGAGGGTCCTTACACTTGCTAGGTGGCAGTAACTGAGCTATTACTACCAGGAAGTGCTAGGACTGAATTCGTAGGCTTGTTCTGGAAAGGAGGAAAGGGCGAGGGCTGGCGGGTAGAGGGAAGTGATTAGTATTAAGGAAGTTGAATCCAGAATGGTGCCAAGGATCTTAAAATCCAGGGAACTAGTCTAAGGTTGATAACCAGTGCCAAATAGTGAAATGAATGCCAAATTTACAAAATGCTGTACCTCACCATAGGACATGGAATTCAAGGGAAAGCCAAAGGAGTCAGTGACCTGGTAGTGGTAGCACTTGACTTTTGGTGAGTTTATTTAGTCTGTTTATGCACAGTTCTTCTCCAGAATGCTGTTTCTGGGGTTGGGACAGTAGGACTGTGGCTCCAAAGGAATAGGAATGTGAAGATGGGATGTTGACAAGTTTTGGAATAGAAATTGGAGAAAAATAATTTGTGTTTATGTAGTTTTTTTGGTGTTCATAAAATGCTTATGCAATATTCACATATCTCAAAGTAAAGAAATCTTCAAACTTTACAAATTGCCCAACTTTTCTCATTCTGGCCAACAGAATTTTGACTACAATATTCAGTAAGGATTATTCAAACTATTCTTTTACACTGCAAAACATGGAGGTATTTATCTTGTTAGAATCTTAAGATTAAGAGATAAGGGGATTCCTGAGAGTGATTAAATGTACACTCTGTCGTAAGAACTCTAAATGAATGGCAGAAACCCACATTGTTTCCCCAAATCTGTTCTCTGTCCTCTTTCCATTGTAATCAAATTGGTAACTGCACCAAATTGCCTTTTACAGTGTAAATTCCTCTTGTAAGTAGATATTTCCTTGTGTTTAAGTTCTGCTGATGGCATGTGAATAGAAGTAATGCATGTATTTCCAGTAGTGGCCCAAGCAGGCATGCCCTGTCTTTCCCATTCCCCTTTTCTTTTTTCTTTTACCCATGAGCTGGAATGATGATGTCATTATTGTCATCTTGGACCACGCAGATGAGGTGAATTCTTGGGGACAGTATAGTAATTCTCTGTCCTAAATTTGACTCCAGGGTTTTTGATATGCTAGAGTTGCCATGCCAGCTCCAGACTGCTCAAGCCTGAACTCCATGACTGTTCATGAGAAATAAACATCTCCATTCTTTCAGACATTGGATTTTTGATCTCTGTTACCTTAGTAAAATAATTTATGTAATACCTTAAGTATATACAATAATATAAAGGATGCCAAAAAAAGTATACACATTTCAAGAAAGGAAAAAATTATATTAGAATGAAAAGATAAATATAAGTCACATTTGGCTTCTGCAATTACAAGAAGTGCTCAAAATGGTTATCTTATAATCAGGCACTTCTGATTACAGCAAACTTCAAGTAATACATAGATAACATCTCTTTTTTTGGCACCCCGGTATATATCTTTATGATGAAATAGTATGTAATTATTTACTATCTCATGGTCAAAGAACATTTTTATATGCCCTACTAAATGAAATCAAAATCAAAATATGTATATGTAGAATAATGACAATTTTTGTAAAAATATGTATATATGATGAAAAATCTAGAAGGAAATATATAAAACTGTAAACAGCAAATTGTTTTAGGTGGGGAAGTTTTGAGTACTTTTAAAAAACATTTCCAAGTTTTCTATAATGTATATTTTCATATAATCAGAAAAAAATAATTTAAATACATATAGTCTATACACTCATCTATCTACCTATCTACCTACCAACTTATCTATGCATAGATGGGAGTTCTGATGTCAACATTCAGTTTCTCCTCACTAACATAGGTAAATGAGTAGTCTTTCTTCTGCTTCTCTGGATAATTTTCTTGTATTGGCAAAGTTCTGCCAATTAGGTCCTTGGTTGTCCTATACTGTCTTCATTTTTTTCCTCACCTGGGTTGGATGTACTGTCTTTGTAGTAGAACTTTTTTGCTATGTGAAGAAAGTCTTGAGTCTTAGGAACTTGCCCAAAATCTTCCTTGGGTATAGTTCCTATGAGTTTGGAGTTTTGTGATAGTTATAATTCAGAGGCACTTCTGTTTAATTTTTAAATGCTACAAACGCAATCATGTATGAGCTACATATCCTTTCTTTTTGAGTCAGGGTCTCACTCTGTTGCCCAGGCTAGAGTGCAGTGGCACAGTCATGGCTCACTGCAGCCTTGACCTCCTGGGCTCAGGCGATCCTTCTGCCTCAGCCTTACAAGTGGCTGGGACTACAGTTGCATGCCACCACTTCTGGCTAACTGTTTTTAGAGATGAGGTCTTGTATGTTGCCCAGGCTGATCTTGAACTCCTGGGTTCAAGCAATCCTCCCAGTGCTGGGATTACAGGTGTGAGCCACTGTACCCAGCTGACATTTTCATATATTATTAGTTCATCCCAGCTGTTATGGTAATGTAGGTTTTATTATATTCATTATATAGCTGAGAAAATTGAAGCACAAAGAAGCTATGTAATGGCTCGTAATAGTAGAACTAGGAAGAGTAGATTCAGAGCTCCAGTGATAGTTTATGACTTTAAAATTCTTTTCCCACTGTGTCACAAGGTGAGTAGAAAGACATAGGGACAAAGTGGGATCACACCCAATTAAACAGCTTTATTTTCCAGGACAAGAGAAAATATTCAAAGTGCTGTCTAAAGCATGTCCAGCCTGAACACCCACCCAGGACTGCTGAGGTATATATGAAGGTGCCCCCCTCCAATAAAAACCCAGGGTTATCTTTTGGAGCTTGGGCCTCTTGTAGTACAAGCTTCCCCTACTAGGAAAGTGTTCTAGGAACTCACTGGCATCAGTGTACCAGCTAGTGTTGTTTTGAGAAGCTGTGTTTGGCTTCAGTTAATTTTTTTTTGAGATTCTTTCAGTGTGTTTGCCTGTTTCCTGATGGGTGATTTACAAGCACACCCATCCACTCCATGCTGAATGTTCAACAGTTTTTGACAAAAAATGGCATGACCTTCATGGACCATCCTCTCTATTCACCTGATCTCATCCAAGAGACTGTTTTTTGTTTCTGTGGATGAAAACAGTCCTCAAAGGGAAACGCTTCACCAATGTAGAAGACATGAAACAAAAAGCACCAGAAGCACTAAAAGGCATCAAAATTGACAAATTCAATAACTGTTCTGAGAATTGGAAAAAGCATCTTGATAGGTGTATTGCATTAAACCAAGAGTACTGTGAAGGTGACTGAAGTAATTTCAATATGTTTGAATAAATACACATTTTTAAATAAATAAATATGGGTTTTTAATAATAAATAGACTCAGTAAGTTTTCTTTAAAAGTTTTCATATTTTCTTTAAAAGTACTAATTTAGTTCACATGCCTCATTGTCAAGATTGGATCAGAGGTGCTGAGAGATGGCATGACTTACCAGAGCTACCAGGTATATATGAGGGGGAATGAGAATAAATAAATACACATTTCTGTAATAAATACACATTTTAAAATAAATAAATTCAGGTTTTTTTGGGTAAGAGGCAAAGAATTGCACAGAAATTAGATTGGAAAAATAGTTTATTTAAAGAGTAGATTAGGTCAGGCTCAGTGGCTCAGCCTGTAATCCCAGCACTTTGGGAGGCCGAGGTCGAGGCGAGCGGATTGCCTGAGCCCACGGGTTCAAGACCCAGGCAACTTGGCGAGACCTCATCTCTACAATAAATAAAAAATTAGCCAGGTGTGGTAGCGTGCACTTGTATTTCCAGCTACTTGGAAGGCTGAAGTGGAAGGTTTGCCAGAGCCCAGCAGGTCAAGACTGTGGTGGCTGGAGGCGTGCCACTGCACTCCAGTCTGGGCGACAGAGTGAGACTCCAACTAAAAAGAAAAGTAGATGTGTGTGTGTGTGTGTGTGTGTGTGTGTGTGTGTGTGTGTGTGAGAGAGAGAGAGAGAGAGAGAGAGAGAGAGAAGAGAGAGAGAGACAGAGAAAGAGAGAGAGAGAGACAGAGAGAGAGACGGTGAATCCACTTCTCAAGAGAGAGAAGGGAGACAGGTGTCTGGAGAAAACATGGTGGTGAGTGCTTGGGACTCAATACTTTTAAAACTTCTTTTGTGGGTGGGAGGGGGAAGCGTTCATAGGAGCTGATGTCATGGTGATGGACAGCAGTGGATAGGTGTGTCAGTCTCTTAGATGAGAAGGGCAGGTAAGCACAGGAACTGTTGCCATGGTGATGGGGTGGTTGTCTATTCCACATAGGTCACAAAGGGCTGGTCACAATAAATTCAGTTAACTTGGTCCTTTATGGCAGGAAGACAAATACCTTGGATAAAAGTATTTAGTTAGTACAAAGCATGCTTGGCAGGGAAGGTGGTTGCTAGATAATCATCAGTCTAACTGGTCTTGTCTCTTGTTAATGATTAGAGGGCAAGTTAAAATAAAATGCTAAATGACAAAGCTTAAAATGGCTGCTCTTTGGCTAAAGTTACTCCATTTTTGTGTTTCACCCTTTCAACTTCGAAAGCCAGAGACTGTCTATGAAACTGAAGCTTACTGAAGTCATTTAAAATGAATTTTAAAATGATTTTTTGAACAAGTTAAATCTGGAGATGGATCCTCTCTTCTAGCCCACTGATTCTTGAAGAGAGCTGGAAGGATACGAAACATGTGACTTCATTGGTAATTTTTTTCCTTCAGATTTCATATTCCTTGTCTCCATTCTTTGTGGGTTGTGGGAGTGGAGGGGGAGGTGGAATTTGGCAAAACTCCCTAGGGATTTGGATATTGTGATCTAAGGAAAGGACAGATATACGTTTCTTTTTCCTCCCTGAGAGAACAGCCCACGGCCAGTGTTACTTCATTAGGAAAAAAGTGAGAAAAGAAATTCCAAGTGTGTATGAGAATTTGTCTGGCATAGAAAATAACAAGGACATGATGTGGGTTAATAGGATAGGAGAAGGGGAGAGGAAGAGGGGACATGGAGGGTAAGACCACAGAAGGAGGAGAGGCACGCTTTGTCCCCATGCCTGGTGGGGGTGTGTGGTTGTCATCTGAGAACAGCTTATTTTTCTCTGGATTCTGATTGTGTGGGCCTGTGGGGTGTGGGAAAGGGGGTGATTGTAACTCTGCCTTGAGTCAACAGGAAGTGGCAAGAGGCCATGGACAAATGACTGGGTGTGTGTACAGCTTGCTTGCAAATGAGGTAGCTAAACACAGGTATGTGCTTGATTTGTCTGATAACATTTCTGACTTATTTTAAACACAGAAAAATTATTTGTCTCAATTTTGTTGCATTCACAGTTGGGACAATGACTGTGGTCCTACCTGAAATCTAGATATCGCAAGAGAAGAAATAGTTAAACATATTGATATTACTTAGAAAAGATCTCTACTAACTTCCATTTACCCCTTAACATCTTTCACTTCTATGTGTTAATAAAGATCTGGGTTAATCAGTATTTGTGCTTTCCAGAG